>OU898277.1:173282702-173345201 GCA_918026665.1 Diabrotica balteata | reverse complement strand
TTACAAATAAAAGAATTATATTAACAACCTCAAGTAAACCTGATCGAGATAACTCAATGTGTTTGCAGAAAAACATAGTCAATAGGATCTTTATAAAATATAAAATGGCAGAGCTTCTGAGGGGTCAAATAAAAGTCAAAACATCATAGCTCTAGTATTATGATCTGATTACGTAGACTTTGATAGCGCACAATTTCCAGAGCATAAGCTGATACACAAAACCGTTCTCAGTACTAAAAACTATAATACTTTATTTCAGATATAATTAATCAATTTGTGTAACATGTTTTTTATCGCTAACACGTGTTTGCTCCCCTAATTAATGCACCTCCGATTATATATAGTGATAAGTCTATAAATTATCAGGACAACATGCACAGCAGAAAATAAAGTAAATACGTGGATCGTGTTAGGTGATTGACAGTCGTAGTAGGTGTCAACGAATAAGGTGCAACTGTACAAATAGTCACTGATAACTAGTGATAAGAATGTGGGTATGAATTAATAAGAAAAATCATACGTGATATACTGCAGGCACCACTCAAAACCGACTTATATAAATAATGTTAATCAAAATTAAAACATTATATAGAAATACTGCTCTCCTAAGGAAAACTACAGCATCTGCAGCACTTATAATAATGAGTTATGGACTTCAAAGAATCTGCAACTTTTAAAAAGGGCGAAAATTGTTACAACAATCCGGTCAAAAACGATTTTACTTTATATCATAAATCTGGAAATAAACTATGTTTGGAAAAAAGGAACAGTAGTTTATCCATCGAGCAAAAAGACAAAAGAGGGAATGTAAAGGTAGTGGGGGCAAAAATATTGTTAGACAGAAAGTGCGATCTTTAGAGGCCACATTAAACAAGGAAAGAGAGTCTCTCTCCTTGTTTGACATCAACTTTAGTTGGATTATGTTATTGTTTGTCCCAAATGTCACATGAAATCTTATTTATATTGAAGTTTTTTAACAATTGTGTCTTAGTCTAAGACATATTCTGAAAAATATTATATAGCTACTGTTAATAAGTGTCGGAAATTTTAAATTTGGCTCATTCGCATTTCCGGATATGTCCTCCATCAGAGGCCACTTTTTTGGGCTTCTTTTCATAAGGATTATATTCCTTCTTTTGTCTTTTTGCTCGATGAGTTTATCCCATCGAGTTAGAATCTATGGAGAGGGCATCACGTGACTAAAAACGACCTAACTTCGGCCATATTGGTATTATTATTTTGAAACTTTTGACAGATCGTATATGTTTGGTTATATTTGTTGTTTTTCGAATATTTTCAGTTTTATAATAATTTTATAGAAACTGTAATATATTGTGATAGTGCCTAATAATGGTTTCTTGTTCTCAACGTAGTTGCAGTAGCAGAAGTAATGGTAATAAAAAATCTTCAGGAATATTGTTCCACAGGTTAGTATACAAATATGTTAACAAAGTAGTGGCCCGTACTTTAGAGAATAAATTAATAGTATTTGACTGTATTAATTTATCTTTATATAATATATCGTGTTTTTAGTGTTTACCGCGGGATAAATAAATCATAGTTTATTAAAAATGTATTGCACTTTTTTAGATTATGATTAAATCTTCTGAATAACTAGTCATATTTGTATAGTAGTTTTATTATTATTGAGTCTGGCCCTGATGTCACCGCCATATTGGTATTATCGTTAGCCACTTCTACCTATGTCGTTTTTAACACATACGTTAATATGCTCATAGCTTCTCCATAGATTCTAACTCGATGGGGGTTTATCCTAATTTTATGCTTACTATCACAGATATTGGGAACAAATCCTAAGTAATATTAGAAATTGCTAAGTAAAACTACAGCGTCTACGGATGTTATGTTTTTGCCATGTTTTTTTTTACAACAAAATACTACTTATTTAATAAAAAAAAGCAATTTATTAGACCGGAAAAACCATAACAAACAAAATATATTACAAAAGAGAAGAGAAGAGAAAAAATTAAATATAAAAAGAAGTTATCTTATTAATCCTTATCTTCCTCAAGGTTTTGCTATAATTGTAATATATTTGAAGGCACTATGAGTTTGAGATTTTTAATAAGGGTTTCTTTGTTTTTTTGATACTCCACATGGAGATGAAAACGCCTGAGGTCTGGGAAGTTTTTTATTTAAAACTTTATTTTGAAGAAAATTTATTCCAAACATACTATCGGAGTTATTTATTTTTATTGTAACCTTTTTGAATTTGCATTTCCAACAGCTATCACAAAATCTTTTAAATCATATGTTTTCTTTTGTTTTTTTTTAAGATAGTTTCATCTGATGGTGGAAGCTCATCGGCGGACATGAAGGTGTGTCTTGGTTCGAAATAAATACCAAATACAAATATCTTGAGCAGATATAACGTGAAAATTTACAATATTTACAAGGAAATATAAAAAACTCAAATTTTTATTTTGACCTGAGCAGTTATCAACCCAAAGGAATACTGTGTGACAGTGGTGCAGACTTTTCAGCTATTAAAAGACTAGGTGGCTGGAAATTGACTGCTGTAGCAGAAGGTTAATATAGATAATTCTATGCAGAATAAACTTGAGACGGCTGAAAAACTCTTAAGACAAAATATCACTAAACCTTGTCAAAGTACTTCCTTCAGGACGACCGCTTCTTCTTCTATCACAGAATTTACAGAGGTCCAAGAAGACTTCAATATAAATTTGTTAAAATACTATACAGCAGATAATCATTTATCAGTACCTTCCTTTAATTTCAGTAATTGTAATATTTCGAATATTAATATTTACAATAATAAAATTACCACTTACACTAAGGAAAATTAAACTTTGAGTAAAGTTAATGAAAGCTGAAAAAAATGTTGTTTATCGTTAAGTAAATAAAGATTTGAACTTTGAGGGTATACAAGGCAACTATCGAACACGGTGATTAATTTAATCTTGCCCAAGTACTTTCGATCAATAGATCATCTTCAGGGGCATTTCGTCAGTTGTGGCCTATCCGACATAGTAGAATGTCATAAATATAAAATTTGGACATAACAATACAAAATACAATACACAAAGACAAACAAACACTTTAAAATTTTAAGGAGAAGCTACATGTTGTATAGAAGCCGGAGACAGAATGTCTCCGGCTCCGGTCTCCGGTCATTGGCAGATAGCCAAGCGGGCTGGGCGGCCGATTTCTTATTCGCTTCACTGCGAATGATTGAGAGGAAGTGAGTTCGATTCCCAGCTCGGTGTACAGCAAACAAAAAGGCTAACGCAGCAGTTTCAAATTTTAAATGAATCTGCGGCTTAGAGTAGAATATGCTGGTGTCTGATCGGCCTATGGTGGAGCAGTACGGCAAGAGATAAGGGCTTGTGTCTCGGTGATACTTAACGATCTCGTGAATTAAAATGGCGGTTAACAATCTCGAACATTAACGCGCTCGCGTTGTGAAACATTAGGTATTGTTGATAACTGAATAGGTGTTATGGTTGTATCTGTGCATGTAGTTTGAGAACGGGAAAATGGTGTTAGGGTGATATTTGTGATGCAGTCAATAATGGTATAGTTAGGGAAGAAGTATACCTTCTTATACCACGAACTATTACCTTCCCGACCAGCTATCCTACTTTAGACCCTTCTTGAGCCATAGCCACCCTTTTATTCTTGGAATCTCATTTAGGTTTATTTTACTTCCCCAAAAAATCTAGATTGTTTCCAAGATTGTCTCAAAGACATCTTGGTTGTTTGAAAATAGAATCCTTTAGCAGTTACATATAATTCCTATTCTCCGATCGAATGAGTTTTTTGTTTTGAACAGTTTATAATATATAATATGATGTTCTCCCTCTCATTTCCATATTTCCATTGCAATTTGATCTACCTTTTGGAACTGAAAATTTGATTTAAATGTACAAAATCATCTAGCTTGCATACTGGAATTATATTGTACAATATCAATAATATTTTGTACTTTTTACATTGCTCGTCTTTATCGAACCCTTCATATTGAAAGCTTTAAATTCTGTAACAAAAAGTAATCTAATGTTGCACATTTAACATTCAGAATAAATAAAACTTACCAACGAAGATATCTACAAGTTAAGCGTGTGCAAGAATCGACCTAGTGGCCTACATTTTCGCCCGATGTGCTTATGTCACAAAACGCAACGGTGTGTACGATTTGCTGATAACTTTTAATAGTTACGGTTTTCCATTGGACTCGAACGAAGTAGGCATTCAGGAACTACTTTTGTTTTTGTTTTAACGAAATGCCGTGAAATACATTTTGCACTGACGTTACTCGCTTTAACACTTTTGTCAATAGATAGAACAAAAACTAGAGTAGTGTTTAGAACGAAAGACTACTTTATAGAAAAAGTCTTTTTAGTTTGTGTAGATGTACTGAATTTAGATTTAAATTGTTTCGGACTAATATTCGTTTCATAATTCTTTTTTTTATTTGACCAAAAAACCCATCTCAACTGCTGAGAATTATCGGGAGGGACATAATCAGTATTTTTAAAACTTCATGTGTTGGAAGTTGGGTACCGCAAGTACGTTTCGATTATTGATTATAATACCTTTCTTAATGTTTCTTTGTTTGTTTTTTTTAATGCCTTTAAAACAAACTTTTCGTATCCATTATTAGGCGAAGCAATGAAGTAATAAATCTCCCAAATTTTTGCAGTAGGATGGATCTGAATGAAACTTTTTGAATTCGATTCGTACGAGAGATAGGAAATTTTGTGAACAAAAATGATGCCATTTCGATTTCTGAACCTGACAACCTTAGAGAAGAACTTGGCCATCTGCAAAAAACCCTTGTCGCCAACGGTTACTCCAAGTCCACAATTCAAAATATTACACACCGACATCTACATCCCCCTTTACACCCTAGGACGACAAATTCAGAATCTTCGGGTAATACTCATGTGGCTTTTCTTCCGTATATTCGAAATGTCACTGATAGGATTGGCAAAATTCTTCGCAAAGAAGGTATCAGGACTACTTTTCGACCACCCAAGAAAATCTCACAATATCTACCCTCTCCTAAGGACCCATTATCGCCCCTATCTTCTGTGGTGTCTATTGTATTCCTTGTTCATGTGGACATGTGTATATTGGCGAAACTGGTCGTTCCGTCAAAACTCGGATTCAAGAGCATCAAAGATGCATTCGATCAGGTCTTTTCTCCCATTCTGCAGTTGCAGAACACTGCCAAGAAACCGGTCATTCCATATTGTTCGAAAAAACCCATATTATTTTTAAGAGCCTCTTCTTTTATTCCAGGAAAATCCGCGAATCTCTAGAGATCCGAAAAAATCCACATAATATCAATCGAGAGGAAGGATACTACTTGTCTCCCATCTGGAATCTCAGTCTAGAGCCGCCGTCCGGTCCCGCTACCACGATGCAGCCACATGATTGGCCAGCGCGCGCTTCTTGACGTTCGCGCCTCTCGACGCGTTAGTGTTCTGAGCTGTTGGACGTGAATCCCTGTCCTGGCATTTGGTTTTCACCTCTGGCTGCGTTAAGTAGTTGAGTTACTGTGACCAAATGCCCATCTTGGTAGTTAGTATTCGCCTCTGGTTGCGTTGAGTAACCGTTGCTAACTACCCATCTTCCTGTTTTTTGATTTCTTTTTCTTGTTCTCCTGAAGAAGCTACATACAATTGTAGCGAAACGTCGAGATGAACCCACTTTTGGGTCACTCACAAATGACACGGTCCAAACCCGGAAGACGAATAAACTATAAAAATGATGCTGTGGAAATGAAAAATGCATTATTGAACAAGGAAAATGCATGGAAAATGCACCTGGGTCTCGTTTTCTGGAGTTTTTTTTGTAAATTCGATACAAAATCGGTGCAAACTTATTACTCAGAGATTTTCGGGGTCGCTGGACCCTAATATCATGTCAGCGATAGGGTGCGAGGCACTTGAGGCACAGGACGGCCGCGGCTCCCGGAGTTTGCGCAAATTCGGTATAAAATCAGTACAATATCGTTACTCGTCTCTAAGTTTCTGCATAGGAGACTATCACCGAGCAACCCCAAAATCCCCAGAGTAACGAGTTTGGATTAATTTTGTATCAAATTTCCACAAAACTCGAGGAGATGAGGCCCATCCTGGACACAAGGGGCATCGGAGACCATCAGCGTAATGATATTCGTGATAAGTCATCCCAAAAACCTTCGAGATACGAGTGTGCACTCATTTTGTATCGAATTTCCGTAAAATTAAGGGGCCCAGATGCATACGGTTCCTCGGAAGCCATCGCGGTCATGAAATTCGTGTTCAGTGCCCCAAAAACCCTCGATTAGTAATATTGAACTTATTTCCGTCAATTATTTCCGAATTACAAATTTATCATTTTTCATCACTTCGAAATGCACTTTTAAAAATCCATTTTCCTTGTTGGATAATTAAATTTTCATTTCTACATCATCATTTTTGTTCAGAAAATTTCCTGACACTTACAAATCAAACGCGGCAGTTTCATTGAGATCCATCAACTGCAAAAATTTGGTAGACTTTTTACCTCACTGCCTCGCCTCGTATATTCTGTCACGATCAGTGTAACTTTGTGCGCATGCAATGATCTCTATTTAACATATGAGGATAACCGAAAGGGAGCCTCGGTATATACGTTCAGGCTAGAACACCGCTGTGGTTACGCAAGGAGAAAAAAATAGTACCAAGAATAGCACCAAATAAGCCACTGTCTTCTGGCTGAGAGTAAAGTCAATGATTAAATGTTCAACACGCAACACAAAACATGGAAAATTAAAACACACAAACACTTTTAATGATTCTCAAGTAATCAGCATTCCTTGTCCAGCAGCAACAAATAATTTACATGTGTTGACGATTGGAGTGCTGTGCTTCTCATGGATGAATTAATATTTAACAGATACTCATCAGATGGGCGGCCTAGGATATGGAGAAGAGCTGGTAAACGTTATCAGCAATGTTGTTTTACTCCGAGAGTTCAATTTGGTGGAGGTGTGGGCAGGTATTTCCCTAGAGGCTCATACAGACCTTGCTACAATTCAAGGGGAATTTGAACGTTCAATGGTATATTCAACAATGTTTGAAATATCGTGTAGTACCATAATGCTCGTCCGCACATCGCAAGAGTAACACTGGATTACTTGAAAGAAGATGGGATTCGTTTATTTCCATGTCCTCCAAGGAGAGCAGACATAAATCCAATAGAGCATGCATGGGATATTTTGGGACGACATATTTGACGTAACCATGGTGAGTTTGAAACCATGAATGATTTGGAGCAAGCAGTTCGTGAGGAATGGGAGCAAATCCCTCAAGCAGACACTTCTGCCTTAATCCGAAATCTGCCTGATCGAATTAGAACCATAATTAGGGCTCCTGGAGGTAATACACTTTACAAAATATCGTTTGCCATAAAAAATGTTTATATTAAAAAACATTTTGTTTCTTTGCAGATTTTCAAATTTTTTGAATTGTTTATTGTTTTTTCCTGTGTAATGTAATGATAAGACTATCAAAGAGAATGAAAATAATATTATAAAAATAATACTTAAGCAACCATGGGAGCTTATCGTTTATACTATGCTTCGCCTAGCTCAGTATCTCAAGTGTGAATTCGTCTTGTCTTAAACTATGAATTAAACCATGAACCCTTAGATGATAGCAAATAAAACAATTATTTAACTAGACATATTTAAAATAAAAAATACAATATTTAAGTCGCAAAAATCAACGCTGTCAATGTTTTACAGTGAATAAAATTTGGGTGACACTTATGGCATCGATGGGTGATTGTGTGGCCTCCCAATTAGATGGTTAGGTCCTCCTGAGCTGCAATTATTCCATATTATACTTGTGTGGTTCCAATTGGTCCCAATTAAGTGATTAGGTTCTCCTGACAGCTGCAGTTAGTCTATAAATTCTCCAATAAAGCCAATAAAACCAATAATACAGCCAATAAATTAAAATATAAGGAACAGCCTGTATTAGAGACACATCAAAGGGGGTTTAACTTCCTTGCCATTTTACAAAATTACAATTAAACAAATAGCAGTTGGCAATGATAAAATAAAATATAATTATTATTAAACTTAGCTAATTTTTGTTAAGATTCCTACTGCACAAAATTAAAAAACGTGGTTTAAAAGAAGTGAAGTTACGAATATTGAAAATGATGTCAGAATTATAGAATATAGATTACAATGAAAGTACTCACTCCAAGAGAATTCTGCAGACCATAAAATTAAGCTTACAATAATTTTTGCCTTCTTTTATAAATTTCAAAAACAGCCAAAAAATTATATTCCTATTACGTTAGAAAAGTTGATTGACAGAATGTAGAGAGACTAAAATGAAGTTTGCACAGATGACATAGGACGTATGCCTGTGATGGAATTAGCTCTTCCGTCAACATAGGACAGAATATTTAGTCTACCGGACATAGAGAGAAGGCATATATTAATTCTACGGGACAGAAAGAAAAAGAAAAGAAAGACAGAGGACGCCAATTATTTTTTGAAGAAAAAATAGTAAATACGAAGCTGAAGGCAAATAAATTAATAAATAAATTAAAAAAAATAATTATTTAAGTAAATATAAATTAATAAAGATGTGACGTTTATAACGTTACAGTAACATTCTTGACTGATAATACATTTGTCTTTTAAATTTTGTTTATTATTAATACGCAATTGGCAACATCTTAAAATTTTTAAACGCCAGTTTTTAGAAAAACTTTGAGTGTCCGGTTAATTTTTCACCCCATTATATTCCATTTACATCCAGCTTCTCCAAAACACAAATTTTCTATACATAGACGACATATAATAGTGCTCCTCAGCTTCAATTATCGGGTTGTCCGTGAAAAGGTTGAGATAATGTACGTATTTTCTTAAAATATGATCACCAATAGATGTACTAAAAATATACCAACATGTGTTCTTGTTTTTTTCCGCTGCTCTTTGTTCCTGATCAACCCTATTATACCCAAAATGTATCTAATTAATGTTCATATAGTATTTTCTTTGTCTATATAAATTTTTTTTAATCGGCCCCAGCTTCCCTACCATTACTCCCTCCAAAGGCGCAGGACGACAATACCGATTGTTAGTCTCCGCCACGAGGGTGCAAGCCGCGAGCAGGAACCGTACAATGTACGAACGTCTGGTTCAGACTAGTAGGCTGTTCGACGCCGGTCGCTCCTGTGACGTCACCCGGATCGTCAGGGGTGCGCTGCTGGATCGATGTGGTGGGTGTCGAGAATGGGTTTCAACCTCCTCTGGGAATGTACCAAAGAGAGAGAACGACAAACAAAAAAAATCAGTTGTTGAGCGTCTAAAAACCTTATGTTCGATCTAAAAAATTAAATGGGTTGCAGCTGAAGGAATAAAATCTCATGAATTTTTTAAACATCCTAAAACAATACGATCGTATTTTATTTATGCCAAAAAACTACATACATAAAGCAAATATTTGGAGCGATATGTTATGTTGAGGAGATTCATAATTTAACAGCTCCATAATTAATAAATAAAAAACTAAACAGCTATTTGGTGCAAAGAAATTTTTGAAATAGGCGGAACTTTATAGATAGAAAATAAATATGGGGTATAGAAAAAGTATATACATAAATCTTAATCTAATTTTAAGACATCTTTGAAATATGTCTTAAAATTAGATTAACAACTTTCTTTGATAAACACAAGGTATTAGTATCTTCGCAGTTTGGATTCCGTGAAGGAATAGAACTCACCAATGAAATATACAATCGAATTGACAATAGCCAACCTACTGCTTGTGTGTTTCTAGATCTGGCAAAAGCATTCGATACTGTAGCCATCCCAAACTGCTAAGAAGCACTAGAGAATAGTGGAATAGGCGGCACTGCTCATAATTTACTGAAGTCTTGGACAACAGACAACAAATTGTTAGGCAATTAACAGCAATAAACTTAAGATGCGGTGTGCCTCAAGGTACAATATTAGAACCACTACCATTCAATATCCATGTCAACGATCGACAGGGTGTTTCAAAAAGGTATGTCAAATTAAATCACGCATTTCGAGGACAAAAATAAATTGATTGAATCCAACTTACCTAAGTTCCAAAGTGTACACAAAAAAAGTTCAGCCCTTTGAAGTTACAAAATAAAAATTGTTTTTTTTTAGCATTATGTCCTAAACTACTTGACATTATCATAGAGTATCGTGACCACATTGTAGAAGATTTCCATTTATTTTCATTTTCCATTATATTAAAATATGCCAGTAAAACGTCTTCGGTAACTTGCCGTACTCCTCTTGTATCGCACCACTCTTGGAAGTTCTTGTACGCTAACCGATACTTTATTCCGGACTTGGAGGGCCCCAAACGTGCTACTGCGTCATTAGCCGCAGACTCAATTTCGTTTAGGTTTTCCATTTTCGCACTAAATTTGCGCTTGCGGTTGCAACAACAATAAGCTGTCTTTAATAATGGCACCCAATTGTCAAAGAACTGTAACCAGGGAGACGCAAATCCCACCGACGACTTAATTATTTTAATTTCTAACATCTAGACGACTTTGATAGTTGTCACAGTTAATTTTGAGTAAAAATAGCGTATGAATTGTACTATTTATGGTTGAAAATTGCGACGAAGAAAAAATAGTATACTTTATTCGGCAAAGAAGCGACTTTTCATTCGGCAAAGTCATGCTTCTCCGCCTCATAAAGTAATATACGATTTTTTGTGTTTTTCGCAAATATAAAATTAACATGTAAGTAAAAAAACTACTAATTATAATTCTTTCTTGTGCATTGAAATCAATAAACATTATTATTACAATATCAAAATTATTTATATGAAGAAACATTTTCGGTGAGTGTACGATTTTACGCCAAAATATTTGAATAATGGAACACCGAATTATTTAAGCTTCTGCTATATTCCAATTATAATTATAACGGTACCTTTGACATGGCTAGCACAAAAACCTGACTAATAATATAAAGGATGATTTGCATACCTGTAGCATGCCGAAGAAAAAACAAATAAACCATTAATCGTAGGATTTTATTAGATCGCTGGTATACTGACGGTCATATCAATAAAGATGACCTTAAAAATAGCTGTTTCAAAAATATTTCGTAGTTTGAATGAAATTCTAGTCATCACCAACAGCTTAATTTTCTTTATACTTTCATTTTGTAAGAAGTAACATTAATTAAAACAGAATGTAGGTTCCTGTTATGGAATTAGCGGTTTTTTGCTTAAAAATTCATGTTCAACAACAAACATAAAACAACTAATCTCCACATAATATACCGTTGACAGAATTCGCTCAGAATTTGATTAGGTTCGTTAAAATACCGAACAACTGTGTTTGTGTTCTTACAGTGTATATACCATTTTCTTGTAGTGTACTTTTCTGTCGAAAGTTGGATATTGCTCTGAGAAATCCATTTATACTGCCCATATTCACAATACGATAATTTATTCGAACTAAATATTATCGAAAACTAGTACTTATATGGCAGAACGAATTGGCAACAGAAGAAGGGCTACAGGTAATAAATAATATGTATATATATCCCGTTTATAGCGTAATCCGCCTTTGGGTTCCCGTTCGCCAAGCCTGTCTATTCTGCCAGTCTTCTTCAAATAGATTTCTTGCTGACATGGCTTTTGAAATTCCTTGCATCCATGTTGTTGGTGGTCGTCCTCGTTTTCTTTTCTCTGGTGGTACCCATTCTAATATTTTTTTTGGTAGTCTTTCTTCCCCCATACGTCTAACATGTCCGTACCATGTCAGTTGTTGTTTTTCGATGTCTTCTATAATTGATCTTTGTACATTCATTTGATTTCTTATGTCCTCATTTCTCACATGTTCTAATCGAGACTTTCCCGCTGCTCTCCTCCAAAAATCCATTTCAACTGCCAAGAGGTTACCTTTAAGTTTTTGTGATAACTGCCATACTTCTGAGCCATACACGATTACTGGTTTCAATATTGTGTTATATATTCTTTTTTTCGTTTCCGGTCTTATATTTTTCTGCCATAGTACTGAATTCAATGCACCTATAACTCGTTTCCCTTTGGTTATTCTGTCTTTTATGGCTTCATCAGTTCTTCCTGTCTTTGTTAGTTTTACCCCCAAATATATACATTGATCGCATTTCTTAATTTTCCCGTCTTCTAAGTCGAGGTCATCTGCAGTATTTTCTCCTCCTATGCAAAGATATTGCGTTTTTTGTAAATTTACTTCGAGGCCCCATTTTTTGTACTCTTCCATTAGTTTTCTAGCCATATACTCTAGGTCTTCCTTGTCTTGGGCAATAACTACCTGGTCATCTGCATAATGCAGCGTGTATAACGTTTCATCCCCAATAGACAGCCCCATCCCTTTACACTTCTTTTTCCATTGCCTGAGTGCTTCGTCGATATATATATTAAATAGTATGGGAGATAAACAACAACCTTGCTTCAGTCCTTTTGTTACCTGAAAACCATTAGTAACCTTATTTCCTATTTTAACTTTTGATATTGTGTTGTTATATAGATCTTTAATAGCGTCGATTAGTGAAACGCTGATACTGGTTTTCTCCAATACTTCCCACAATTTCGCAACAGGCACGGTGTCATATGCTTTTGTTAAATCGACTAAAAGTAAATGCACTTCTCGAGATCTCAGTGTTCTTTTCTCGAGTATTTGGGATAAGCAAAAAATACTATCTATTGTGGATCGTCCCGCTCTGAATCCGTTTTGTTCTTCTGATTCAAAAGGACGGTATTCTTCGCATATGCGTTCTTTTATAATTCTCCCATATAATCTGCTAAGCGTACTCGTAACAGTTATACCCCGATAGTTATTGCAATCTTCCTTATTTCCTTTTTTATGGATAGATGTAATCCATCCTTCTTTCCAACTTTGTGGCACTGGTTCTCCGTGCAAGTGCCTATTGAAAACTTCTGTTAGTATCTCGAATAGTTTGTTGGTTCCATTTTTTATTAACTCTGCATATATCCCCTCTGGGCCCGGAGCACGTCCATTTTTCAACAATGATATAGCTTTTTTAGTTTCTTCGATGTTAATTGTTGGAGGCTCTCCTTGAATCAGGATTTCATGTTGTTCTATGTTTTTGAATTCCGGTCTTTCTTCTACTAACAGTGTTTTATAGTGTTGTTCCCATTTTTCGGGCTCTATGGAGTGTATGGCTATTTGTTCTGTTCTGTTGGATCTGATGTTTTTTATAAATCTCCAGGATTCTCTTGATTTGCGGCCGCCAATATACGTATCTAATTCCTGACATTTTCTCTCCCAGCTTTGATTTTTTGACTCTATTATCGTGGATTTAAATTTATTTACCATTTCTCTATATTCTCTTTTGTGTTCTTGATCCTTTGTTCCCAACCATCTGTGATATAATTTTTGCTTTTGATCTTTCATTTCCTGTAGTTCATCATTCCACCAATTATTTGTCTTTCTGAGTTTGTTTACTCTTATTCCTAATGCTTCTTTGGCCGCTTGATGTATTCCTTTTCTTATTATGCTATGTAACTCTTCTGTTGTTTTATGTTTAAATTCCTGTGGTAGTTGTTGCTCCAATCTTTTTTTATACAATTCTCTAGTACTATCGTTGTCTAAACTTGTTAGATTATACTGTAGTTGTTCACCTTCTGCTGAGTGATTTTCATTTAGATTTTTGTTTTGTTGGTGTTTACCGTTTCCGCTTAGCGGTAGTATCATTTTAGCTTTTACTAGATGGTGGTCACTTCCACATTCGGCTCCTCGAAATACTCTTACGTCATGCACTTTTATTTTAGATTTTTGTTTCATTATTAGGTAATCAATTACTGATCTTAAGTTTCTTGTAGGCTGAGTCCATGTATATGTATGTATTTCCTTATGTTTGAAATACCCATTCATGATCCTTAGTGAGTTGTGTCTACACATTTCTATTAAGTTATTGCCATTATCGTTTGTAGTGTTTTCTCCATATGGTCCTATTGTTTTATCTTTTATTCTTCTACCAGTTCTTGCGTTGAGGTCACCTAGTATAATAGTTTCCCTTGTTTGACCTATTTGAGAGATAGTTTCATCTAGGACTTCATAGTATTTTATTTTTTCTTCTAGGCGTGCATCATCATTCGGACCGTATGTGCCTATTATTGTTATTTTTAATCCTTTCAAGTTGAGGTTGATCTTTATGATTCTTTCATTTATTGCTTGCCAGTTCGATATATTCTTTTTGTATTTCTTCAATATAAGTATTGATACTCCTCTTTTGGCATGTTCTTCCTTATTAACTCCCGTGTGTATATGTATATATCCATCAAGATTTTGGGTTCCTTGTCCTTTTTTCTTTGTTTCTGAGAGTACAGCAAAATCCATTTTATGTTTTTTCATTTCTTGGATAACATCTTCGATTTTATTTCTAATTCCTTGTGTATTCCATGTACCACAAATCAGTGTCCGTTTTCGTTGCCATTGTCGTCGTCCTTTAGTTCCATCCATATCCCGAGGCTTGGTTTCGGTATTTTTAGCATTACTATTTTTTCCAAGAATGAGTTGCTGGCCCATTGCTAAACCCCCTTGCTAGGAGGACCAGAATTTTCTGTCGGGGTTTATTCCCTTAGCCTATAAATAACTCACCCCGCTGGCAGACGTGTTAGCGAGTGGGGGGGGGGATTAGGTAAGGAATTTGGAGTTTAGGTAGGATAATACTAGGGTTTGGGCCTGGTTTCACCTAAATAGGGAGTGGAGGAAAAACCAGGAGCTCGCGTGGGCAGGGACGCTACCTCCCTGAAGTAAGTCTACCCTCTATTGGGACCATAAAGGGGTACCTACCCGCTACCCGATAAATAATATGTCCATTGCATAAAAAGGGCGATCAAGTGAAGTGTAAGAACTATAGAGGCATTACTCTGTTAGCATCTGCGTATAAAATCTTCGGCAATGTATTGTTTGAAAGACTTAAACATTTTACAAAGGATATTGTTTGGCCAATATCAATGCGGATTCACTGCTGCAAAATCAACTACACATCAAATTCAAGCATATAGGCAGATTCTAGAAAAGTCACTAAAATATAACATGATACATACCATCTCTTCGTCGACTTCAAAGCAGTCTATGAAAGTGTAAAAAGACCTGCATTATATAATGACATACTTTGGGATCCCACCTAAGTTAGTTAAGTTGACCCAACTAACAATTCCAAACGTAATCTCATGCGTTAGAATTGAAGGAGAAAACTCTACGTTCTTTGAAATTAATAGAGAGATATTGCAGAGTCACTTTTGCACTTGCTGGCAAAAGTGATTGCAATATCTTGCAGAGCGATCTCTGCATGCGTTATTTTGACAGTAGAGCATGCGCAGATGTGATATTTGGCGTACGCTGCGTTATTGAAAACACTGCTTGTCGATATTAGGGGAGCCGTTACGCTGTGCGAAATTTGTTGCGCTATTTTCTTTCTCAGGTTATGTTTGTTTTTTGTCTTTCATTTAAACCAAGTTTATTTGTAATAATTTTCTAAAATGAGTACATCAGACAGTAGCAAAATAATCAGATTTACGTCTGATGACGATTTGTGTTTATTAAAACAAGTTTTAGGTCAAAATCCATTGACCTATTCAGAAAATTGGACGTTAGTTCGGGAAAATCATTTATTATAAGAACACTAAAGGGTCATTTGTTTCTTCTGCTCGATATTTAGAAGTAAAAACTGAAGTAGACCAGAAAAGGTTTGTTTCAATAATATACAGAAAGCCATCACTTCTAAAAACAAAAATCTAAGGGCATAATTTCAAAAGTAATGTAGAATGCAAATGCATTTACCACTAACAGAGTTTCTAGTATTGGTATGAATAAAATCTGGTAGGCGTAAAGCTCTTGCAAGTGTAGGAATATCTTGCCTGCTAAACCTTAAATTTATTTTTATATCTGCTTCCAACATGTTTTCTAAATTAAATTCTTTATTTTGCGGATGTAATTCATGTTCACCTACAATGTTATTTAAAATGATGAATTCTACATCATCATCATGAGCATTTGCTAAAATAAGCGCTTCTAAATCATGATCCATTTTCAATAATTTCAAGCAATATCTCTATTTGTGATGTGTCAGCAGCAGGTATGTCAAAATTGTCGAAATAGCGCCGTGTAAATAGTGCGGCGCAGGAACTGTTAACTTGCAATAACTCTCTAATAATGGTCCAAGACAGGGGGCACTGGCGTGTCTCCTCTTTAATATTGTCTTTTAAAAGGCAACCAGACAATTAAATATTAGAATGAATGGAACTATGTTTAATAGGTCGACGCAAATGCTCGCATTCGCTGACGATATATTTATAGTGGGCAGAAGTATGAGAGACATGGTGCAGTATTTTACAAGGCTAGCGGACTATACAAGTGACTTAGGACTTGTGGTAAACGAGGAAAAAAACTAAATATATATTGGTTTCCAAAAACCCCCGAAATATCGAACAGAGAATTCAAATTAACAATTATACCTTTGAGCAAGTCAAAGAATTCACGTATCTTGGATCGCTAGTAAACGCAACAAACACGACAAGTGAAGAAATAAAAACACGCATAGCAATATCAAACAGAACTGTTTACGGGGTCCAGAAACATTTAAAAAATAAAAATATAAAACGTGCAGTAAAGCTCAATATACACAAGAAACACGGACCTTATCTCAAAATTATGAAAGACTTCTTCTTATTTTTGAGAGACAAATTCTGAGAAAGATTTTTGGGGCCTTAAATGAAAATGGACTATGGCGTCGAATATACAACTTTGAACTATAACAGTTATACACCCATCCAGATATTGTGAAATTCGTTAAAGGCCAGAGACTTCGATGGGCTGGATGCGCTGCAATGAGACATTGCTAGGATGTCAGATCACGCATACACGAAGATATTAACATTTTCCAAACCAGAGGGCACAAGAAGTAGATGATGACCACGAAGAAGATGGATTGATGATGTAGAAGAAGACCTACAGATTCTAAGGGTCAGAAGATGAAGGGAAGTTGAAAGGAATCGATAGGGGTGGCAGCTTCTTTGTGAGCAGGCCAAGATCCACAACGTATTGTCTACCACTTACGATGATGAATTATAAAGTTATATATAGTACAGGTTGTTTACAACTGTCGTTGTTTTCCTGTCCCTAGTTTCGATCGTTTCCTATCTCGGGTGTCGGCTTCATTTAGCTGTCTTCCTTCCATGGCTTCATTCACGTCATCTCGCCAGCTTCTTCTTGGACGCCCTCTTTTCCTTCTTTCGGTTGGGATCCATTTTAATATTTTCTTTGGCCACCTCTCGTCTGCCATTCTGTTTACATGACCGAACCAAGTTAGTTGTTTTTTCTGGACTTCATCTATAATGTCTTTTTCTTGCTTCATTCTACGTTTTATTTCTTCATTGCGGATTCTATCCATCCTTGTCAATCTACAGCTTCTTCTCATAAAATCAATCTCGGTAGCTTGTAATTTTTTCCTGTTTCTTTTACTAGTGTCCCATATCTCTGCTCCGTATGTTACCACCGGCTCAACCATCGTCTTATATATATTATAAAGTTAACTTTTATTTATTTCCAATATCTCTTTTTATCTTCTATTTCCCTATTTCTTTACCGTTGTTATTGTTTATACGTAGACGTTTTATTTACAACCTAATGTTTTTTGTTTATATCTTCCGCGTGTTATCTGTTCTTTATATGTTCTTTTTTCCTTGTGACCCCGCCTGTTATCTCCCAATCACTGAGCAACGGCACCTTTAAGATATAAAATGTATCTTGAGGCTAGTTCCTAGTAGTTACAATGGAACTGGCCTCTCAGCTATTTTTACCACTGTAATTTCTGAACTGTTCTGAAATGTGTTTTAGATATATAAAGAAAAACCATTATTACAAAAAGCTTCTGACGAAGCTCTTAAAAAATTATTAGAATAGAATTAGAATTTACATCTTTACACATACATAAATACATTACTTTCTCTCATTTCTTCATCAATTAAGTTGTAACAATTACTTTCAAAAAATGCTTTTCCTTCTCCCTCCTGTAAAAGTTGTCAAATTATCTACTTTTTCTATTTTTTGAGAACGAATTCATTACTCACTGTTCACTGATTTTCGTACCTTTTTCCAATACAAAAATTCCTTGTTCATTAAGCGATGTAACTCTCGGCTTATTTAATCAATTACATTCAGATCTTACGCATACCTGCATAGTTAATGTTGAGTAATAGTTTTGATTCGCCTTCAAAAGATGGCGTTGCTAGAGTTGCTGGGGTGCCCGAAACCGAGTTGTAATTTTATTAAGAGGGAGGCGGAGCACCCCTTGGATTGATCAAGGGAAATGCCGTCTCGTCGTGTAGACAAGACAGGAACGGATCTTTTCCGGGTAAGAAATATGGAAAATATTCGTTATCTAGGTGTACTGTTTAGTGTACATTGCCATTGTACAATATTTACTATATATATATATATATATATATATATATATATATATATATATATATATATACATATATATATAAAGGGCCCCAGGACGAAGAAGAATATCCTTGCTTGCTTACTTGAGAGCATGGTATAGAAAGACCTCAACACAGCTATTCCGTATAGCAACCAACAAACTCATCATAGCCAAAATGATCGTGAACGTTCGGAACGGACAGGCATCCTAAGAAGAAGAAGATGGTTAAGTGTCTTTACCTGGATTAAGAAAAAGTTTGATCGGATTTATAGCGTTTTCGTCTGATCTACTTTACTCGATATTCGGTTCCGGTGACGTTCCTTGTAATTTTGTGTCAATTATGGTGATAACATTGTCCTTATTTGTTTCATAAAACATGTTTGTAGTATATTGTAATAGATATAACAGAAGAAGATATAACAAATGTCAATTGTCAATTGTCGATGTAAAAAAGGTTATAATTGTAATCACGTTTTCGACTTTAGTTAGTAAAATAAAACCATGTTTAATTCTTTATATTTATATTCTTCCTCCACATCACACTAATTTGGCGACGAGGTAAATGGAAAAGTGACTGTGTATATTTCAAGGATTTCGTTTAGGTACATATTTTTAGAGTAAACATTGCTAAAAATGCCAAAGAGTGGAAACGATATCCAGGCCGGGGAGCCATGTGGATCACAATCACAGCCTATAACAGTTGTACATGCAGGGAATATATCTTCATTAGCAACGTTTAGAAGTGGTGACGATTTTGAAATATTTGAAGAAAGGTTAGAACAATATTTATTGGCTAATTTAGTAGAAGAAGGAAGAAAAGTTGCTGTATTATTAACATTACTCAGTGAAGACATTTACAAAGTGTTGAAAAACCTATGTGCACCTAGCAAACCAAAAGAGAAATCATTTGATGATATTATGGCACTATTAAAAAGCCAATTTAAACCTCGCATTGCGATTTATAGAAGAAGAATAAAATTTGAAACATTGAGACAGGAAGACGAAACTATAAATGAATGGTATATTAAAGTTAAAAATATGGCAACGCAATGTGAATTTGGTGATAAGTTAATGTATAGAGTACAAGAGAAATTCGTAGTTGGAATAAAACCAGGCCCAATATTAGACCGCTTATGTGAAGAAGATCCCCATAGGGCTTTAAAAGATCTTTTAGAAATAGCACTGGCAAAAGAAGCAGCTTTGAGGGAATCCAGAGGAGTGGACATAAATTATTCAGAAGCCAGAAGGGAAGGTGGTAAGAAAATTCAAGTAAGACAACCAAGTTCATCAAATCAAACTAAGACTGGTAGGATATCTGTAAGTAATAAAAGAGATACTTTGTGTTTTTATTGTAATAAACCAGATCATGATTTTAAAATGTGTAAGTTTAGAAAATTTATTTGTAATAAATGTAAAAAAGTAGGGCATATTGCAGCAGCATGTAAAGTTAGGGGAAACAATTTTATAGAAACTTATAATAATGTAGATGCTGAGGACAATACCTCAGAGGTAGATGGTATGGTGGAGATGCTGCAGATGGATGTTTGTAATGTTGAGGCTTGTATTAAACCAATGTCAATAACCGTTTTAATAAATCAGCAACCTATTGTTATGGAAATAGATACAGGAGCTGGTGTTTCTTGCATTCCTTTTAGTATGTATAACCAATGTTTTTCAATGGTAGAGTTAAAACCAAGTTTGATTAAATTAAAGTATTATGATGGACCAGTAGTAATACCAAAAGGTAAAATTGAGGTACAAAGCAAAATAGGTGATAGAGTTGAAAATGTTTCATTGACAGTAGTGGAGGGAGCTACTAAGGCACTGTTAGGCAGAGATATCTTTATAAAATTTAATTTATCCATAAAGGGAACAAAAGTCTATATTGGAAATCATGAATTAAGTTTTAGCAAGTGTATCCAGATTAATGAAATAAGTATAAATGAAATTGACTTTAAATCACAATTAAATGTTTTATTAAGAAAATATGAGAAAATTTTTAATGATGAACTAGGTAAATATATAGGTGAGCAAGTTCATTTAGAGATGGAAAAAGATGTTAGGCCAATTTTTCAAAAACCACATCAAATTCCTTTTGCATTTAGAGAGAAAGTAAAGGCAGAGTTGCTTAGGTTAGAGAAAGAAGGGGTAATAGAGAAAGTAGAAAATGCTTTGTGGGGTACACCATTGGTACCTGTGCTCAAACCTAATGGTAAGGAAGTAAGGGTATGTGCTAATTATAAAGTAACAATTAACAAATATTTAAAAGATTCAAATTATCCACTGCCTTTAATAGAAGATATTTTTGCTGCTTTGAAAGGTGGGGAAAAGTTCACTAAACTAGATTTTAAAAACGCTTATAATCAGTTAGAATTAGATCCTGAAACATCACATTTACTATCTTGGAGTACACCTTACGGAATTTTTAGAGTTAAAAGACTCCCATATGGAACAAAACCAGCTTGTTCTATTTTTCAGTGTATAGTGGAGAAAGTTTTGCAGGGTTGTAGGGGCACAGTCAATTATTTAGATGATGTAGTAGTTACAGGGAAAGATAACAAAGAACATTTAGAGAACTTGGCTGAGGTTCTTGAGAGACTTTTAAAAGCAGGATTTAGATTAAATTTGAGTAAATGTGAATTTGCTAAAGATTGTATTTTTTATTTAGGACATAAAATTTCAAATAGGGGGCTGGAAACAGATAATAAAAAAGTAGAAGCAATTGTGAAACTGCCTAAACCAAAGAATTTGACAGAGTTAAGATCATTTCTAGGTATGATAAATTATTATTCTAAATTTATTCCAAACTTAGCTGACAGGGTGAATCCATTATATAAACTTTTAGAAAAAAATAGCAAATATTTATGGACAGATAATTGTCAAAATTCATTTGATGCTATTAAGAAGGAGATAACTTCGAGTCATGTGTTAATGCATTTTGATCAAAATAAACCTATTAGACTAGTTTGTGATAGTTCAGAATATGGGTTAGGTGCTGCATTATTGCATGTACTGCCAGATGGATCGCAACGACCAGTTTGCTTTATATCAAGGGTCTTAAATAAGGCAGAGAGAAATTATGCTATGGTTCATAAAGAAGCCTTAGCAATTGTTTGGGCAGTACAGAAGCTTTATCATTACTTAGCAGGTAGAAAGTTTGAAATCTTGAGTGATCATAAGCCCCTGCAGGCACTTTTTGGTGAGTTTAAAAGTCTCCCAAAAATGGCCTCAGCAAGGTTACAGCGTTGGTCATTGTTTCTGTCAGGATTTGATTATGTTTTTAAATTTATTAAAGGAGCTGACAATGTGCAGGCAGATGCATTGAGTCGACTTCCTCTAGAAAAAACAGTAAGCGAAAAAGAGGAAGATGTTGATTATTTACATTTTATAGAAGGGTTGGCTCCAATTGATACCCTCAAGATAAGGGTAGAAACCAGGACAGATCCGGTGTTAGGTCGTTTGTTTAACCATATTAGGTATGGATTCCCGGAGACAGTAGATGAAATAATGAAACCATTTTTAAATAGAAGAGAAGAACTATCTGTGGATAAGGGGGTGATTATGTGGGGATTTCGAGTAGTAGTGCCAACAAAGTTAAGAAAACAATTGCTGTTAGAGTTGCACAATACTCATGAAGGAATTTCCAAGATGAAAGCAAATGCACGAGCTTATTTTTGGTGGCCAAGTTTAGATACAGATATTGAATCTTATGTAAATAATTGTAAAATTTGTTTAGGGTTTAGAGCAGAACCAAGTAAAGCTAAGTTAATATCATGTGAAAAGGGAACATGTATGTTTGAGAGGGTGCATGCTGATTTTTTGGGTCCCATAAGAAATAAAATGATTTTGATAATCATTGATACTTTTACAAAATGGCCAGAAGCATTTATTATGAATAGTTTGACTGCTGGGGAGACTATTGAGAAATTTAGAGATTGTTTTGCTCGGTTTGGTTTACCTAAAGTAGTTGTTACAGATAATGGCCCTCAATTTTCATCAGGTGAATTTTCACAGTTTTTACATAATAATGGTATTAAACACTCTACATCACCACCATATCATCCAGCAACAAATGGGTTTGCAGAGAATTTTGTTAAAACATTTAAAAATGCTGCTTTGAAAGGATTGAAGGATGATTACAACTGTAATAATTCTTTACAAACTATAATCAGTAAGTTATTGTTCCATTATAGAAATTCAGTACATTGTACTACAGGTGTATCACCCTCCAGTCTTGTATTTAAACATAAAGTTAAAACCCGATTAGATTTGTTATGGACAGGTAGTGAGAATCAGAGTTCTAAATTAATTGATAATAAATTAAATAGTAATAGACGAATTGAAACTTTTCAAGTGGGAGATAAGGTCCTTTGTAGAGATTATCGTTATCCTAATCGTAAAACATGGGCAAAAGCAATAATAGATGAACTTTTAGGTGACAGGATATATTTGTGTAAGTTAACACAGGAAGGTTTAATTTGGAAAAGACATTTGGACCAGATTTTGCGAGATAAAGAATCTGATTCTAACTACGATAGTCTTAATGAAACCATTGTAACTGATATAACTAATAATAATAATACCATTAGTAATAGTGTTGAACCCCTCTCAGCTGTAAGAGAAGGGGAAGTGTTAAAACAAAATGATATTGAAGCAAGAAATTTTGAAGAGTCTGGTAATGGAGTAGCAAGTGAAGCAGTGGTTAGTGAGGTTAATGAGAAACCAGAGACCAGAGAAAGTGTGATAGCAGTTCCAAGTAGGCCAAAAAGAAATGTAAAACCACCTGTGCGTTTAAACTTATAGCGGGGAGGTGTTGTAGTATATTGTAATAGATATAACAGAAGAAGATATAACAAATGTCAATTGTCAATTGTCGATGTAAAAAAGGTTATAATTGTAATCACGTTTTCGACTTTAGTTAGTAAAATAAAACCATGTTTAATTCTTTATATTTATATTCTTCCTCCACATCACACTAATGTTAATATATTTTTTCATTTTTTCAAGTTCAGTGTTCCTAAAAGTTATATTAACACCCGTGGGATTGATCAGTTCTTTTATAATGCAATCTATTTGTGGTTTTGCTTTTGAAACTATTTGTGCATCTGCCTCAGGATACATGATAATGTCAAAAAGTGTTGTCCCATAATTGTTGCCTTTAAAAAACATTGTTTTGTGATAAGATATGTTTGTATTTTCGTAAATAAAATCTAATAGAACTTGATTTGCTGTATGTATAGCTGCATTGCCGTAGTTATCTCCGAAAATAATTAAATCTTGTAGGAATTCTATGCCGAATTTCTTTAAAATATAATTTAATAATAACGTCAGGCTTTCTGGGCTTCCTGATTCTACTGTTATATATAAACAGGTACGTCCATATCTATCAAGTTTACTTATAACGTCGTTTATTGCATTAACCTGTATATTTTCGTCGATAAAATTAAAAAATACTTCGACTGTACTATCTGACTTCCAACGGAGCGCTTCAGTCAATGGTGTTTTGCCGTCCTCTTCAGTTGATAACAACATATCAATTAAAATATTTGCAAAGGGTGGTGTATTGTTTAGTTTTTGTAAAAACTCCAATACAACTTTGACGGCGGAATGAAAATTCCGAGCAGAAGCTAAATGTAAACATGTTCTTCCAAATTGGGCTGTTTTTAAGAACATATTCTTCAGCTGGATACTATCGACATTTTTGTAAAACCATTCCAATAATAATTCGGTACTGCTTGTTTTTCCTTGAGTAATAGCTTTGTATAGAATATTTTTTTTGTAGTCTAAAGATATGAGTTCTTCTCTAAACGGCTATTTCTACAGGTGTAAGGCCTTGTTTGTCTTTGGCAAGTAACAGACTTTGCGTAACACCGGGAAATTTCAGCTCAATCTTTGTTAACCATTCCAATAAGGGTAGAAATAGAGGACTTGATGTACGGTTTACCGCAATATGAAGAACAGTATGCTTGTATTCGTCGAATTCTAATAGAAGTTCATTAAAAAGTTGTGCGTTATCAATTGTTTCATATAATAAATTTATCAATTTTGGATAAGGTTCTGTCGTTTTAGAACAACATTTAAACATTATGTTCAATAAACCATTTTTATTTGTTAAAAGTAACTTTTTTAGCGTTGTAAAATTGTTTTTCACAAGTTCTAATACCGTTTGAAACAAATCTACGCGTCTAAAGGCTAAAAACTTTTCTAATAGGGTAAATTGTGTTTGAATTCCAACTAATATTAAACCATGAGTTTCTGAGAGTCTAGTAATAACTTTCTCTAAAATGTCATAGTGACCGTTTAGTTCTTTTAATAATATTTTAAGCATTTCTGGGTTGGCTTTTGAACGCGGACGAGTTACATTGTGTAAAATTTCATCAAAAACTCCGTCATATTTACCGGTTGTCAAGAGAATTTTTTCCATAATTATTGGGTGCTTTAGTAACTTCCCAATTATTAGTTGGGCGATGTTCAAATATCCCTCGTGTGCAGCAAGTCGTGTAGACAAGACAGGATTGGATCTTTTCCGGATAAGAAATATGGAAAATATTCGTTACCTAGGTGTACTGTTTAGTGTACATTGCCATTGTACAATATTTACTAGCAGTTTTTCAGTCAGTTTTTCATAAAAATAAATTAAAACAATGATTAGCCAAAAACGCGGGACTTTTTTCGACGCATTTGTCAATTATATAATTTATTTAATCTGATATAGTCACTCCCCGCTCAACGGGTACATGTTTTGTTTAAAAATAGATACAATCTCGTTATTCTTTTTTCGTTATTCATTCAGGAAAACATGAATGTCTTTGTCGTACATGCGTAAGTATGTAAGTACATATATTTTTATTTTCCAAACATCTCAAATGTATTTTTGCATGAAGTGCATCACAGTCCATTAACTTTGATTTGGAGAATACTTAAAATGTTTGTTGGCAATAATTATGTTCATGAAAGAATACAATTCGTTTTATATATTAACGTCATACTTTTTACGACTAAACCTAGAAATGGGAAAGAACGGGCAAAAATCGTGTGTATGAAATAATTTTTAAATTCGCAAACATTTATTTGGGTGCAATTTAAAGACCACTGGATGATAGAATATGAATCTTATAATAAAATGAACAATTTTATGAATTTTCAAATCTGTTTAATAAGTTAGCATATTACGATAAATAATGACTCATATCTAAACTGTAAACATATTTTTTTTTTCATTCGAGTATTTTCTAGTAAGAAGATCCACGCCTCCACCTACGCTAAAACCTGTCTGGCGTAACCTTTCAGTCTTTTCGGCAAGGTTCAAGAAGGTCGACATCCTTCGATGGGATTGCAGATTAACGTTGCTTTATATATAAAGAGGAAATTTTATTAGAGACAGTTAGTTTTGAATTTCGAGTCGAGTTTTTGTCGGGAATATAAATTGTAGTTAATGTATATAATTAAATAAATTATATACAGAATTATAGTGTGAAATAAATTAGTAATCCGGAAACTTTTATATATTCGAAGACAAACATGCTGCTATTATCTCGTCGATTTCGAAAGTTTCTGGCGATATTTCGAAAGTTTCCGGCGATATCGCTTCTTTAGAAGACAAAGTTTCTTCTCTGGAAAGCAAAGTTTCTGCTAACATATCTTTGGAAATCTCTAAAGTCACTTCTGAGATGTCTGCCCTCGACGATAGAATATCTTAGTTAAAAAACCAAGTTGCTGCCGATATGTTGGCCTTCGAAGAAAAGATGAAAGAGATGGAAAGGAAGATGGAGGAAACAGGGGCATCAGAGAGAGGATCAATTCAATTACAGTAGAAACAAAAGAAAACGAGACAAAATGTAAGTTGGAAACATGGCTGAAATTTGAAGTGGAGGTTCTGTTCATGTCAATGTCCCAACTTTCGACGGAAAATCGTCATGGAACAACTACATGAAACAGTTCTAATCAGCTACAAGAGCGAATGGATGGTCTGAAAAAGAAAAGGCTGTAAACCTGACTATCGCTCTTCGAGGAGATGCCTTAGATATGCGTCAGGCCATTGCCGTAGAGGAGACGGATGATTTCGAACAACTCAAGAAGATGTTAAATATGCGATATGGCCCCGAACATTTGGAACATGTATATCAGTCACAGCTTAAAAATGGAAGACAAAAGAGAGATGAGGCTCTTCAAGAATATCAGGTAGTTATTGCCAGATTAGTACGATATGCTTATCCAACAGCTCCCGAAGACATAATGGAAAAATTGGCCGTTCAAATTGATGGTCTTCGTGATCATGAAATGAAGAGAACACTGCGATTAGCTCGTCACAAGACGCTGGTTGATGTCTTATCCGCCGCCCTCTAATACGAGTCAGCTACGCAGGCCTCTGGCGGGTACAGTAAAATTAGGACGGTAAAAGAGGAAGGAGATGAAGATAAACTTACCAGCTCGTTAACATGATGAAGTATGACATACAACAAAACGAAGACCATACGATGCTGGAATTGCAGCGAAATAGGACACGTACGAACTTCCTGTAAGCACTCTAGGTACGACGAAAATCAAGAAACTCACCATCAGAAAAACTAGAACGGGTCGGCCTAAGGGGGGCAGTTTCGACCCGGAACTTCTCCAAAGACCCTCTCATACTAATAGCTTCTTTGAAATGTCGTCAAGAAAGGTTGCGAAACTGCAACACATTCTATGCAGCACTTCTTCATTTGGGGTGTACGATGTTCATGGAATCTTGAGGATTCTTTGGCAGATCCACATTTCAAAGGACTTTAATTTATTTACTAAGGGTCCACGTTTCAACTGCATAGAGAAGAATCGACCAAACCTTTGACCATTTTGATAAACGTATTTAAATTTGGAGTTTTATTCGAGAATCGCGAAGCAGTCTTTTGATTTTTTCGAAAGATTTTCTGGTCTATTCTATTCTAGATCAGAATTCAGACTACTATCGATCCAACTTCCAGGTACTTGAACTTGTTTACCTGTTCTAAAATGTGCCCGTCTAATGTGCAAGGTTTTTTTTTTTTTTTTTTTTTTTTTTTTTTTTTTTTTTTTTTCAGGAATCTTATGACTATTGCTATCTGATCATTCACTATGATCAATAAGCAAGTTAGTTCTATATATAAATATTACAAGAAACTTATCTAAGGTTATATTCAGCAATATTCCTTAGGCTCTAATACATTATAGTACTACTAGCTAACGTGTACACTTTAGCCGCACTTTACTCTGCTTTTTCACTTTCACTCACTTATAGCACTAAATCAAACGGCTTCGTTCTCTTTAGTCTTCTTATCTGGTTGGCGTTGTCTAGGAGTTTGATGGCCTCGACGTTCACGTGGTTGGAGAGCCTCTGTTCATGACTCTCGGCAAACTTACTTATTGTCTGGATAACTGTATCCATCTGGAGGTCTCGATGAAGATCACAGTTTCTAAAGTACCATGGAGCGTTAACGATGTTCCTTAATACTTTATTCTGATATCGTTGTATATGTTGGATGTTGCTTTCTTTTGTACAGCCCCATAGCTGTATTCCGTATGTCCATATCGGTTTAAGGACTTGCTTATATAAAAGCAATTTGTTGTAAATAGACAGAGTGGATTTTTTTCCCATCAGCCAGTACATCTTTCTGAATTTAATTTCTAATTCCTTCTTTTTTTTCTTAACATGTGCTTTCCAACGTAGCTTGGAATCTAACGTCATACCCAAATATTTTGCCGTATTTGCATAAGGTATTTGGTTTCTATTTATATGTACTGGGATATGTTGTTCTCTTTTGTTAGTAAAATTGACATGAACAGATTTTGTTTCATTCAGTTTGATACGCCATCGGCTGGTCCAGATGTTAATTTGTTCAACAGAGTTCTGTAACATGGTAGCTGCATCCTCGTGGTTTTGTCCGACTGCTAGTATGCATGTGTCGTCTGCAAATGTCGCAATTGTGTTAGGTTCTAATGATGGAATATCGCTGGTATAGAGCAGGTATAGCACTGGCCCCAGGACACTTCCTTGTGGAACTCCAGCTTTAACTTCTCTTAATTCTGAATATGCTTCCTCATATTTAACTCGAAAGTATCTGTCGGATATATATGATTCTAGTAGTTCAGAATATTGTTTTGGTAAGTAGCATCTTATTTTATGATGTAGTCCATCATGCCACACCTTGTCAAAAGCCTGCGCTACATCGAGGAAAATTGCGGAACAAACTTTTCCGTCTTCTAGAGCTTTTTCTATGATATCTGTTATTCTATGCACCTGATCTATCGTTGAGTGGCTTGCTCTAAACCCAAACTGATAATTAGGAATTAAATTTTTTTCTTCTATAATCGGTTTTAGTCTCTTCAAGAGTAATTTTTCGTATAATTTAGAGATGACAGGTAACAGTGAAATAGGCCTATATGAAGAAGCTTCTTGTGGAGGTTTTCCTGGTTTTAGTGTCATTATAATTTCTGCCACCTTCCATATCTTTGGTACGTACCTCAACCTAAAGGAAGCGTTTATAAGATGTGTTAATTTTATAATAGCTTTCCTTGGAAGTTGCTTTAACACTTCCCAGTAATTAGATCAAATCCAGGAGCTTTCTTTGGATTTATATTTTCTTTTATTTCCAAATATACTTCTTTTGGAGTTACAAGGCTAATCTCCATTTCGTCTTGATCAGGGAGCTCCCAGTTTATTCTTTCTTGTTCTTCATTTGGTTGGAAAGTATTTTCTAGGTGGTCAGCAAACCTGTTGGCCTTTTGTATATTGATTCTTGCCCAGCTACCATTAGTATTTCTAATTGGTGGATACTGTAAGATTGGCCTTTTTAATCGTTTAGTAGCCTTCCACAAAGAGTAATCAGTAGCGCTATCATTTGATAGTTCACTTAGGTAAATGTTAACCGATTCGTTTTTAATTTTTTGTATTTCTCTTTTTAATTTTTGTGTGGCATTATTTAATCTAGTTTTATCAACTGGTGCTCTAGACTGATGCCACTTGCGTCTTAGTTTTCTTTTTTCGGTTATCATTTCTCTGATTTCTTTCGGGTAGTTATTTCCTTTTATTCGTTCGACACTGTTCGTGCTGTTGTTCCAAGCAGCTTGTTGTATATTTTTATTGAGTAATTCTACTTCTGCTTCTAGTTGATCAATGGTTCTTAATGGTACTGAGAGGTTAATCTTCTCTTCAAGGTCTATCTGGAAACTTTTCCAATCAGTATTTTTGTTAACAAGTCTAGGGGGGCTTTCTTTTTTGATAACAGTGTCACTGAGTGTGAGAATAATTGGAGAATGGTCCGAGGTCATATCCAATGACTCTTCTATCTCTATGTAATTTGTAGAAATATTTCTAACTACAAAGAAGTCGATAAGATCTGGAATTTTATTTGTGTCAGTAGGCCAGTATGTTGGTTTTCCCGTTGATACTGCGTCGCATTTTATGTATTTCATTGCTTCTAAAAGTTCTTTCCCTTTGGTTGTAGTCAGTCGTGACCCCCAATGCGTATGTTTTGCATTGAAGTCTCCTCCAAGGATAAATCTATGTCCTTGACTGGTCAGGAAATCTACGTATTGATTTTTCTTGATGGCATGTCTTGGCGGACTGTAAACTGCTGTGACGATTACCTCATAATTTTTACATTTAATTTTTACTGATGTGGCCTGAAATTCTTTTGTTCTGTACCCAATTTCCTGATAGTGCATAATATTTTCCTTGATTATTACTGCACTACCTCCTTTGGCTGCATTATCAGGGTGAGTAGTATGATAAGTTTTGTAACCCCTAAATCTAATATATGACTCATTCGTAAAATGGGTTTCAGAAATGAGGCATATGTCTATTTTTTCTATATCTAGTATCGCTTGTAGTTCTTGCTGATGTTTCGAGATCCCATTTGCATTCCATTCAATGTGCAAGGTTGAGTTTGATTTTTTCGGATTAAAATCACTTTGGTTTTCAGAAAAGATATACAGATTAAACTGTAAATATCTATAAAATAAATGCTCTCTAGATCTTGACATACGTTACCCAGATCAGAACAACTACAAAAACACATCTTATAAGAATATAGACACAAAAAATGGAATTTGTAAGAAGAGTTATAGATTATATCAGACTTGCTAGGATAAGAAATTATGAAATAGTAACTAAACTATATAATCCAAAAGAGAACTTTTGGAGACGGAAACAGTTGAAACAAACACATATAAAAAAATGGACTAAAACAGATACCCATAAAGCTATCAGATAACCATGTTCTATGGCTAAGAGCTCTTGTTAACGACAACGGTCAACGGGTCGTTTTTGACACCGTCCCGTTGGCCGTTGCTCAGTGTCTTTCAGGTTCTTATGAATGTTTGTTCACGCAACGGCAACCAACCCGTTGGTTAACTTTTTACCGTCTACATATCAAGTCCCCCTCGGCAAGACGTTCGACGGGACGGTGCCGTGAACCTTCAGTGAACCATTTTAGTTTATGCAAGTGTGTTAACGGCGTTGGACGAGCATCCGTTGTTTCAATAAATTTCTTTCTTTGTTGCCGCTAAAATATGGATTTTGATATGGAAATTTTAAAAAGTTATTTCGCCAATAACTTTTATTTTATATATAGGTTGTATATTCTTAAATGATTAAAATTCTTAAAATCTATTAAGTTTGTAATTTTTTTTTTAGTTTTTTCTAACCGAAAGTTTTTATTCGGTTATACTAATAGCAATTCATACATATGAAACAGCTAGTCGATCAGCAGGTGCAAGGGATAGTCTCATATTAGTGTCAAAACGTTTTAATTTATCATGTACTATTCCTAACAATTTGCGAAAAGTTTTTTGACCTATTCGGAAGTAATTGAAGCATTTTGTTTCGTCTTTTTTCAATTCTTCGTAAAGTGTATGAAAAGCACCATACTTTTCTCTTTATAACAAAATAGGATGTATCCATATTTTTCTTTTACGCTTCTCCCGTTGCTTCTGCATTTTGTATACAAATAATAGGCTAGTATAATTCTTTTCTTTGACGACAACATGATATAAGATGTATTGCGTGCACTTGTTACTTTAAAACTGGAGATATTTCTGAGATTCCATACTGTCAACGGACGCATATCCCTTGAAAATCATGAACTGTCAACACGAGTACCCGTTTAGCATCGGCCCGTTACCCGTCGAAAAAAAACGTTCGTTAACAAGAGCCCTAAGAGTAAAGCAAGGGTTAAAATTTTAATTGAAAGGTTTGTATTAGGATGTAATACTCAGTTTATACCTTTCTAAGAATAAAATATTTTCTCTAATATCTTTCATAGCTCAACCAATACAGTCATTTTACACATCGATATTACTCTGCTGAAGTAGGTATATTATGAAGAAAATTTTATGCCCTTATCATCATCGATTTTACACTTTATCTATAGTCTTTGTTAATAGACCCAGCCCTGTAACCAGAGAAGGGTGCGAGTGGAAGAACAAGACAGACAGAATAAATAATCATGTTCGTTAGTTAATACATAATTTGGCAATTAAAATGGGAGTGGTTTGATTCGTGTTGTGGACTCGACGATTTTTATTATTTTGCAGCTCATATTTGATGACACGCAACAGTCTTTTTCTGGATAATTTATTGTTTCAGAATCTTTTTATTGAATGCAGCGGGTCAAAAAATATTTTAATTTATTATATTATAGTAGACGATCTAAATTGTTGTAGGCACTAAATTCTGAGAAATGATAATTGAGTTTTAATGTCAACACTGTTGCCAGGTTGTGATTGGTATGTAATTCGCATACAGTCAGATAGAAACGTAAAGTCGAAGACGCAAGAAGATGCAAGAGAAGAGAAAATAAGGTGGGCTGAAGAACTGGCAAAACAAGCCGAACAGCTGCACAACACTACAGAACTATACCACAGAGAGCTATACCAAATTACTAGACGACTAACAAAAAATGGACATAACTGTTGAAACATTGTAAGATCCAAGACAGGCGAATTACTTACTACAACAAATGACCAAGTAGAGAGATGGAAAGAGCATTTTCAGGAGATGCTAGGCACGCCCAGGGAAAACGCAGATGAAATTGTCGAAAACCCGCAGAATGTAGAATTGCGTATATCTTGCGAGGCCCCTTTCAAAACGGAGATAATAACAGCTATCAAATCTCTGAGAAACAACAAGTCACCGGGAATCGATAACATTGCTGCTGAAATACTTAAAGCTGATCCGCATCTAACTACTGAACTTTTGCTCCCCATAATCCGAGGGGTGTGGGAAACAAACCGAATTCCAGGGGGCTGGAAAAAAGCAAGCTTCAACTTCCAAAGCTTCACGCTTTTTTTGGAAGCATCAAGCTTCCAAAAAAAGGCAACCTCACACTGTGCAAAAATTGGAGAGGAATATCCTTGCTTACTGTCATAAATAAAATTTTCACGACCATCATACTGAGAAGATTAACAAACAAGCTTGAGTTTCGAGCTAATCAAGCAGGCTTTAGACCAGAATTCTCCTGCATAGACCACATTAATACTGTGAGGGTAATAATGGAACAATCGGTTAAATGGAACACACCCCTATACATGGTTTTTGTTGACTTCGAGCGTGCCTTTGATAGCTTATCTCATGGTGTTTTATGGAAAATTTTAGAGCTAAGACACATCTCGCATAAAATAATTTCCATTATAAAGTCACTGTACACTGAACTTACTGGAGTCAAATAGGGATGCGTAATTTGTCCGTTTCTTTTTAACATAGCAATAGATTATGTTTTCTCCAAACTACACTCCGAGACAGGAGGGATACAATGGACGTTAACCACACGCCTAAGCGATCTAGAATACGCCGACGATATCTGCCTGTTAGAACAAAGGTTCTATCAACAACATACAGATTGAAAATGTGGAAAACTTTACGTATCTTGGAAGTGTGATAACAGAAAGTGGAGGTACAGAGGACAATATTCATATGAGGATACACGAAAAGCTCAACAAACATTCAGCATGCTGAATGTTACCCTTACAGAAACCCTTGCAGTTACCCTTGCTGAAAACCCTTACAGATAAACTGCAGGTCTTTATTAAGGCTGTTTTATCGGTGCACCAAAATTTTTTCTCTGTTATTTACCGACGAAATGTCTCGAAATTTGGACATGTTATACGAAATTATGTTGCCATTAAACTGATGGTTTTACTTTTTTTATTTTTTTGAATTTTCTGTTGAAAAATTGGATTATACTGTTTAACGTTCTATTATAACCAAACTTTTCGCGCCCATCAGTTGAAAGAGTTTTTTTTTTCTGTAATCGTTGATTCTTTTTTCACCTTTCTGTGTCCAGTAATAATCGAGAAAAGCGTATTCAAACTTTGAAGAAAATTGCTAAAAAATACTGAAATCTAATAGTGAAACGTGTTCCTCATCATTGTCGCTGAGCTTGATCGTTATCGCATTAGTGACGTCATATCTCATGAACGTACGGTACGGTCTTATTTTTATTTTCTATGGGTACGGTCAGTTAGTTCGCTTGAATTAATCCATTTTAGTTCTTTCATTCTTGTATTTTCTTTATCAACTTGCTTAGTTTTTACAGTTTACAGTATTCTTATTTATTTTGAAAACATTGAAATTATTTAGTTTACGCGTATGTTAAGTAATATATTATTAGTTTAGTGGTATAAGTTAAAAGTTCTTTAGTTTACGCGTATTTTTAAGTATTACATTAGGTTAGTGATATAAGTTATAAGAGACAAGATAAAAAATGAGTCCCAGTAAACGTCCTATGTCAAGGAAAACGAGAGCAATTGCACTGCAGTAAGTATTTATTATTTATATTACAACCGTTTTTAAAAGCTTTTATTTAACTTAGTTAAATAAAAAAAAAATTAAAGTAATTTCATTACAGAATGCATACAAATCCATTTAACTTTAACAAGAATTCAAATTCTACTCTCCAATGACAGCATGCGCGAACACGACCGATTTTGTGATACGGGAAGAGCTATCTTGTTATTCATAGTATCATGGTTCATTCCTTAAGAATTAGCAGAAACATCTACTTTACCTAGTTGTAGTGTCGATTCGTAAGTAACCCTTTTTACTTTTTTTTTATTTACTTACCGTAAAGTAAGTAAATAGAGGGTTCATGACCTTACATATTATTTGTTTATGGTCAAAATATTACCAATGTTTTACTCTTAAATAATAATAATAACAAATAATATCATTTGCAGAAAATACTTTAAGTTTTATCGTTATTTCTAGTAATAGCTGTCATTCTCAGTCAGTTGAGATTGCCTCTCCGCAAAAACCATCTTTTTCGGTAGAAGGCAGAAGAATAGTGGACATAAACTTTTTCATTAAATCTATTCAAGGTTTGAATAATCATTCTCCATTTTCATGCAACTTTTCTAATATGGAGATTATCAAAGAAAAAATGGACGGATTGATAAGTACATTGACTTTTAAATGTTAAATGTGGAATATTGAAAAGGAGATAGCAACATAGGATTCTGGTAACAATTCACTGAACTTGAATGGTTCTGGTTATTCAGACATACAGCAGCAGCACGCAGCATTAAATATACCTGTGATGTCCTACAAACAGTATGCAAAACATACGGAAACAGTTGCAGATATCATCAGCCAAACACTTTGTGATTCCTTAGAAGAGGCTGGACGGGAGGAATTAGCTTTAGCCAAAGAAATTGGTGAAGTAGATTCCGACGGAAATGGGTTAATAACCGTTATAGCTGATGGTGCTTGGTCAAAAAGATCGTATAAAGTAAACTATGATGCTTCTTCAGGTGTAGTACCTGACGTTGTAAAATTTATTAAATTAGTACGCCTTTGATGGATAGGACATGTAATTAGGCGAGATGAAGATGAAACGATCAGAAAAATTTTCGACCGAAGAGGACCAGTGGGAAAACGATCCAGAGGAAGACCAAAACTTAGGTATCAAGATAACATAGAGGATGATCTAAAATCCATCGGAGTTAAAGCATGGAGAAAGTTGCCAGAGGCAGGGGCGAATGGAAGATTGTTCTGAAGAAGCCTTTGGCTCATGACGAGCTGTAATGCCACTGATGATGATGAAATAACTATCCACGATTTGTATTTTATTCATCAATTGGATACTTTTCTTATGTAACTGCAACCTATAAATATATTAAAATAATGTATATTCCATTCAGAGAACTTTTTCCTCGCAGTGCGTCGCCTCGAAATACTTGCCAAATAAATACATTTACTATTATGATGGTTTCGCAGGTACCAATTTTTTATAGATAAATAAAAATATTTTTTGTTTAATTTTTACTACGCTAATATCAGTTTTCTCTAACAAATAAATAATTCTTGAAATAATTTTCAAGCTATAACTGCGAAATTGTTTATTTGTTTGTGACAACAAATTGTAATTTTTTTGATAATAATATTCGTATGTTCTTTTAAATTTATTATAAATAAACACCATGGTGTTTTTTGCAGTCACGTTTCACAAATTTTTATTTAATACTATGTTTAGCTAAGACATATAAATTAAAAATGTGATTAATTCTTTTTAAAACATTATCGACGATAATTAATAAAAAAACAAAAGTATTCCGACAAAACTAATTTGAATGGAGAATAATGCATTTATTGTCATTAAACAACCCGTCGGCCGGCGCCACTGAATTAACATCCAAACTTTTAATTCGGAAGTCACGTAGGGTCTGACATAAGCAAGTATTAGAAAAGTAAGTGATACGCCCACTTCAAATCGCAGTATGCTATAACTGCGAAAACAGCCTTAATAAATATCTACGACGAATTGTTCGTATTTTCTGGCCTAATATAACCAGAAACGAAGATCTATTACACATGACCGAACAAAAAAGGGTATGTTACGATAAACAATGACTCAATATCTAAACTATAAATATCCTTTTTCATTTAAGTCTTTTCTAGATCATACACCAGCCGGCGGAAAATTCAGGTAACATCCACGGGCGCGACTCTTCGATAAGAACATGTTTACCTTCCATACTAGTCGAGAAGGCAATCGATTCTTCGCCGGGGTTCTAGTTTCTCAAAGGGAATCGCCGAAACTCTCGAATCACGGCACTTTATATAAATAGAAACCTTTTTGTGGAAAACGGTCAGTTAGTCGAAAATAAATTGTTGTATCGAATAAGTGGTATAATAAATTAATATAAATTAATGTGTTTTAGTGAATTCGAATAAGAGAAATAAAGTAAATAAATTAGAATTAATAAAAACTCAACAGATAGAACATCAACGAGAAAGTGGGGTTGGATTGGTCACATATTCAGAAAAAAATACTCCAGTATTACAAAGATTGTCCTAGAGTGGAATCCGCAAGTAAGAAGTAAAAGAGGTCGCCCAGTACAAACTTGGAGAAGATCCATCATGGACGAAATAAGAGGTCAAGGAAAGTCTTGGAATGAGGTGAACACCTTAGCGCAAAATAGAACCCGATGGCGCGTTTTACACAGACAGGACAAAAACGATATTAAAAACAGCAGAGATCAAAACACTTAGAAAAATCGATGGTAAAAGACTGATACAACAAGTAGAGTAGTAAAAACGACAACAAGACGGTTCCCCAATAGGAAGACGATCAGTAGGAAGACCTCGAAACCGACGGACCAACAGGAGGCACATTTAAAAACATTAAAAAGAAGAAGAAAGACTGCATATGTGTTTGTGTCATACAGAACATTTTATCTGTATAGAATTATGTTACTGTTAAATAGAAAAAGCTTAGTTTTTAAGTAAAAGATAAGTACGATAAGCTAAAATTTTATAATTTTATAAGTTGGCCACATTTTACTTTCCTCTTTTTTTTTGACCGTATCTATATCAATAAATTAGTTGCCCACTTTTTACCTGAACGAAAGTATAGGCTAATGATATTTATACATTCGATACATTTCTCTTGTTTCGTTGTTACGGTTAACAATTGTTTCATTGCTTGACACCAAATTACTCGACCAAATGATTTTAAAAGCAAAAAGCTCGATAACCATATGTAGTATAAAACTTCACCTACCTACAATCGACAAAAATATGTAAATATCGTACTGATTACTTCAATTAAAATTTTGAATAAATCTGCTCACTTCCCATTTTATGCTTCTCGGTTCGGTACACCCGCAAAACGCATTTCGATAATATAACCTGCTATAACAGCCAAATAAACAAAAATTGCGGCAAACCAGGTAACTGTCACTCAACAAGTTACATTCTACTAGATATTTATAGTACGGCGGCTAACTTCACAAGTGATTGAAAATAAACAAGTTGTTAAAATTATCATTGTACTATACTTAAGGCTAGAATAAACAACATTGTCAATTAAGGTTAAAATATGTGATAAACGAATGCGTTCTACAATTATTCTTCTTCTTCAGCCTTTATTTATCCACTGTTGGACATAGGCCTCCTTCAATTGCTTCCACGCTTCCCTATCTTTTGCAATTCTCATCCACTGCTTTCCAGTTACAGCTGTTATATTGTCTATCCATCTATTTTTGGGTCTTCCCACGGTTCTTTTTGTTTCTCGAGGTCTCCAGAATGTCACTTTATGAGACCATCAGTTGGTGTCTTGTCTTGCTACATGTGCTACCCATTGCCATCTCAATGTTGTTATTTTTCCCATGATGTCAGTTACGTTAGTTCTTCGACGTATTTCGGTGTTAGGAATTTTGTCTCTGAGGCTTATATTTAACATGGCCCTCTCCATGGCCTGTTGAGTTACTCTTAATTGTTCTGCCATTTTTCTTGTTATTGCCATAGTTTCCAATCCATAAGTTGCAACTGGTAGTATACAAGTGTCATAGGTTTTTCGTTTTAAGTGAATTGGGATTTTTCTGTCTTTTAAATTTAAATGAAGCTCAACTTACCAAAAGCAGCCCATGACAATTGTGTCCTTCTATTTCTTTTCGTTTTTAATTGCATGTCCTAGATATATATATATATATATATATATATATATATATATATATATATATATATATATATATATATATATATATATATATATATATTGTTCTACCTTTTCTATATTGATGTTATCTATCGTGATGTTTTCTAGGCTGTTGCTTAATATCTTTGGTTTGTGGAGATTCATTTTTAATCCTATTTGATTCGATTTGTGATTTGAATCTTGTAGCATTGATTTTAGTTCATGGATATCTGTGCTTATTAGTAGGTACTATGTCGTCTGCGAAACGCAAATGGTTAAGATATACTCCATCTACTTTTAATCCCTTTTCGGCCCAATTTAGCTTTTTGAAAACATTTTCTAATGCCAAAGTAAATAACTTGGGTGAGATGGTGTCACCCTGTCTCACACCTTTGCCAAGGTCTATTTTCATAGTTTCCAGATCATCATCAATTTTAACGTGAAAAGTAGCATCATCGTATATATTCTTATGGATGGCAGCATATCTTGAATCTACTCTGGCGTCGTCCAATGCTGTTAAGAAAGCCCATTTCTCGATACTGTCGAATGCTTTGTGATAATCGACAAATGCCAGATGTAGTGGTATGTTGTACTCTATTGTTTTTTCAATAACTGTCCGGATTGTTTGCAAGTGATCGATAGTGCTAAAACCCTTACGAAAGCCTGCTTGCTCCACTGGTTGGTATGCATCTAGTTTAGCTGTCAATCTATTTGTTATTATTCGGATTAGTAGTTTGTAAAGGTGTGACAATAAGCTTATTGGTCGGTAGTTTTCTATATTTGCGGCGTCCCCTTTTTTATGGAGTAGAATGACTTCCGCATTTTTCCATGCCTTTGGTATTTGTCCTTCCAATAGGCATTTATTCAGTAATGCTCTCATTGCCTCTTTTAATGCAGTGCCTCCCATTTTGAGCATCTCCGAAGTAATTTTATCTTCTCCTGGTGTTTTCCCATTTTTCAGTTGTTTTAGGGCGGCTCTAATTTCTAATGTTATTATTTTAGGGAGATCCTCTGAGCCCACATTTAAGATATGTTTTGTTGGTATACCAGGGTTCGGAATAGTAGAAGTATATAGCTTCTCATAAAATTTTCGGATTTCTCTAACGATCTCTTCCTTATGCGAGCACAATGTTCCACGGTCGTCTTTTATCTTTATGATTTTATTCCTGCCAGTGGATTTACATGTTTTCAGTACTTTCATGTTTTTATTGTTCTCTATGGTTTTAAGAATCTGGTTGTTTCTATAAGCTCTGAGGTCTTTTCGAATGTTTTTCTTAACGCTTTTGTTGAGCGATTTACAGTCCGGGTTATCTCTGTTCGTTCTTCTTTTTTCTATCTGTTTTAGAGTCTCGAGTTTTAGTTTAGCTAAAGTTTTATAATAAATTCAAAAAGCAATTCAAAAACATGCTATTGGTACCTTAAGAAAAAATTATATAAGGAAACCTCAATGAAAAGCTTGGTGTAACAGCGGTAGTAACTTATTATCCCCATGATATAAAATGGCCATGATCATTCAATGACAGTGGCATGGGATTAATAAAGATCACCAAACATGATGAAAAATTGATATAAAGGAACATGAAAATCCGAGATAGCATAATGTAATGTTTATTTTAATTCATTTACAGACTTCTAACAGTAACACTAAAACCACAATTAATTAATAACATTTATTTACTGAAAGGTATTTATTTTATCGACTAACTCTATACAATTTTAATCTCTCTTACATAGATTCAGTCAGGGTAATTGGAAACACTATTTGAAATTTCATGATGTCTAAGCATTTGAAATTTATTTAAAAATATACTGTTTTATATTTTAATAATATAAAAGCTTTTGGCTATTATACGAAAAGTTTACGGTAGAATATCTTAAAAACTATTTAAAAAAAGTCACCAAAAAGTAGATATCCAATGTTTCCATTAGTTTGTGCTTGCAGGTACCATTTATACATTTTAGATCTATAAACTTAATTCAATTTTCATCCCAATCAATATCTTCGATCATACAAAGATATCTGTAAGATGTTGTCAGCCTTTTACCGCCCTTGAATTCTACTAATACAAATTTCCCCTTCTGGAGTTTGTGGTGTTCTGCAGCCTCTAGTTCTGGTAGCTCTTCTTCTACCTGTTCATCACATGGACTGTCAACACTCTCAGTTTAAGATACTTCTGTTTCACTTGCATCAGATGACGACAATAACTCTTTACGTTGCTTTGTATTTGTATTTTTACTTGGTACTGGAGTTTCAAGCGAATCAGCAATTTTTAGAACTTTATTTCTTTTTCCATTTTTCTGCTCTGCTAAGTTCCTCTTGTTCCATGGTTCTGTTCAAAACGTTACTAGCAGTTAATACTTCCCCATAGGCCAACTGTTTTAGCCGAGGGATTTAGTCGTCAGATTATCCGTCAGATCACTTCAGAGCAGTGCTTGGCGTTGTAAGAGCAAGAGTTTTTCATCTAAGGCGAAGGCCAAAGGTAATGGCCATCGTTTTCTGGGATTCGCTAGGTGTTCTCTACATCGACTGTCTGGCGAACAGCAAAACAGCCACAGAGCTCCACTATACGGAATTATTGGGTCAATTGCAGAAAAAACGGCCAAAAAAGTTTTGGCGAAGAAAAAAGTGCTCTTTGAACATCATACCTTCGCCGTCGCCACGCCCACATTGGTCGAATTTGCCTACGAACTGCTGTCCCTTCCAGCTTATTTTCGTGTATCGAGCTCAAAGGAGACTATGAACCTTTTCCAAATATTCGGTTTTGTTTTGTGAACTAAGTACTTAAAGTAAAATATTTGTACGACAAAACTTTTTTAGTATACATACAAATAAAATGTCAAAATTTGTAGTGCTGATTTTAGCAGATCTCAAGAAGAAATAATCCCTTTTGAATTAAAATAGATATAGATGTTTTATAATATCTACCAAGCCACAAAACGCCGAAGTTGGTCGGAATTCCACCATACTAAAACTGTTAAATTGCCAGTATATGTACAAAGAATGGCATGGTGAAGGTTACACATTATTTAGTTATTTTAATGAACTAATATCAACATCTGAATCGATAAATAAAGGGGTATAAGTGCTAATTAATGCAGTTGCCTCACTCTCTGCTCACAATTTTTGTACCATAAATAGCGATAACCGGCATTTTTCTCGGTATATTTTTTTCTTCCTGCAAGTGTTATGCCTTTACAGTGTTTTAATGTTACATGTATGGTGTTACTTTTAGAACAAAAGAAATTATCTTCTATTCTTTCCTAGCAATAAAAATGAAAAACAGTCTTGATTGGATAATGAATGGGTTAGTGCGATAAACATAGACAGAGGATTTTAATTTCTGTCCATATTAACGGGATAGTATAATATTATACGACACAACTTATTTTTTACGTTAAAATTGGTATAGAACATAAATATAGTCAGTCATAATAAAAGAGCACTGGTCTAAAGAAGAATGAGCAGCATACTAAAACCGAACCTAAAACTGCAACAAAGGTCAGCAACATCATCATCATCATCATTCAGCCCATACTCGTCCACTGCTGAACATAGGCCTCCCGTAGTTCACCCCACAAATTTCTGTCCTGAGCCGCCTGCATCCAATTTTGATGTGTCCGTTTCAGGTCATTCGTCCATCTTGTTGGTGGTCGTCCTCTATTCCTAAAGGCATCTTGTCTTTGTCTCCACTCAAGAATGCGTTTTGTCCATCTGCCGTCCTTCGTTCTCGCGACGTGCCCTGCCCAGTTCTACCATAGGTTAGAACCGGCAGCACACATTGATCGAAGACTTTTCAAGCAGATGGGACGAGCTGATTGACTCTACTACTATTCTACGTATTAGTTCATTAGGTCTGGTTATCTCTACTTTAGCGAATTTCGTGTCCCAGATATTTGTATGCTGATGTTTGTTCTATACTTGTTCCAGCTATGTTGATGTTCTTACTCAGAACAAGGTTTGTCATCACTTGTGTTTTTGAGTTATTGATCTTTAAACCCACTTGTGTAGAGGCATGGTAGAGTCTTTCGCACATTTCGATGGCATGATCTATGCGGTCTGTTATCAGGACTATATCGTCCGCGAACCTGAGGTGACTAAGCTGCTCTCCATTTATGTTTATGCCCTTTTCGTCTAGGTTTGCACGCTTACACATGTATTCCAATAATGTTGTAAACAGTTTTGGTGAAATGGTGTCGCCCTGGCGAACTCCACGATGAATGTTGAACTTGTGTGTATCTTCATGGAGTCTGACGCATGTCGTGGCATTATCATAGATATTTTTGATGACAGTGGTGTAGCGGTGATCTATTTGGCACTCTTTTAAAGCTTCTAGCATTTTCTGGTGGTTTACTGTGTCGAATGCTTTCTCATAATCCACAATATTAGGACGAGGGGTTTATTGTACTCTATACATTTTTCGATGAGGCTTTGAATAACTTGTAGATGGTCGTTTGTGCCGAAGCCTGACCTGAATCCTGCTGTTCGCATGATTGGTAAAAGTCCATTTTGTTCGAAAGTCTGTTTGTTATGACTTTTGTAAAAAGCTTGTATATTTGTGAGATGAGGCTGATTGGTCTATAGTTTACGAGATTTGTTAAATCTCCTTTCTTAAACATTAGAATGATCACTGCATTTTGCCATTGTGATGGTGTTGTTCCTCTTTCAAGGCATTCTGTGAAAAGTATGGAAAGCATTTGTATCAGTTTCTCGCCTCCTAATTTTATGACTTCGGCAACGACCCCGTCGTCGCCAGGTGACTTATTATTTTTCATTTGTAGGAGAGCTTTTTTGATTTCATCAACAGTAACATCTGGTATGTCTTCCGAGCCATGGTTTAGAACTTTTGGTATGTTGTCAGTTGGAACATTTTCTTCTGTTTTGCTGTAGAGTTCGCTGTAAAATTGTCCGACAGTTTGTAGAATTTCCTGTTTATCTGTTATTATTTCGCCCTTTGTGGTTTTCAGTTTGTAAATATTTTTCTTTCCTATTTGCTGTTTCCTTCTGAAGACTTTTAAGCTTTTGTTCTCTTCTATGACTTTTGATATCTCTCTGGTGTTGTAGTCTCTTATATCTTTTCTGATGTTCTTAGTGATTTGTTTGTTTAGTTGTCTCATTTTTGTTAGATTGGTTCTGTATTTATCTGTTAGTTGTCTTCTTTCCTCTAATAGAGTTTTCGTGCTTAGACTTAGTTTTTCTTCGTCTTTTTGGTTTTTTTTTGCAACATTTTTCTTGTGCTTGTTTCTTGTGCATAGGCAGCAACAGGCACACAAAAAATGTGTAACACAATGCTAAGGAAAAAAGAGACAGGTACATAGAATAAAAAAAATAGACAGCAAAGAAATAATAGAATGCAACAACTCGAAACTTTTAATAACAACACTAGAGACGAGAAAATTCTATCAGAGACGATAAATCACCAAGGAGAAATCCGGAAGCGATGAAGTTTACAATCATTAATCATTTAATAAAACCAATCCCGAAATGATAACGACATTCCCCCTTAAGGCATTAACCACACTAGACAAGAAGAAACTACCATAATCTGGGTGAATAAGAATGCAATCAACGAATTCAAAAACGGAAAATCATCAGACATTACAACATCTTTACTACATATCGAAATAATAATACTGCCGCACTATTTTTGGGCACTTTTTTTCTCTTTACTACTATGTGAGGAATTTTACATGTAAGTTCATGACTCTAATTCTGCATCAATATTGCCCAGACAAATGCGTTTGGTGTTTTTTAGGCTTTTTATAGCATTGCTGATGGTGGCTCTCTAATTCTAGATGGCTCTCCTAGGCTTGGTGGGGTTATTTCTATTTGATATGACTTTATTTAGCTGTTCTCGCCAGTGACTCTGTCAACATTGAGAATTGCACCCGTTTCAAAAAATTTATTATTATAATTCCGAGTAAATATTTAAAATAATGTTGCTCACGCCATATATCCGCCGGACGCGGAATCATCTAACCTACTCCAAAACTCAAACCGTATTCCTAATGGTTCCGACTTTGACCGCCTCAAAATTGGAGCGTTTTGAGCAACAAACAAGACAAACATTTTGTTTGAGTCTCTTGACGAGGTAAGTCTAAAAACTCCTTTTCTCTTATATATTTTCAAAAAAATATTAATTTTAGACCCTTACCGGTAGCTCTAATAGTTGTTAGAACTATGTTTATTGGCCCGAGGTTATCTAAATATTTATGAGAAGGATTTATCTATATAGAGGATTTATGGTATATGTTTTGAAACCAACAATTCGAAAAATATCTCGTTTGCTTAGCCGCACAATCCTATATATTTTTATAGCGGATATTATGTTTCTGCTGCCGATAGATTCAACGTTTCTGCCATCCTGAGTACCTAGTTGGATATCCGTAATACGAGCCTCTCTTCTGTTGTCTTCGAATGTTTTCAGTCTTTTGTCTTAAAATGGTATCAATCAACCCTGTAGAAAGTTTTATTTTGATGCTCTCTTACTCTATCTTTTCAATTTGTTGTTGAAGGTATTCTCTTTTTCTTCTTATTGTTCTTATTGTTGAGGCTTTCTCCCTGTCATATGGTCCATGTTTTTTACCTTACTGTTCGACAGGTAAATCAAATTTTTTTGTTTGTTTTCTTTAAGATTTTGTCGCATTCTTGATCGTTTTTCTACTAAAACGATCTTTACCTGCTAAAATAGAATTGGGCAGGACACGTCGCCAGATTATCATACAACCGATGGATAAAACGTATTGTCGAGTGGAGACTTAGACAAGAAGCACTACGGAGCATAAGACGCCTACCAACCAGATGGACTGACGACCTGAAGCATTTTAGTAGTAACTGGATGCAAGCTGCACAAGACAGAGACAGATGGAAAGTCTCTTTTTTTCTCCTTACAGTTTGACCACATTCCATTTTTTAGTTTTCATCTGCTTATCTATTGTTTGTGTTGCGAATTGGATTCTGACAGCGGCCTTGACCAGGAAATGGTCTATGTCCCTATCTGCTCCTCTCGTATTCACTCTATTATACTGCTATATTATAGTATGACTGCGATGAATCAATACATATTGATCTATTTAATTATTTTTTCTTTTATCGTTCGAATTCCATCTTGCAATTTGAATATTTACACAATGACATATTGTATTCTATTTATATTTATAAAAAGCTAGGTATACTGTTACTGTAATTAAATTTATGCTTTTAATAAAAGCTGTGTATTTATAACTATTAATTAAATCTGTACGATCGTCTGTTTTTACGATTATATTTGATTATGATTTTTTTAGATAAGGCACATAAATAATTGTTAATTTTATCCCATCATACCACTACATCATTGTTTTACGATTATGAGAGTTATTCTAGGATACAGCATATTATTTACTATCATGGGATCATGCATTCCAGCACATAAAAGCTATAGCTAGTTTAAAATTAAACTACGACAAATTTAGATAGTTCTGCGATGGATTAAACCATTATTATGTAAGAATCGAAACCAAACGTTATAAATCAAGATTATATCAGTTTTCGTAGAAAATAGGATAACTGTCGCTGAGATGCCGAAAGCTGTATCTATCAGTAGCAACATCGTAGAATTTTTCAAAGTAAAACTCGTTGACCATATCAGTTTTGACCAATTTTGAACTTGTTCGTATGATTTTAACAGGTTCAATGGCATTTTCCTCTCTGACAGCTAGAGTATTGGTAATCAATTTTTTAAAATTGCTTTTAACATTGTCCAGTTTTTAAAATGTATCTGTTTATTTTGATTGCTTTTTTAATCATATTTTTTTGTTTTAGGTAAGTTTTTCCCCATACTTATTGATGTTTGGAAATTTTGGTAAGTTCGCTCTTTTCTCCTCTAATTTTTTAAGATCTTAAGTAAAAGTTTCTGTGCCTTGACATGATTAAAAAGAAGCTAAAGACATGCTGGAAGGAGAACCAGTAACAGGAAAATTGGGACTGAACATTAATGAAAGCAAAACCAGATGACCCACCTAATACCCAGCGACAACATGGAGATCGTGCAAAAAAAATTGTACTCACTCACAAATTTACATATTTGGAACATGAAGTGAAATTTAGAAGACATTGACATAGAAGAATTTCTCTGAGCTGGACTGCCTATGGCGAATTAAGATACATTTTTAAATCGGAAGTGCCCATCAGCACCAACAGAATGGCGTTCAATGTGTGTCTCTTGATAGTCCTTACATAAGGAGCCAAAACTCTTACTCTTGTCTAAAAAAAATAGTTAGAAATAACCTGAAGAAAAATGGAACGCCCAATGCTTGGCCTAACACTAAGAGACAGGGTAAGAAACGAGGAGATAGTAAAAAATGAAAGGTAGATGATGTTCTCTTACGCGTGATAAGGCTTAAAAGGAGATGGACGGGGCATGTAATAGATTGTGGGATGAGAGATGGATAAAGGAGATTCTGAAATGCAAGCCAAGGAGTAATAAATGCATGCAAGGTAAACCTAACATCCGCTGGTCAGATGGCATCAAGAGAATCTCGTCGAATCAGGTTGCAACAGCACTAGATGGAAATAAATGGAAAAACAAAAAGAGAAATCATACGATTTCTACCTGGCGAAATCGAATTCAAATCTCAGCCACCGTGCTTTCTAAAACTTGCAAAGCAAACAGCTTGATGAATAAATCGGCAAGGGAATCTAATTTGCATTCCAAATGCCGTTCATCATGGCCAAAATTCGTAGTGAATTTAATTTCTGGTACTCCAAACGAAGTAAAGAAATAAACAGTCAATCGAAACAAGACCAGTAAAAATCAACCGTGGCGTAAGACAAGGAAACACAATATCTCCAAAACTATTTACAGCTGCCCTAGAAGATATAAGGGAATCCTTATTAACGTAAGATACTTAAAAATAAAAATATACCTCAAAGACTGCGAACCAAAGTGTTTAATTCCTTTATCCTACCTGTACTTACATTATGGAGTTTACTAAAACAAACATGGAGAATTAAGTACTATTAATCTGGGAATAAGTCACAATTAAAGATAAAAATACGTTTAACAAAAAGAGGTTAATCTTTGTAAATGGGTATATTTATTTAAAAAACCCTTAAAAGGGCCACATCAATAAAACAAACGTTTTCGGACCACACAGTCCATCATCAGGTTTTTAAAATCGAAAATTGCCTAAAAATAAGTATAAAACCATTAGTTAAAACAAACGAGATTGTGAAATTTTGACTATGGTTGAAAAGCAAAAGATGGTTATACTTACTAGTTCACAATGCCTGAGCCACCAAAATACTAGGGTAAAAACCCTTTGGTGGCTCAGGCATTGTGACCTAGTAAGTATAACCATCTTTTGCAACTAAATGGTTTATACTTATTTTTAGGCAATTTTCGATTTTAAAAACCTGATGATGGACTGTGTGGTCCGAAAACGTTTGTTTTATTGATTGGGCCCTTTTAAGGGTTTTTTAAATAAATATACCCATTTACAAAGATTAACCTCTTTTTGTTATACGTGGTATACAGCCAGCTACAGGAATTTTTCCTTGTGGATTTTAAAAATACGTTTATTGACGTTTCAATTTCCACTTCGGAAATCGTTCTCAAAATACAAACAGTAAATTAAACAAATTTTGTTTTTTGTTACATAGTGAAAAATTCTTCTAATAATTTAATTTTATCTGACTCATTTATATTGAGAATTCAGACATACATTATGCATTTTAAAGTAGACGACTTTAAAATGATATTGCCAATATTGTTGAGTTGCGCTCCTGGGATGACTTTACTTATAAGATAGTTCATTCGATTACATGAAATCAACTTTAACTTGAGAATATCCGTCAGAAAAAAATCATAGCATGTAATTCGTCTTTAAAAAGACAAACACATGACATGATGACAGTAAAATTCTTCTGTTAGTGATTCCATAGTAAATTATGAGGGAAAAACCAGGAAAAAAAACCTCATAATACTATCAATAATAATAATATAATTTTTTTTTCCTGGTTTTTTTCCCTCATAATTTACTATGGAATCACTAACAGGAGAATTTTACTGTCATCATGTCATGTGTTTGTCTTTTTAAAGACGAATTACATGCTATGATTTTTTTTCTAACGGATATTCTCAAGTTAAAGTTGATTTCATGTAATCGAATGAACTATCTTATAAGTAAAGTCGTCCCAGGAGCGCAACTCAACAATATTGGCAATATCATTTTAAAGTCGTCTACTTTGAAATGCATAATGTATGTCTGAATTGTCAATATAAATGAGTCAGATAAAATTAAATTATTAGAAGAATTTTTCACTATGTAACAAAAAACAAAATTTGTTTAATTTACTGTTTGTATTTTGAGAACGATTTCCGAAGTGGAAATTGAAGCGTCAATAAACGTATTTTTATCTTTAATTGTGACTTATTCCCAGTTTAATAGTAATTAATTCACAATGCCACAAGAAAATAGCTTCAGAACAATATTAAAAAAACATGGAGAAGATCAGAAAAACTCAGGGAGCTATGGAACGACAGATGCTGGGTATCTCACTCAAAGACCATAAAACCAATAAAGACAGTTGTAATAGAACAAAAGTAAAAGATTCTGTATCACGTAAGGCTTTTATGACCTGGAAACCAGTTTTATGCAACAGAAACCTGTCAATGAATATTCGTAAGAAGGTCCTGAAATGTTATGTGTGGTCGATCCTATTGTATGGTTGTGAGACATGGACGTTAAAAACCACAATGCTAAACAAGTTAGAAGCATTCGAAATGTGGTGCTATAGAGGAATCCTAAAGATATCGTGGGTTTCGCACACTTCCAATGAAGATGTTCTTCAAATGATCAACTCAGAACGTCTGCTCATAAACATCATAAAGAGGAGAAAAACAGAATACTTCGGCCATATAATTAGAGGACCCAAATACCATTTACCTCGCCTTATAATACAAGGAAAAGTGGAAGGAAAGAGATGGATTGGTCGAAAGAAACTTTCATGGCTGCGTAATATTAGACAATGGTGTGGTTTCACAGTAGAAGAATTATTTCGCGCAGCAGCCGACAGAGAAAGGTTTCAGGAAATTGTAAACATGATGACGGCCAACGTCTGAATACGGACACGGCACCCAAAGAAGAAGAAGAAAAGATTCTGCCGAACAGGCATCTAAAGCGAAATGCCAATTTGAAAGATGGATTAAAGAAATCGGGAATTGGCGGCCATATGAAGCCAAAAGACCACGAGGAAGACCGCAAATGCGCTGGAGCGACGATGTTAAAAGAACTGCAGGACCAATGTAGAAACGTCTTACAAACAACAGAGATGAATGGCGAGAATTAGGAGAGGCCTACATTTGGCAATCCGAATAGAGAGAATTGTAACGATACAATCGTTAGTAATCTAATCTACTCTAATTTGCCGCCGTTGGAGTATGCAACCAACAATACGATCCCTAATAGTTCATTTTTATGACTTTCGAACTATATATCAATATATATCGAACATCGATATCGATAAGATAATCGATTACCTTGTATAGGAAAAACGAATATTGGCCATCGGCCATATTCTCCTGATTCATTTTAGAACCAAACTTCAACAAGAGAAGTCGATAATTTTATCACGGCAGGCAGAATCTTAGGGAAACTAGAAGAAAGTTTAAGTTTTATTTTTTTTTGGGAAATATAAGGAGTTTTGGTTCGGTTATTTTTTAAAAAGTTATTTAGTTTGGTGAAATTTTTAAGAGGTTATTGTTTTATGGAAGAAAATCCCTAGAAAGATTCTGGTAAGTTTTTTTCAAACACCTACATCTTTCATTTAAATTTTCCAGTCCCCATTTTTTTTTCAAATCTTCTCACTTTGCTAGACATATCCAAAAATCATTATTATTTCTTTTTATATTTACATATATAAGTAAATTCCGCTGTGGAAATATTAAATATTTATGTCAAGGTCACTTAATGACAACTATATCCCAGTTTTTGTTACTAAAAAAAAACCTATGAAGTACAAGAACATTGAATAAAAAGGCTTTCTGTTTTTGTAGCCTGCCGGCAACGACTTGAAGTTTTTGGACATACCTTTTATTTTTTTTGGATTTGGGGAAGAAGAGAATTTTAATTTGGTGGAAGTACTTGGGATCCGGGAAAGAAATAGGACTTTGAGTTGGGGAAGAAGAGAATTTTTATTTACCATTTTCTGGTTGATCTGCCAGGCTGCTCACACGAACAGGCTGAGCCATTCCAGAGACCACCCTCTACCTGGACATCAGGCAGCTGAGGAAGGGAACCCCTTCACAGCAATCACATCATAGGGTTTATTAAGGACAATTCATATAATATTTAATAATAATTTAATTTTTTTTTATAACCTATACTTATATCCTTGGATACTTAGGCCGTCAGCCTAAGTGGGTTTACGAAACAGCGTTGTGCACAATCTCTGCTAGTACCCTCACCTTGCTGAATCCTTTTACTTGTATTTTTATTCTTTCATACTTATTTTGCATTTCTTTTTTAATATTATATAGAACCCTTATATTAAGGTGTCAGGATATATTATCCAATTTTATGGTAATCTGTATGTACCTTTATATATCAGATTGAAGTATGTATGGCTCTAGGTTCTTAACTGACTAGTTTCAGATTTTAAATTGCCCTATAGTAACTATTTAATTATTTTATATTTTTATTACTATTTACTCCATGTGAGATATTTCAATATTGTTAACTTAACCTTTTCCTCATTGTTAGAGGACAGTTAGATCAACTTGTGTATATATATTTTTTGGGTCATACTTTTAGTAATTTTTTTCTTGTAAATATATATTTTGGGAATATACGTTAACAATTCTTTAGTGTATATAAATATAGGGCTGGGATAAAAGAATTATAATATATAGTGTATAAAGCATTTCAGATTTTTATTTGTTTCCTATCATTTTTTATTTTCAGTTAGTATATAACCATATATACCTCAAATTGGAGTGAAATTCTAAATTCACCCTGGCGCCCATCCCAAGATCATCTTAGGATTGATCTGCTCTAACTTCAAGTTACTACAGGCAAGCAAACGTGCCAACCTCCTCTCTGAGAACTCTCATTTGCTTGAGCTAAGCCTAATTCTTTGTAGTGCTCCCAGTAAATTTTCTATTTTCTTTTATATTCATTACATTCCTGGTTAATTTAACCTTTTTATGTAAATAATTATAAATTAATTTTAAATTCTATTTAACCATCCATTTTATTTAATTTTCTAATATTGACTTCACTATTCCATAGTTTCCCCTATTTCATTGGTAACAATTCACCATTCCCTAATTCTCCCCCCCTTTTAATTGGTAACAGAATGGCAAAAAAAAATTTTTGATTGCCTCTTTCGATGATCTTAATTAATTATACCGGGTGATAAATACATTACGTGTATAATTTGTTGTTAGTTAATGACCTTAAATTAATTATATGGAGATCGTGCCTATTTGCAAAAAGAAATCTAATCACAATATTTGAAATATCTATCATATACCATATACTGATATATCATAAACTGATATACTAACGGCCCGACTGGTTTGATTGGTTTAACTTGTGTAGCAATTACATCAAATTATATAATAGGAAGGAGGGAATACCCAAAAAAATGGTAGTCTATAGTTACAAAGAATTAAACCAAAATAGACTTAATGGAACTCATCCCATATATGTATAAAATCAAGAGAATAATAATGATCGTTACTTTTCGTGCCTTGTACCTATTATAAAAATATTTATATTTCTAATAAAAATGCCATCCTTCTTGTTTCGGTAGCACACGTGCAATAGTTTTGAAACTTTAATTAGGTCAAATTACTTACGAAAAGGTGTTAAATCACAAAAACGTGGGTACCTACCTGATAATATAAAGCATTACGACATGGAATTTTTATTTTTAACATTGGATGGAGGTTTATTACAAAATGCATCTTTGTTGATAAAACAAGTAGACCAGCTCCGAGCGTGAAGTTTACTTTTGTACGTATCTTGTTCTCAAAGCTGAAATAAATATGTCACTGCCTTTCTTTTGATAGTTCATGCGTTCCATAGAAAGGTATTTGTGGTTATATTTATCACACTGAATGTGAGAAGACTAAGGAAAATGGCTTTAGGAATACGTGTTGCACAAATATGTTTCAAGAACAATGTATTGCTGGATATTCTAAAACAATTAGACTAGGCGGCATCTGTAGAAATTCAGACCATAATGGAAATTTTCGAGGGAAGCTATTTTTTTGCTGGAATCCCTTCAGGATATGCCCAGTATCGATAATCACGATATGCGCCAGTCGCAAACCCTGTGCTAAATTTTTTATTTAACAAAATCTGAAAACAATTGAAAATTTCTCATTTTTTTGCTCCTATTTTCATTTATAATTCGAAAAATATTGATCTTAGAGAAAAAATTATAAGTGGTTAAAAGTTTCGTTATTAAATTTTACACAATATTTTGTTAGCTAGAAATTGAAAATTTAATGGTTATTGTTGAAAAAATAGCAATAATTGGAAAAAAAAGTACAAAAAAATGAAGTTAATCCTTTAAATGTTTTCGACTTTCTAAACTTGACTTACAAGTTCCATATTCCGCCTAGAAAAACTTTTTAATATGTTTAAAACGTGTGCTAAATTTTGTTAAGATCGGTCGGATAGGTTTTGCATAATAATTTTGCAATCCAGCCTACTGGAAAAAAATCGCAAATTTTCAAATTCATAGTAGGCCCTAAATAAGGCCCTCAGATAGTTGCAATTTTTTTTACATATAAAGGAAGTCTCACACTTTCAAACGCTTTTTGTAAAATTCAAATCGGTTTACTAGGAAAGCCTATAATTTTTTTTAAAGTTATAAACATTTTTTAGGCTTATAAACAAATTAAATAACTTTACGAGCTTTAAACATATCAATTTCAAAATGTATACACTTAAAGAACATTAAAAGACGCTTCTTTTAAAAAACAAAAAGATACATTCGGCTTACTGGTTGCCGAGATATTGAAGGTCAAAGTTGGCATACATTTGCCGTGTAACCATAAGTGATAGAGGGCTCGTTTTTAAACAAATACCCTCGTCTTGTCAAATACTTTTTATATGAAAAGTTTTACGTAATGCGCTTTATGGCAATATCCATAAAAAAGACAAATAAAAAACCGTTTTCGCGTAATATGTCGCTCGGAATGCATGAGAGGTGGTGATGAGGGACATTCACTTCAAATGTGAATCGGCGAGTATCAAGTATATATTAGCCTCAGATAACAAGCCAGTTTTTATAATTGCAGAGGATATTGATGTTCTGGTAATATTTTTACAAAAAGTAACTGAAAATAAAAATATTTTTTTCTGGAAACCTAGCAAAGGAAAAAAATCGGAAGAAATTTATTACTACAACTCTTTCAATAATGCACTTAAAATAAGTGAATCTACGAAATCTTCGTTAAAAAATTTAGTGGGCTTTTTACACGCATTTTCTGGTTGTGATACAACCTCTGCATTTTTTTATCAAGGAAAAAGCAAAATTGTTAAATTGGTTTCAACAAATAATTATATATGGCAAGAAGCAACCATTTTTAATGAAAAAAGTGCAACTAAGGAAGAAATTAAACGCAGCGGATGCAAAATTATATCGGCATTGTATATGGGCCACTCAAAGTGCGATTTTACATTGAATAAAATTCGCTACTTGTGCTTTAAAAAAGGTTGCAAAAATAAAAATTTTTAATTGTCCATGCTGCCATCTACACAATCTACAGCTGAGCAATACTCGCAATACCAAGTACAGCAGTGGCTTGCAAATAACCTGAATGCTACTGAGTGGGGGTGGGAACTAACTCAAAATGGTCTTGAGCCAATACAAACTGAGCAAGTATTACTACCTGACTCATTATTCACAAATATTAGTTGCAAATGTAAAAAACTTTGTACAAAAACATGCAGTTGTATCAAACATGGTCTCAAATGTTCTGACTATTGTCTTCACTGCAATGGTCAAACATGTAAAAATATTGATCACAATAAAATATTGGAAGAAGTTGAACGAGATATGGATATGGAGTCGATGGATTCCTTAGATTTTTGGAGGCACAAGATATAGCTACAGATGAAGGAGAAGAAACATTAAATTTACAGATCGAGGATGAAGATATTGAAATGGAAAATGAAGGTTTTGAGAAAGAAATAAAACCTGAAGATTCTTGTCCTTCCAGAACAAGAAAAAGACTTAAAAAAAATTATTGAAGATTGAGTCAAAATAAAGATTATTTACGAAAAGAAAATTTTTGTTTCATTCGCCTTTGTTTTAACAATTTAAATTATTTTATTAACAATTTATAAATACATATTTGTTTACTAAAAGTAACAATTTACTTCAATGTATAAATTGCAAGCTCAAAAAAAAAAAACAATTTCGAGCATTACACAGCAGTATAATAACACGTCAATATACAATATACACATCATTTTCGAATCAAAATATATTCTCAAATCAAATAATGTCATTATTATGATAAAACTGCAGAAATAAATTATTTTTAATGTTAATTATTTTAAAATGTTTGATTTTTACAAAAAAAAAATTCCTTCGTTTTAACAATTCAAATTATTTATTAACAATTTATAAATACATATTTGTTTACTAAAAGTAACAACTTACTTTACAAGCCCTTACAGATTTTGGAGCACTTTACTTTTGTTTATATTTCAAAACCCGAAATTAAACAAAGTGATGGTCCCCTACTTGATACTCGCTGATTCACATTTGAAGTGAATGTCCCTCACCACCACCTCTCATGGATTCCGAGCGACATTTTACGCGAAAACGGTTTGTATTGTCTTTTTATGGATGTTGCCATGAAGCGAATCACGTAAAACTTTTCATATAAAAAGTATTTGGCAAGACGAGGGTATTTGTTTAAAAACGAGCCCTCTATCACTTATGGTTACACGGCAAATGTATACCAACTTTGACCTTCAATATCTCGGCAACCAGTTAGCCGAATGTATCTTTTTGTTTCTTAAAAAATCGTCTTTTAATGTTCTTTAAGTGTATATATTTTGAAATTGATATGTTTAAAGCTCGTAAAGTTATTTAATTTGTTTATAAGCCTAAAAAATGTTTATAATTTAAAAAAAAATTATAGGCTTTCCTAGTAAACCGATTTAAATTTTACAAAAAAGCGTTTGAAAGTGTGAGACTTCCTTTATATGTAAAAAAAATTGCAACTATCTGAAGGCCTTATTTAGGGCCTACTATGAATTTGAAAATTTGCGATTTTTTTCCAGTAGGCTGGATTGCAAAATTATTATGCAAAACCTATCCGACCGATCTTAACAAAATTTAGCACACGTTTTAAACATATTAAAAAGTTTTTCTAGGCGGAATATGGAACTTGTAAGTCAAGTTTAGAAAGTCGAAAACATTTAAAGGATTAACTTCATTTTTTTGTACTTTTTTTTCCAATTATTGCTATTTTTTCAACAATAACCATTAAATTTTCAATTTCTAGCTAACAAAATATTGTGTAAAATTTAATAACGAAACTTTTAACTACTTATAATTTTTTCTCTAAGATCAATATTTTTCGAATTATAAATGAAAATAGGAGCAAAAAAATGAGAAATTTTCAATTGTTTTCAGATTTTCTTAAATAAAAAATTTAGCACAGGGTTTGCGACTGGCGCATATCGTGATTATCGATACTGGGCATATCATGAAGGGATTCCAGCAAAAAAATAGCTTCCCTCGAAAATTTCCAATCCAAAACAGATCCCGCCTAGACTAAATCAGCGTGTATTGAAATTTAATAAACTTGATAGAAACTGTTTTAAGCTGGCAAAATTTATTATTATTTTTTTCAATTTAATTCAAGTTTCGTTTTTTTTAATATGCTCCGATTTGCGATCGCCGAATGACTGTTTAAAATTTATAAATATTTAGTTTATAATAACTAAAACATGTTATAAGTAACATTGAATACTTAGAATTTACATATGGCGCTCGTTATTGACGTTTTCCCGATTACTCACAATGTTTCTATATACTGCGTCGCGTTCTAAATTAATTTAAGTTTTAAGTGACCTGTTAGTGAATCACCGTTTCTATAAAGAAAAAAAAAAACAGTAGACAAAGGAACAAAGCTCCACAAAAACATTGTTTTCTCTATGCGTTTCTATACGGTTTCACGAGACAATGAAGAGAGTAGTAACGCTGACCTTTATGTTAAAAATAAAAGTTTTCTGATGAAGGCCTACAAAAATTTATTCTTTAGGAAGACAATACTGTTAAAAGAACTTGTATATACACTTTTCGAGTTCCTTCAGAACTGGGTACAGAAGACACATAAACTTCTTCTTCCTTTGCCCTATCCGTTTCGGACGTTGGCTATTAACAAGGCTATTTTGACTTTGTTTACGGCACCTCTGAACAGTTCGGTCGATGTTAGTCCGAACCATTGTCGCAGGTTATGCATCCATGAGTGTCGTCTTCTTCCCGGTCCCCTCCTACTGTCGATTCTTCCTTGGACTATTAACTGTAGCAGCCGGTACTTAGTATGCCTCATGACATGTCCGAAGTTCTCAAGCTTTCGTTTCTTTACTGTGAAGATTATTTCTTTGCTTTTGCCTATTCTCTGCATTACGTCCACGTTAGTGATGTGGTCTGTCCAGGATATCCGAAGAATACGGCGATATATCCACAGCTCAAAGGATTCTAGTTTCTTCAGGGTGGCTTCCGTTGTGGTCCATGCCTCTACTCCATAGAACAAGACCGGGAAGACATAACACTTGACCAGTCTTAATTTTAGTTCCATTGATATTTTGCTTGTGAACCACTTTTTCATATTGTTGAACGCGTTTCGCGCTTTTTCAATTCGTGATCTTATTTCTGTTGACTGGTTCCATTTTGTGTTGATTGTGGTTCCAAGGTATGTGTATGTCTCCACTTGTTCTATTTTTCGGTTGTTTAATGTCAAGTGCATCGGAGGTTGTCGTGTTCTGCTGATGAGCATGCATTTAGTTTTGGTTGTATTGAGTTCTAAACCATATTCTTGACTTCCTGTGTGTATGCTTTGCATGTGTCTTTGAAGCTCGTTGCAGTCATTTGCGATAATATCTGTGTCGTCAGAATATCTAATATTATTGATTACCTCTCCGTTTACTTTGATACCCTTCGAAACTTCCCCCAGTGCTTCTCTGAAGATTTGTTCAGAGTATATATTGAACAGGAGCGGCGAGAGGACGCATCCCTATCGTACACCCTTTTTAATATCTATCTTACCACTGTGTAAGTTTCCCATCTTTATCTCAGCACTTTGGTTCCAATAGAGACTGGTTATTATGCGCAGATCCTTGCCATCAATATGCATCTTCCTGAGCATTTCCATGAGTTTATCATGTTTGACCTTGTCGAATGCCTTGGAGAAGTCGATGAAGCACAAGTAGACGCCCTTGTGCATGTCTCTCTTGTGCCCAATGCGCTTCGGAATTGTGACTCCGATATATTTGCTTCGCATTTGTTATATATTATATTGTGTATGATTTTGGTGAAAACTTTGATACTTACTGTGATTTATCAAGCTTATTAAGCGGTGTTGATCACAGTGTTTTGCACTTGGTGTTTTAAGTATGGCTACAAAGGTCGATCGAAGCCATTTCTCCGGAATCTCCCCTTTTTCGTAAAAGGTGTTAAAAAGGCCTGTCAGAAACATCCGTTTCGCATAGGAGTTTTATGATCTCGCCCTGTATGTTGTCGGGACCTGGTGTTTTGTCGTTTTTTAGCGATGAAATGGCTTTTTCCACTTCAGGCCTTAGTATTTCGGGTCCAGTCATGTCGTCATCTTGGTCCACTGTCGCTCTGCGTTTATCGTTAAAAAGTCGTTCTACGTAATCTTTCCATGTGTAAATGAGCTTCAAGTCGTCTGATATAAGGTTACCGTCTGCGTCTATTAGTGTCGGGTGGGGATTATTGGTTTTCTTTTTAGTTGTTAATTCTTTGATCTTTTTGTGCATGTTGTGGTAGTCATATCTTCTGTCGCACTCTTCGATTTCATCGCATTTCTCCTTCATCCAGCGTTCCTTCGCCTCCTTTATCTTTGTTTTTATATTGTGACTTGTTTCTTGATACTTCACTTGATTTTTGTTGTCAAACATAAACTAGTTTACCTAAAAACTTAAACATAGTTCACTTTGGTCGTTTTAATTTTCTGAAAGAGGATTTTCTGAATTTAAAGCAACTGTCATGTAACAATGCACTTCAGAATTTGTCTGGGTGTATCATAATAAAGAATAATTGCGGATTCCTGGAACTAGTAGGTGACGAAGATCAAAAAAGACCTGAGAGAGACGCTTATGCGGAAGATGTCGGTAAAGGGGAGTTATATTGAGTTATATGACTTAGACACTTATAGGGATAAAGGTAAATGATGATGATCATAGTGAAGAATAGAAGGCTTGGAATAGCTGGTCTCCAAAGCTGTCGAAGACCGGTTACTGTGTGATAAGAAGCACTTGTCCTAAGAGATGTAAGTATGTTTTTAAATTTATATTGCTTCCCTTACTATACGTTGTTTCCTATTCTAGCATCATTATTTGATTCAAGTTTATTTTATGTCCTGTGCGTATGACACGTTGTACTAAGATGACTTCTTTTTCTTTTCTTTCGATGTTATTTTGATGTTCTTCTATCTTACCTGTTCTCTTCGATTGGTCTGTCCGGTGTACCATATGTTGCAGTTTTCACAAGGGATCCTATACTCCTTTCCAAAGAGTTAACCCAGCAAACACGTTAATATGCAAATATAGATTATGTAATCTGGTTTAGGGGATTGTTGTGCAGAATTTTACTTTACTTTTTAGTACTTTGTAGTACAAAAATAATGAGTAATCACTAAGAAAAGAGCGGTAGAGGTCAACTCATTAAATAAATACGTCAGAAGATTATAGTCGTAGACATTCAACCGAACGCTGAACGTATTCGCTTAGCAAGTCATGCAAAAGTTTCTAAACCAAACTGAAAAACATTGAGTTGTAAATACACGAACAAGGATATTTTATAAATACCAAAAGTCCTTTTAAGACGATAATATCGTGAAGTGCGTTTCGACCTTTTGTGCTAAAAATATCGAAAATGTGTTTTCTTTGTATGAAATTGTACTCTAGCTAACCACATATGAGTTAAATGAGCTGCTTTGTATGTATAATAATAATTTCTGCATGCAACGGCAGTCATGTGCTTAAATATAGCCTTTAATTTTTATTATTTATAGTAACTATTTATAGTAACGTACCCTGACTTTTGTACAAGTGTTGAAGCATATATTAACGGTTATATGGACTTATAACACTAACTCTTCTCTTTAAATGTAATCGCTGCTGTCGTCTGGATAACAATGTTATTAAATACAAGAGTTAATATCCTTCAATAGGGTCAGTAGTTTCATTTCATACGCAATAAATGCCTTTACAAAGAAAATGTACGTTGTCAATTAAACAAGTTAAAATAAAGTAACGAATTTAGGGATACAACGTATTATATAAATTGTGTTTGGTATTGAGAGAGATTAATAAATAATTCACTGGCAACTACTATTTACTATAATTGTGTTATATTATAACCAAATAAAAGAAATATCACTGTCACTCGCCCACTCGGTTCAAATGAAAGCCCTCAAGGAGTTTAATTCAGTTATATTACCTAACAAGTAAAACAATATTTTTTTGTAAAGATTTAACGGTGATACAAACATTCCAACATTTTATAATTTTTCGATGCCGCCCTTGTAAAACCATTTATATTTGCTTTCAAAAGAGGCTTCAGAGGATTACGCCGTCACCGGAGCAATATCTCTTGCAATGGAGCATTTTTTTTATCGAGAATGGAAAAAACTGGTAATCGCTTAGGGCCAGATCTGGACTATAAGGTAGATGCGAAAGCAATTTAATTGCATTTTTCCATCGTTTTTGGCAATTTGTGATACGGTGCGTTGACTTGTTGAAATAACAATTTTTTCTTTGCACCTACACTCTTTAAGCTTTATTTGGAGGGGGTTTTGGATATTTGGAAAAGAAAATGTGAACCTATGGGTGTTAAAATTGGAGACCATACACTGTACAGCTTGCATTTTGCTGATGACCAAGTAATACTTGCAGAAGATCAAGATGATATCCACTACATGTTACGAAAAATAGATGAAGAATATACTAAGTGGGGCTTATCAATTAATCCATCAAAAACAGAGTACGTAGTAGTGGGAGGTGAAGGAAAGCACTTAGAACTAGGAAGCACACAAATTCAAAATACTGATAGCTATAAATATCTCGGTGTAAACATTACAAATGGTCGGAATACAAAAGAAGTAGCTACTAGAGTTGGTCAAGGAAATTCAGCAATACGTCAACTGAATAGTATACTTTGGAATAACCACATCACTCGAAACACAATAATTAGGATATACAAAAGTATCATAGAAAGCATTGCTACATATGGTTCAGAGCTTTGGGTAATAAATAAAAATGACGCATCCAAAATAAAAGCAATGGAAATGAATTATTGGAGAAGATGTTGCCAACTCACTAGAGAGATAGAGTAACGCATACTGAAATCAGAGAGCGTATGGGCATAGACATTGACATCCTGGAAACTATAGAATGCAAAAGGCTGAAATGGTATGGCCATGTAGAAAGGACGAATGATCAACGATGGCCAAAGAGAATGTTACAGTGGATCCCCACCAACAGCAGGAAAAAGAGAAGACCAAGAAGATCGTGGAGACAAGAAGTAAAAGGTGCAATGGAAGATAGGGGTCTACAAGTAGATGACTGGAACGATCGCAAGCGTTGGAAGCTAGGTTGCGAGAAACGGCGGCAGCTGTAATAAACTCGTTATATATATAAATATAAATATATATATATATATATAATATATATATAATATATATATATATATATATAAATTTAAAAGTATTTTCTTTTTATTCTGGAGTATATTATTTACATTGATGTTTTTTTTTTCAAAAAAATACATTTTAATAATAAATATATTGCTGTAATTATAAATTCCCAGTTATATAATATATCAAGCTGTTTTGTATTCATTATTGGCATGCTACGTACAGTTTTTAGAATTTTTCATTTTTGTTCGTATACAATACGGATTGAAATTACTGGTTTGATGGAATATACATTTTGTATCCATTAAAATACATTCTTCAGCTGATTGCATCGCCGCTTGCGGTCATACTACTGCGTCTTATAACATGTATGTAATATAACGATCTTCAAAACATACCTGTTTCATTTTTAAATATATCCCAGCTAGGCAGTCGGCCTTCTCTCCTCCGGTATCATTTTTCTTTCTTTTTCTCTAGTTATTTTGTGGTCGCTGTATTGCGACGGGTCCAAGTATACCACAATGTCTTTGTACGATCACACATACTCGCGCGTTATGTTTTCTTTTACGTCCACCTACAGAGTGATTCTTAAGAGAGAAGTTTTCAGATAATAAACGTATCCATCTATTTTTCCCTCTATTGTGGTTTTATTTATCATATTTAAAACACCCCAAAGAATTTTTAAACTCCGGCAAACATATCTAACAAATTTTTTTTGACAATCGTAAATTAGACGATAATAATAAAAACCGATATAACGATATAAATAATAGACTCACAGGACTCCCAATATTACAAATAAAGATGGAATATTCGATCTCAAACTTAAAGTAACGTAAATAAGGAAATATTTACACTCCTCAGCATTAAATACCTATACAAATCTTCATTAACATCTTTCTCTCCAATGGAATTACAGCCCAAATCAAGCCTTGGTCTCCTTCAAACTATGCCTCTAGCCTTGCCAGTCCTGCACCGATTCTCTTCAGGTTCTCACGTCTAACAAATTTTGCGAGTCCACTGCCACCTTTTCCGTAGCCTGCCTTTTGGTCTTGAACCCTGAACTTTACTAGCTAAAGCTCTTTTCGGCAATCTTTCGGCTCCCATTCTCACTACATCACAGCCCATGGAAGTCTCTGAAGTTTAATGAATTCTGAGATCGGTGCCGCTTTGAAGCGTTGGTAGAATTCATTATTGTACTTGG
>OU898277.1:172950202-173277702 GCA_918026665.1 Diabrotica balteata | reverse complement strand
ATATGTTGCTCAGGATAGAGACCGATGGAAGGAATTGGGAGAGGCCTATGTCCAAACATGGACGACAAAGAGGAAGAAGAAGATCTTAAATGTTCTCGAACTACTTCGTCTTTTTCGTCAAGGGACTTTTTCTATGTGGGATAAATCTTACAGCACTTTGGTAACAATATGTTGAAGTATTATATAATCTGATTTGTTTATCCTGAATAACAGAATGTCTTTATGCTTACTTAAAATCACGGAACATAGTGGTCTATTTTTCTTTTCGAGTGAATGAAAATCTGCATTTCAGGAATCGCTTTCCATTTTTTATAGATCCACCAAAGATATAATACCTGGTTAACCCATCAGAGGAGTAACCACTGACTTCTAGAAGATTCTGGCAACATCACAGAGATTTTATCCTTATGCAATTTCACTATTCCACCAAGGTACAGGTTGCCATTTACAGGGTTTTGTCTTTCCTATATTTTTTAAAGCTGCTTCTATAATAATGTTATTTAAAAGAGGTTATATCATAGTTTATATCATTGCTTAAATGGAAATTTTCAAGTTTTTTATTAACACCTATCGAATTGATAAGATGTCCAGTTTGCATTTTTCAATTTTCAGGACAAATACATTAGGGAATCGGGGGTGAATGTGATATAATGTTGTAGAAATTGAAAAGTGGTCACTATGAAGTGTTTAATTTAAAGTGTTTCATGACAATGTAGTTTTGAGTGATTGACATTGGTTCCTTTCCGTAACATTGTCTAATGATAAGATTTTTTATAAAAATGAATCTTTTTAATGTTACTCACCTTCGCTTTTTATTTCTATATTTCTTGCCCTTTTTTCTATACTTCATTTATATATCCTTTCAATCATTAATTACAAAGCTTCAAAATAGTATTCTTACATGAGACAAATGCAGCTTTTTCAGCTTTTGCAATTTTTCCTCTTCTATTTCTATATAATAGATTAGGTTATATCATAAATGCAACATAAATATCTCTACATTATTATATTGGGGTACCATTCACCCTGTAAGCTTTGGAGCTCCTAAGAACCGTGAACCATTGACTTCGGTGTCATTAAACCAGAATATGATCAGCCGGCATTGAAAGTTAAATTGAATGTATTATTGTTATTTTTTTATTTATTTTCTGGTGAGACAAGACCAGTTTAAAGGTTACAGAAGCGTGGGAGCACCAAATTGCAATTCAGGTCTGGCGCAATTCATATGACTTTAAATTTTATTTAATACATACATCACAAGGTAGTATTCCTTACTAAAAATATAACTTTACTCAACTCAAATTTTTTTCGATTACAACTTCTAAGTATTTTATTTATTTAGTTGGATATCTGTAGTACACATTTAACTGTGATAACGAAATCATGTAAAATTAGTCACGTAATCTACTAGACTTTCAACCAAAAGAAACCACAGCTATTAAGAATAATTTTTCTATTATCTCGAAGCATTAACCACACTCCTAATGAACATATTTCCAATATTGTTATCGTTTATATTATCAGGAAACCATATTGGTCATTTGTTAGATGTTCCCAAAAATATACTGTTTAATAATAATTTGTAATGTAGTTTGATAGTTCTGATTTTTAATATTTCATTTTTATTTTCTGTTATCTAAGTTTGTATGTCTTTTTGTCATTCTTTTTTGGCAGTAATATGGTCTGTTGTTTTTACAGATGTTCGCTAATCGGTTTACATGTTCGTTCCAGTTTTTTTTTCTTGTTTTATCCACCTGTTGCATTGTTCGCGTATACTTCTGTTTGTTTATCTGTCTTTTAATGATATGCCCGCTATTGATCTTAATACTTTCATTTCGATATTGTTGATTTGTTGTTTCGTCTTTCTTGTATCGCTCCTTATCTCCGCTGCATATGTTAGGATTGGTCTTAGTGTTGTTAGTCTAGGCGGGATCTGTTTTGGATTGGACATTTTCCATAGGAGCTATTTTTTGTTGGAATCCCTTCAGGATGTGCCCAATATCCATAATCACGATATGCGCCAGTCGCAAACCCTGTGCTAAATTTTTTATTTAACAAAATCTGAAAACAACTGAAAATTTCTCATTTTTTTGCTCCTATTTTCGTTTATAGTTCGGAAAATATTGATCATAGAGAAAAAATTATAAGAAATTAAAAGTTTTGTTATTAAATTTTACACAATATTTCGTTGTTTTAGAACTTCTAAACTTGACTTACAATCTCAATATTCCGTCTAGAAATACTTTTTAATATGTTTAAAAACGTGTGATAAATTTTGTTAAGATCGGTCAGATAGGTTTTGCATAATAATTTTGCAATCTAGCCTACTACAAAAAAAAACGCAAATTTTCAAATTTATAGTAGGCCCTAAATAAGGCCCTCAGAGAGTTGCAAATTTTTTTACATATAAAAGAAGGCTCAAAGCTTTCAAACGCTTTTTGTAAAATTCAAATCGGTTCACTAGGTGAGCCTAGAAATTTTTTTAAAGTTTTAAACATTTTTTAGGCTTATAAACAAATTGAATAACTTTACGAGCAACCAGTAAGCCGAATGTATCTCTTTTTTTAAAGAAGCGTATTTTAATGTTCTTTAAGTGTATAAATTTTGAAATTGATATGTTTAAAGCTCTTAAAGTTATTCAATTTGTTTATAGGCCTAAAAAATGTTTAAAACTTTTAAAAAAATTTCTGGGCTCTCCTAGTGAACCGATTTGAATTTTACAAAAAGCGTTTGAAAGTTTGAGCCTTTCTTTATATTTAAAAAAAATTACAACTATCTGAGGGCCTTATTTAGGGCCTATTATAAATTTGAAAATTTGCGATTTTTTTCCAGTAGGCTGAATTTGCAAAATTATTATGCAAAACCTATCCGACCGATCTTAAAAAAAATTAGCACACGTTTTAAACATATTAAAAAGTATTTCTAGGGGGAATATGGAGCTTGTAAGTCAAGTTTAGAAAGTCGAAAACATTTAAAGGATTAACTTCATTTTTTTGTACTTTTTTTCCAATTATTGCTATTTTTTCAACAATAAACCACTTACTTTTGCCGCTTTTGATGCTTGCCTTGTGGTTTCTGTTCTTATATCCCTGTCACTAGTGATCTCTATTTCTAGGTAATTGAATTTCATTACTTGTTCTACAATTTTGCCGTTTATTTCTAGTTTGCGTCTACGCGGCTCTTTACTGATTACTATACATTTAGTTTTTTTTACTGATATTCTCATATTAAGTTTGTTTGCTGTGATATTGAAGGTGTGGAGCTGCCTTTGTAGGTCATCTTCGTTATCAGCAATTAGTACTGCATCATCGGCATAGCATAGTATCGTGATTTTATGCGCTCCCATATGGTATCTGTGTCGTTTTCTTACTTCGTGAATTATTTTATTCATCGCCATATTGAATAACAATGGACTGAACGAGTCTCCTTGGCGGTTTCCTCCTTTTAGTTCTATGCATTCTGTTTCTCCTGTTGGAATTATAACTCTGGTCTTGTTGTTCTTGTTAATTTCATTAATTATCCTTATTATCTGATGGTCTATTTGTTCAGTATGTAATAAATTTAAGATGTCATTTCGCTTCACCCTGTCAACAGCACTTTTTAAATCTACAAAGCACATATATGCTGGTTTTCCATATTCAATAGACTTCTCTATTATTTGCCTGATAATAAAAATTTCGTCTATTGTGCTGCGGTTCTTCCGGAAGCCTTGTTGTTCATCTGCCATGTTCGCTTTTTCCTCGATTTTATATTTTATGTCTGCCGTTAACAATTTTAATGTACTATTCATCATACTAATGCCTTTATAATTTTCAGGATTTCTCGGTACTACTCCGGTATTTATTATATCGACGAATAATTTTAGGAGCCATTTGCGTAGTGTTTTTCCTTCATATTTTAGCAGTTCATCTTATCAGGACCAAGTGCTTTTCTGTTTTTTAATTTTTTTTATTAGTTCTTGTAGCTCTTCTTCTAATATTCTCTTTTTCTCCTTCTCCATATAATTTCGTGAAATGCTCAGTCCATTGTACCTCCGTAATGTTGTCTATGCGTACAAATTCATTCATTTATGTTTTTTGTCTCCTTATCATCTTCCACACCTTTTTCTGTACTCCATAGACGTCGTATTCCATGTCTTTGGTAAATTTCTTACAACGTTCTTTTTTGATGTTATCTATTTCGTGGTTTACTCTATTCCTCATTCTCACGTAGTCTTCTCGTGCCTCCGGTGTCTTCACTCCTTTGTATGTTAGGAAAGCTTGTTTCTTTTCATTTGCTACTGCTTTAACCCTTTAGTCTTACCACCGAGTTTTGTATTCCCGTTTATTTCTGTTAACTTTTCTTTTACTTAAAGCTTCTTCCGCTGCTTGTAGGATACTGTTGTATATTTATATAGTTCTAATTTATAGTTCTTTATTCTAATTTATTGTCTATATTCTAATTTATTAAAACTCACGATAGCTAATTACTAATTTATTAAATAACTGTACAAATTTATGTTACGTTCGATACATTTTAAAATCGCGGTTCCCGAGCTTCTTTCTTCACTGACTGCCAAATAAAAAAATCTTTCGTTTATATACAAAAACTATTGTCATCTCGAAAGTTCGGCGACCTTCTACATTATAATGGAACTTCATCGAATAATCTCGTATTTTGGTGAAGGCGCTCGACTCGTTTTTCAACTGTTTGAAAAGCCTCGAGACGTGGATGACTCATAAAATTGGGGTCTGTAAACAACTTCGAATTTACTGGAACAGAAAACAGAATTAGTCATAATATATTGATAGTTATAAACGCCATAATTATCGTAACAATACATTTTTTAATAATTTTCCAGGTTTCTTCTATATTCTTTTTAGTCTCTAAGTTATCATGTGTTTGTTTATGTATCTTATTTCTTGAATATTGTTACTATATTTATTGCGCATTAAGAGGCCTACTCCTACGTGAGCTCGTTTTTTTATCTACTCCGCTGTACAGGAATATAAATTTGTTTCTATTGGCATTTCCTTTCCCTTTCTTTTTTGTTTCGTTCAGGGCAGATATTTTATGGAGTTCCAATTCCTGCACAACTTCTTGTTCCCGTTTGTTCCACGATGCGATGTTTCAAGTGCCAATTCGTAGATTATTTGGTCTCTTTCTCTGTTTTCTTGCGTGGTTCGTCATCTGTGTATCCGTCCAATTTCGAGGCTTCTGTTCGGTTCTATGAGCATTGATTTTTTTGACAGTGGGTAGGATGCTAACATTGCTCACCAACCCCCTTTTCGGAGGACCATTTCTACCTTTCCCTTCAGCAATAACCCTACCTTCCATTGGGGTTGGTTATCCAATCTCGAGCAACGTTGCTCAGGTTTTCAAGGGCTCAACCGTGCAGCCACAGCCACCTTTACTTCCAAGCCATGAAGTAAAAAAGGCAACACCGCATTCTATGACGTCGGTAGTCCGATAATCAGCTGTAAGGTCTACCAGAAAATTTGAACTAATTTGAATTTTAGGAAACTGATATTTTGAAAACTTCAATTCATTACAGAAATATTTTTAGGGAAATTAAATTAATAAAACCTTATATTTATCTAATAAATATATATAAAGTTTTATTATTATTTAGGTTATATTATCAATAAAATAATCACTAGAGTAAAATTTATTGCACTTAAAATACAGTGTCAAACAGTTAATCTTACAATCAAATGCAGTCAAGAATCTCTAGAAATTTTAAATATTAAGTACTTGAGCATATAAATAACACAATATTGTTTTTAAGTAAAAACTTGGTGTAACTATTATGATTAAAAAATTCATCCTAAGAAATCAGACACAATATAAATATGGTTCTAAATTAATCTAATTGAAAATTAAATATTTTACTATTTACTTATAACTTTTGTTGAATTTTCATACTTAGGTATACGAAAGTAGCAATTTTATATATGAATAGGTTTTTTGTCATATATGTAGATCAAGTTAAAAGAGGTATAGGTACATGAAAAATGTGTTGAATGTAACATACCATTTATAACTTGTATATCGATTTAAAATAGCCTATATTCTCAAAAGATTTTTGAATATAATACTCAAATTTGTTATCACTTATTTAAAAAGCAGATCTAAACGAGAAAGTAAGTTCTCTAATTGTGACCATCTTGTTAATTTACTATATTGTAAAATCCATTTCAAATCATTACTACTTAATCTATTCTTACCTACATTGACGATTACACTAAAATTACTGCTAACTATTACACTACGTATTACACAAATATTATCACACTTGTGTCCCAACTGATTAATGTTTAATACATAGAAATATACACAGTCACTTGTAATTTTACTTGTCCAGTTTTTCAATGGGATATTATTGTCTAAGTCTAATTGACATAATTATGTTATCTCTTGTTCCCTCTTCTTATGCAAAAAGTTTCTTCTGTCTTCGGGATTCCTTCTTTCTTTAGTACGATGAACAGTTACATATGATGGTACTTCAGGAAATATATTAGGAACTGCATTGCCTTTTAATTTGGGAAATATTAACTTTTCAATGTGTACATTTCCATCTTTATCTTCTCATTGTTCAGTCCGCTGAATATCATCTTCATGAAAATGTTTGGCACATACTACGGAAGATTTGGTAATTGTATAGCCTTCTCTATGAATAGAGCATAACCCAGTATACCTTCTTTGGGGATCTTTGGAAAACGAAAACATACTTTCTGCCTGTTTCGTTTTTAAAGTACTGGCATAATTGGTTTTGCTACCAGGTACACAACAATGCCAGGCCATCTGTAACAAAAAACAAAAGTATTATTATTGTTGTTTTTAGTTTACATATTTTGTAACAAGAAGCAAAAGTATTATTATTTTCAGTTTGTTTTGTAGGTTATATTTATACTTGCCTTTTAAATTGTCGTTAAGAATCTTCTATAAGTTCTAAATTTAATGAAATTTCACTTATATTAATATTTTCTAATTGATTTAAACACAATTTACAAATAAAACATTCGAATAAAGTTAAAAAAACACTAAATTCAACAAACTTTACAAGCCTTCCTATATGAAATCTTAAACAAAACAAACCACGGTCGGACTACCACGCGTTGTTGCCAAATTTCTACTTCATGGCTTGGAAGTAAAAGGTGGCTGTGGTGCAGGTGCAGCATCGAGCAAAAAGATAAAAGAGGGAATGTAAAGGTAGTGGGGACAAAAATATTGTTAGACAGGAAGTGCTATCTTGAGAGGCCACTTTAAACAAGGAAAGACAGTCTCTTTCCTTGTTTAAGAAGTCAAATTTAGTTTGGTTATGTTATTGTTTGTCCCAACTGTCACATGAAATTTTATTTATATTGAAGTTTTTTACCAATTATGTCACTTTTTAGACTATTATCGTTGATATTTAATTAAAACTTTCTTGTCTGAAAAATATTTTACAGGTATTGTTAACAAGTGTTGGAAAATTTAAATTGAGCGCCTTTGCATTTCCGGATATGTCCGCCATCAGAGGCCACTTTTTTGGTCTCCTTTTCATAACGATTAGATTCCCTCTTTTATCTTTTTGCTCGATGGAGATACTAGAGAATGCTAACTGGAAACAGCATCTTTTATTGCGCTTCTCTACCCCTTTGATAATATCTGTAGTACTTATTTATACAGGGCAAGATTCGGGAAGAATAAGATACTGATAATCTAAATCATACAAATGCTATAAAGTTACCGCGTTTAAAAAAGCTTGTTTATGGAAAACTAATATGATCAATACCAACCACGGTATTTTTATTTAAAAATGACCTTTGTTAACCCGAGAACAACTTTCAAAGGACACTGAACTACCCAACTGTTACCTCAAAAACTAAACTGGTATGGTACATGTTAGTTTTGAACGATAAGAGTATCTATGACTAACTATACACGGAAATAAGTGACCCGATTCGAAATACTCCTTTCGGACAATAAACTATCGCCTTCAAGTATACATTAGCATTTTAATGCGGACTATTAATTTCAAAATCAGTCCTTACTATTCACATTCCTGACAACGGAGGCGAAGATAACAGATCGTTGACTTGAAATGATGGGGACGTGTCGGATAGTTCATGTTTCTAATTTATTCGATTATACCTTCAAAAGGGTACTTAAAATTATAGGGAGTAATAATATAAGAGTATATTTAACCATAGTTTATCTATGTTTCAGTACACGGCTCGATTATACATTTTTCTTATTGTTATATCTCTTCGAAAATGTTTTATTTTATTATTATTACTACTTCAGAGTATGTTTTATTTAAAAATTATTAAAAGATATGTATGATTGTGAAGCCTTGACCAACTATTTAAAAGAAAATGCTTCTGTTATCAAACTTTCTTTAAGAAAATTAAATCTAATGAGTATGAACTAAGTTTTAAGATTTTATATATGCATTGGATTATAGAAATGAGGTTTTTCATGATATATTCATAACTAAATTTAAAACATGCCTTCAATCGTGCATTGTCATCATCTTGCAGATTATCTTTTAGGACCAGGTAATTTCATTGCCAGCAATAGCAATGATTAGCATGGTGTTTTGGGAAAGACCAGATGGTAGAAGATTGACAGGAAGGCCTAGAAAATGGTGGAAAGACGCAGTCAGGGAAGACCTGGAGAAGATGGAAGTAAGGCCATGGGAAATAATAGCACAGGATCGGAATCAATGGAAGGCAATAGTAAACGCGGCAAAAACTCACGAAGAGTTGTAAAAGCCAATGATGATGATGATAATTCCATTGGCTCCGATAGAACTTGACTTCTTGACTACACGTACCAATGTCTTGTCAAGAAGGTATCTCACCTCGACTCATCCAATCCAATAAAAGGGGCATTGCTCTGCATGGCCGTCTCGAAAAAGCATCAGTATTTGGATGAATTCTTCCAGACCTGTGTTTGCATCTCTTCGGTATCGTTTTACCAACTACTTTCCATACCATTTCCTCCAGATGTTTATCGTTTTGTTCATCGCCTTCTTCAGAGGTTTGTACTCGATAGCTCCGTGAAGTTTGACTAGCTGTTTTGTGTTCCAGTGGCAAGCGCTTCATCTAAACCTTTCAGTCTTGCTAGTCGTAAAGCTTTCTGTGTTTCACTATCTTTCAACCTATTGACGAAGTTATCTGCAGCAATTTCTTCCAAAATGTTGTCTGGTACTGCGCTATACGAGAAACATCTGCTTCAAATTCTTGCAAATTCTCACTTTCTCGTTGAATTCTGCTTCTTATTTGTGCTTTGTAGACTTGTTGTAGATGAGCATCTCCATAGCATTTTTCTTGTCGAGTAAACAAGATCTGGTAACATTGTCTTGACCCTTAGAAATCTATCTTAGGATATGCGCAGCCCCACCTCGTAAAGCAGCAGTCAAGGAAAAAGCCTTTTTCTATTCGGTGCAATGATTTACCTTTGCAATAGTTCAAATTGTCTGAGGTATATGTACCAAGAAGATTTTATATCAAATGGTGGCAATTTGAATCTCATGTGATGCGTCGTTTCATCTCTCGGTAATTCTTCTTACACTACGGGATCTAAAGATCTTACTGCATTAATTGGTAGCAGCACTTTCGTATTAGTTATCATACTCTCTAATTGTTTGATCTTCTCTTCTATATCATCGACATTTTTCTGTATCTTATCAAATATTCTAGAAACTTCTCAAATAATTAAAGAAGAATGTAACCAGAACAATAAGAAATTTGAAGAAGTCTCTTCTAAAACATTTTCGAATTTCTCGTAATTTTGTCTAGCTGCTTCTTTAATAATTTGAGAAGTTTCATGGAATCTTGGAAACGTTTTCGAATATATAATTATTCTTTCTAGAAGTTTCTTTAATCATTTGAGAAACATTTTCGAATTGTCCATCAATTATTTTCGTTAAAACTGCTTCTTCTGCTGACTGAAACTGGAATGTCTCTGAGTCATCTCCATTTTTGTTAAGAACATCCCTCAGTGGTTCTTAAAAGATCTTTGATTTACTACAGTCTTCATTGAGTTCATCTATTTGTTACGTAACACCTGATACCATTAACTTCTCAACTAACTAACTAATAACAGCGCTCAGTATATATATATATATATATATATATATATATATATATATATATATATATACCAAAACTATTAATTAAGAATCGTCTGGAGTAGTCCACTTCTATTTCGTTAGCAACGCTTGCTTCGTCGTACCTCGCTCGATATCGAGAAACGAGAGAAGGTTTTTGCATATGTGTGGATTTCCTGAGAATTGTGACGCTATTTCGTTACAAGAACTTAAATGATTACTTTTATTCGATAAAAAAAACTGTGGTGAATATGTACTCGATGATGCTCTGCGTTGATATAGCTATTGACTTGTCCTCTATCATTGTTTAATAATCTAATATAAACAAAACAAAGTGGGTAGCATGTGTTATTTCTTCTTTTAAGTAAACAACAAGAAAATAAGTTTTGTTCTATATCAGTTTTATAGTCGCTTATATGAATGTAAATGAATAATCAAATAGCTTGAATTATTCTCGATTAATATAAGTATTATCTTTTTGAGTCTGATGTTCACCTCTGCTACACCTTCTTCGGACATACCCACAGCTGCATCACCTGTATATTGTATAACACCTCAGTTTCATATTATTTTTATTACATTGCATAAATTAAATACAAATGAAAACAATACATTAACCTTAACACCTTCTTACCATCAATATTAATGACTAGAAAAGCCACACTGTTTGAAAAATTTCCCCTATCGCAATCGTCCCTACCGACAACATGCAAATGTTGCTATAGAAAAGCTAGTCGTACCAGTTTCTTGTACAGACACGGTGATTAATGTTGTACGAATGTGCCGATCGCAAAGAATTGCAGCCAGCGATGAGATATAATAATAAAAAAGTTGTACATGAAGCAGGTGAAGAAGTCACCTGCCCACTAACTCGTAATCGTCTGCCGATATTGTTGGAGGTACCAGCACGCGACACAGATGAGATTTTTTGCCTTCCGCTGAAATTAACGATCTCATGAACGTATCGATAGGGGAGATTTTTCTTAGACTAGTCTGGTTCTATATATTTTTGAATAAGGATTCAATATTCGATTTAATGTATCTGTATTTATATTTATAAATATATATAGTCAACTGGTTGTCTGGTTCTATTAGTTGGACAAAGTTGTTCCATCTTTCGAGCAGGGAAGATTCCTTTATGTTACATCTTATAGTTCGACCTAGTGTCATTAATATACTAATAATATTCACAAGGATTTTCATGTAAGAAAAGGGTTTTTACATCCCTTTACATAACTAGTTTCAACTACTTTTAATGTTTTTTCTTACTTCTATGTAAGATTTTTTAATATCTAATGCTTTATTTAAAAAGAACTCCAAATAGATGTTAAATATTAGTGGGGGCAAAATGCAGCATTGTCTTACTCCTCTTCATATTTGAAGCTCTTCAGAATTATACTTACCAATCCTGATGTTTGTACGTTGATGGGGGTAAACGATGATACGTAGGTCATTTTCATCAATACCTACCTTCTGAAGAATGGCTATCATTTCAGTATGTTTTACTCGATCCAAGGCCTTCTCGAGCACACATATAAACTGGATGGCCGATATCTCTGCATTTTTGTACCATAACCTGAATACCAAATGGTGTTATAAACTTAGTGTCAATACCAGTATATTTGGCGGGTCCAGGAGATCTTACTAAATCTTCTAGGAATGTTTAAAGGACGTACTGTATGCTGATTTGGAAATCTTATCTGGAACTTTGGGTCCTATGGTTGTAGGATCATATATTTATCCAGCCCTGGTGTCGAAATAGGTCTTACTGGTTAGTTTTTAAACGAAAGCGAGTAGGCAGGAGGCCTGCGTTGGTGCATTCTAGTTACAAGTTCTGGAGCATAAGTTCCAGGTACAGGTGGTTAGATGTAGTTAGCTCTTTACTAATTAATATAATAATCTCACTACTAAATAGTGCTTCTCTGGTACCAAAGTTATTGCGGAACCCAAACTTCGCGTCACTAAGTTGTACTTGGTATTTCATCCGGCCCCGTCGCTTTTCTGGTCTTTACTAATTTTATTACTAGTTCAATTTCGTCCATAGTTATGTCAGGTCCTGTCACTGATTCTCTAATTTTAATATCTGTTCTCCCATCATTAAACCGTTCCTCGATGTAATCTTTTCATATATCTATTTTATCCAAATCAGTGATAGTCAGTTTGCCAGCTCTATCAACAATGTTATTTGTATTTTCTTAGTATTGATCCGTCACTTCTTTTATTTTTTTTACATGTTATACGCATCATATTTCCCTGTAACGCTTTAATTTCCAAGCATTTGTTTTCGAAGTATGTTTCTTTTGTAACTCGTGTTCTAGTCCTTACCTCCTTATTAATTTGTTTGTATATTTCAACGTATTGATCTTTGAACTTGCATCTTTTGTCCATTAGATTCAAAATCTCGTCGTTCATCCACTTTTGTTTTTTTTATTGTTATCCTTTAAGTATGTAGTTGAGCTGTTTATAATTCTTGTTCATCTTCTCAAAATTGCTCTTTAGATTTTTTGCTATCACCTGACTCTTGTTTCTAAGAAAATCCATACCCAGTTTGTTAAAAGTTCGCTGCTGTTTTATTCTTTTAAGCTTTAATTTCAATTCTTCCAACAACAGACAGTCAGATGGAGCCAGGAAAAGTTTTTACAGATTTTACTGAATTTTTTTAACGCCCACTGATGGTAATTGTAGTTAAATTGATTTCTTACGAGATTTCCACTTATAAAATCTCCGCTTAGGTAGTTTTAAAAAGGTATTCATTATACATAGATTCTATTCTTTGCAAAAATTTGCTAAATAGTCTCCCCTTCTTTTCTATCACCCAGTCCAAAATTTCCAATAATGCTTTTATTAGAGTCTTTTGAGAACATATCAGTCTTTTTATTTCCAATAATGTTACTTTTGTCTGCCTTTTTCTATCTTAGCATTAAGGTGACCCATCAGAATGGTAAGATCTCTAGTCTTGAGTTGGTCAGTAATAGATTTTACATCTGCGTAGAACTTTTCAAATTCTTCTAGTTCACTTTCCGCTGTCGGTGCATACAGTTGTATTTAATTTATGTTTCTGAGTTTCACGTTTATCTGAATTATTTGCTAAACTCCCTTGAGACTATGAATCCTACACCATTGCGATGGTGAACAAAATAAAAAACTAAAATACTACAGATCCGTGTATTGCTGGTGATCACCATATGTTTAAAATATAAAGTTGGATTTTATTTTGGCCAACATGGCAGACTTGCTTAGTGTGTCACATTACTGAGTGTCAGTCCTGTCAGGCCATGTCATCTGTCAGTGTCAGTCACGACAGAGCCTGTCATAAATGATAGTCAAAATAGGTTATAAAGTGATACAAGGTTGAATGCTCGAATAAATGAACTTTGATCAAATGAAAGGCAGATATCGAGCACAGTTTATTAATTAAATCTTACTCATGTACTTTCGCTGCCTAGAGCATCTTCAGGGGCATTTCGTCCTCCCCCAAGAGCGGTTTCCACCCGGCCATTAGCATAGAGTGCAGTGGAACGCCGAAGCTGAGTGAGCTGTGTCTTTTACCGTAGACGAACTCAAAGAAGCGTTGAGTGACCTATAGACACGAAAGTCTCCGGGACTCGATGAATACCACCAGAAGCGGTGAAAACACAGTGGCAGAATGGTATAGCACATGAATGTACTACATGAAACTCGGCGATTTCCGGCAAATTTGAAGATCTCTAGGCTCGAAGACAAGTATCGACCTGTTTTCCTTCTGTCATGCATAGGTAAATAATACGAGAGGCTTCTAAGAGGGCGAATAGACACAGTGATTGAAGAGTAAGGCTGGCTGTCACCCAAACAGTACAATTTCAGAAAGAACAGGAACATGCGCTGATGAAAGTCTTCCGGGAGTTGCGCGGGATGGGAGTTAACCTTTACGAGAGAGAAGGTGTCCGAGGTACTTGATGAATTTGGTCTCCGACTATTTGGTCGTTCTTAGAACCCACGTTGTGCAACTTGGCATATGACGGGGTTGTGAGCCAACAATATGAGAGGGTGTAATCTTCTCGACGAACTCGCTATGCTCGTAGTGGGGCTTGACAGGGAGGCCCTTATACGAGAGAAGAAATGAAGACATATTAACATAACGTTTATAAAAGAAGAAAGGGAGAGGTCCATAATTGTGTGGCAAGAGGAATGGTACCAGATGAGAAAGGTGGCGCAGTGGACGAAGTCGCTGATTCCTAATCTGAGAAGATGGATGGATTGCGGGCACCTGACGCAGATGCTCACAGAACATGGTAGCTTCTGGGCATACCTTTACAGATTTGGAAAGGCAGGAAATGACAAATGCCTGTACTGTGAAATATCCGACACTGTCTCACACACTCTATTGGTATGCGATAGATGGACAGATGAGAAGAGCCTGCTGGAGAGAAAGCTAGGAAGTAGGGTGCAATCAGTCACGAACTGGTGAAAGAAATGCTTAGGTCGTCAGATCGGTGGAAAGTACTTCTGACATGTGAGGAGAACGTTGGAGAGAAAGGAACAAGAAGAAAGGCGACCCGAAGCAAAGCAGGGTGCCTAGGAGCAACAGGAAGAGAGAGAGAGAAGAATATTGCGTCCCAATTAGGGCGATCGGGCCGGTAATTTACCGCTGAAGAGGGTGTTTTTTTAACAGGTAGGTCTCTTGTCATTGAAGGCGATGGTGTCGGAATAATCCCTGTGCGTGGTCTCAGATATCGTCGTGGCCACGCTGAAGGAATCCGGCATAACCAAGGCTGGAAGGAGGTTTTGCTCACATTCTAGGATCGAGTTATGTTTCGAGCATTTGGACCACTCTCCCTCATAAAAGACGAAATAAAAGTCACAGGGTATTACCACGATTCGTAAAATATTGTAAAAGAATATTCTAATGCCTGTGCAAAATTATCAAACAGCAGTAGTCTCATCATCCAGCCTCTATTTATCACGTCCACTGCTGGACATAGGCCTCCCTTAAACTCCTCCATTCCTCACGATTTTGTGCTCTTTGTTGCCAATTTTAGTGATACGCCGATGTCTCAGCCCAACGTGTAGGTGGTCTTCCTCTACTGTTTTCTACTCTACTCTAAGCAGTAGTCTACTTTTTTGTTAATTGTAGATGAAGTCTAGGAAAATATTAATTTTATAGAATATTTTGTATTCGAAACTCTAAATCGATTAGTAAAATTGTCTGTGTTATCAACTTATTCCAGATTACTCCAAATTTACTTCCACTCCAGTCGTCCATGGAAAAGAGATTAGTTAAAATCCGCCCCAGCGTCTCTTTCGGAACTATATTGTCTTTGAATCTCGCAAAGCTCGTACATAAACAACATTCGCACGAATGTAAGATCTGCAATAGTCGCGACAACATACACACACGTATCAGACAAACGAAACGAACATAGCCGTAAATCCAGTTGGAATCAGACAGGAAGTGGTGTCGGTGACGGTGCGCCGGGAAATTACCGAGCTAAAGTTCTTCGACGCGACGCGACGAAACCAACAATTCGCTGTTCGATATTTGTTACTGTTAGTCTGCTTTGCTTTTTAGATTTTATGTATTGCCTATCGCTTTGTAATAGGCGAATCATTTCCATGAATGCAATAATTATGAATAAGTTTTTGAGTTGAATGCATTTACGCAGTTCCACGCACATACAGTTGGTACAACTGTTTCAAAACCTCGTGAACCTCGTAAATACGTATGCCCGAAAAATAAATGGATCCTAAAAACATGCACCATTTTAATTTCATAGGAAATTAGGTGACAGGGTAGGATTGGTCAATAAAGTCACGATAGCGAATATGGTAGCCAACATGATATCCAACGATCGATAACGGTCATGGAACTAGAAGAAGAAGAAGTAGGATACGCGCTAATGATATCGAGTATTTTCAATAAACATCCAACACAAACAACATTAGCGCGTTTGTTATGATACAGGATTCTTCAAAAAGGAGTACAAATTAGTCTTCGTCTTGAGCTCAATGCAGCAGTAATTATTAGTAAATCTTATTTACTACAAACTCTTACTATCCCGTTTATCGACTGTTGTCTTTCATTAGATTAATTCACAATCATATAAATGGAAAACCTATTACTTTCAAACAGGATTGTATCAAAAGACTGGCGATATATTCCTTCTTGATTAAATAATGCTGATCACGGATCTTTCCATCAGATGAATTCATCGATAATCTCTGTAATAGATTTTATTTCTTGTCAAAATTGAAACGCATCTTCTCATATGTTCTTAGATTCATTGGTAACCTAAAACCAGATAATCAATGAACATTCGGAAAGCTTTGTATTCAGAAGCAATTTAAAGCCATTATTTAACTAATTAAGTGCAATAAAGATATCTCAAGGACTATATAAAATAAATTAAAGGTAATACTGTCAGATTAAAATATTTGAAAAATTGAAATTCCTTCTTTGACTCAGATGGTCTCCTAAAAGTGTTTTTTAACTTTTTATTTTGTTTTTTTTTCCATTTATTTATTTCTGGTACCTTAATGTGCCTTTTTAAGTAACCTCTGAAAGTTGTAAACTTCTGAACCTTCGTGATTTTTGTGCATTTAATTTAGTATTGCTCAGTTAATAATGTGTTTTATAATGAATGCATTTATTGATATAATAGCTTGATCATTAAAGCATTTCCTTCATATATACATCATCATTCAACTCATATACATAAATACTTAAATTGTAAATACCTTTACACCCATATTGATGCAATTTAAATACCGAGGTGTTGAATTATTTGCGAATTTTTATAAACTGCATAATTCACAGCATCATTAGGCAATGAGGTCAAGCGTACATCACCATCAGATTAGTTTGTTCATTCTTCGACAACCGTTATATAACACTTTGTTAGTTACCCGTTTTGCGTATCTTCCAAATCGGTAAGAAAATATGTTACTTTTTAGATAGAGGCCTTGCGAAAAATCACAGTAATCAACCCATAAAGTTTTAGTTACACTAGTAAACAAAAATGTGATGCTCTTGTCGAACGAAGCAAATCAACATGTATATAAAGTACTTATTGGTTATTGTAACAAAAGGAACCTACTGTATATAGTGAATAATAATTGTAAAATGCAATAAACTCTGTCTGTTGACAGTTGGAAAAGTATAGTGATATAATGTCTAGATTATTCGGATTGCGTTTTTCCATTCTTCTACCTCTTGGGCGGATTCGTTTTTATTGACAGTCTAATTTTTTTTAATTGTCTTAATGCCAGGTTCCACTAAGAGCCTAAGAAGGTATCCGTTGAATTCTGGTAGCCATCGGTGGGGGAAATATTTTTAGACTTCTGAAGTCACGGAGCAAGCGACCCAGGCATATTTCGGCCGAGTAAGATACTAGGCCGGATTAAACTAAAACGTTAACCACCGTTCCAGAGTAGTGGTATTGCCACTCAATAAACAAATTAATCCATATATTAACCGTCACCTCAAAAGAACTTACCGGTTCTTGGCATTCGAAAGAAACAAGATTTCAGATCGCTTTGTCATTTTCTCCATCTGTCCTCCTGCGCATTTTTCTTCATCACCCCAAGAGATCAGACAGTGTATTTATCTCCATTCTTTCTCTCCTCTCATCATTATGTCTACCATGTTTCTTTTATCCAACCTGAAACCCATTCGCCTCTCGAAGTCTCCTTTCTCATTTGCCCAACTCTGGCAGTAAAAAATTTGGGCGAGAGGTACCAAAACTACCATGTCCGGTCAAAAACTGCGTCAGGACGTAGTCTAGTTTCCTGAACTTACATTTCCACCAGAGCTCCTTTGTCCACCTTGCCTTTCCACTATGTTGACCTTTATCTACTCTATAATTACGTTGCGTTGGTATCATATACAGAGCAAGTATACGTAAATTTTTTCTGCTAGCTCTTATCTTAAAGGTATCTACCCTCTAAACCTCTCGACCACTTAGAAATCAGCAATATTTCTGATATTAGATAGATTGCCGTCTATTATCATGATTTAGCTCTTTTCTTTGTTCGTCACAACACCATATTCCCTGCTGATCGTGTCCAGCTTGTTAATTATTTAGACTAGTTCCTCTTCTGAGCAGGTAACATTGGGGTATCGTCTTAATATATGGATAGGTTCTTGGTTTTTTTGTCACCTATCGTTGGTCTGTATCACCATGATCTTCATTCTTGTAAGACATTTCTCAAAAAAATAGTCATCGTCCATAAATGGCTCGACAATCCGTTGTGCATCTTGTTCTGCTCACAAAGAAGTCGCCACTCCTGTCGATTGCTGGCAACTTCCCTCCATCTTCTGACCGACCCTTAGAATCTGTAGGTCTTCTTCCACATCGTTAATCTATCTTCTTCATGGTTTATCGACTTCCTCCTATCAGTCTCGTCCCATTCTCATTCAAGACATTTTCTCCATATTGACCTAACATTTTTTAACTAAGTTCTTCCAGTTCTTGCATTAAGTTAACCCATCAATATAATTTTTTTCCGACTATGAATACTGGGTAATTAAAAAGAGCCTTCCGTTAAAGGAGAATTCGCCAATAACAACAATAATATATAGATTACACCCTTCACTGATGATACTGAAGATTTTACCGAAATGTCCATTCTATGTTATTTTATGTAGCATAACGATAACTAACTATTTTTATTTCCTATTAATTTTTAGTGCAAGAGTTTGGGCTAGTCTTCAATGGACACGCAAGTGCGCCTCTTACAGTAAAGTTAACGAAACATGAGAGTGCTTACGCTCAAGTATACGCCTGTGTCACGCTACCCATTCGCTTCTTTTGCTGTTTACTACATTCGAAATATTTTTAAGCACATATTCATTCTCTAAGTAAATATTTATAATCTTTTGTCTCCTCGTATTAACCTTCTTACTCTCAGTACGTTAAGGACAAACATGTTATCTAAAGTAACAGACAATAGTTTTGTTTTTGTTAATTTATTTCGCTAGTTTAAATAGAAATACCTCTTTGAGGTTATGACCTATTAAATATTAGACTAAATATTAATTTTTTGCTGAATTTAGATGTTTCAATTTGGCTCAAGGCACAGCGAGCTGGGAGACTTACTTCGAAGTGAATCGAACCATGAACTTTTGTATTTGCAGTGGAACCTCGATTATCCGTCTCTCCATTAACCGTCACCTCTGTTAATCGTCAGGGTCCGTACATAAGTTGTATTGACTACATAAGCAAAAATTGATTTTGTTTGATCATTGCGATAAGCATTACAAGATATTACAGCAAGTTCAAAGGAAGAAGCGACTGGTTGGAAAAGTTTAAAAATCATCACGGTATACATGAACTGCAAGTCGAAGGAAAAAAGATAAGTGCCACAAGTGTTGAAATCGTTGACGAATATAAAAAAAGTTTCAAGCTATGATCCATGAATATGATTTGACACGCGATCAAGAAGTATTTAATGCGGATGAAATTGGTTTAAACTACAAAGCGTTGCCAATGAAAACCTCACTGTCTGAAAAATATGCACCCGGATGTAAAATGCAAAAGCAACGAATTACAGCAATGATGTGTTCAAATGTAAATGGTGACTATCGCATTCCTTTATTATGGATTGGTAAAGCAAAAAATCCACGTTGTTTCAAGGACATAAATAGGAACGCGCTTTTCGTTAACTACTACGCACAACACAATGCATGGATGTCCCAAGAAATATTCGCTGACTGGTTCAAAAAGGTATGGCAAACCAAATTTTGTTTTTCTATTTTTCTGACATCCTGTTTTTTTTCAAAAAGATTTTTATACCGGACTTTCGACAATACTTGCAATCAAAAACATTGCCACAAAGGCTATTCTCATTTTGGACAATACACCTGCCCATCCTGAAGCCGAAATACTGCGAAGTGACGATGGATATATCACGTGCTCTTTTCTGCCTGCGAATACAACATTGATACAAAGAATGGATCAATCGGTCATTGAAATTTTCAAAAGACGATACAGAAAAAAAATTATTCAAAACCTCGTTATGGAAGAGGAATATTCCTTGCAAGAATATTGAAAAGTGTAAATTTAAAACACGCAGTCGACAATGCTGCGTATGCTTGGGCTTATGTTTCTGAAGTAACGTTGAAAAGAGCGTGGAATAAATTATGGTCTGAATCAACCTAATATGAAAATGCCATCGTGAAAACCGAGCGAGCGTGATGCCGAAATAAATGAAATTCTATAAAGCAAACGGCTATCGATTACTGACAGACGATGAAATCGATGAAATGGTAACAGAGTCGGATGAAACTGATTCAGAAGCTGACACAGACTGAATTTTGACGGTGGCGATGTCGATGATGCTATTTCAACTGACAAAGATTTGCGTAAAGAAGCTAGACAAAACTTAATCGCACATGCAACAATTCATCGAGTGGTATTCTTGACAAGAAAAAACCAATTAAGTGGATTGCATGATCTTACGCCGATTAAGAAATTCGGGCGTTGCAAAACATGAAGCAACAGTAAAACAAAGATTGGAGAATATTTTAAACCAAATTGATTAGATTGTACCAATAATTTTTATTTTTTTTAATGTTCTGTTAACCGTCTTTTCGATTATCAGTCATATCTTTGGTCCGGTGTCGTGACGGATAATCGAGGTTCCACATATATTTACAACGTTTATGCCGATCAGTGTATTCGTACTCGAATGAATATACAATAAAAATTGTTCCCTCTTAGTATAATCAAGCGACGAATAGACGGTATTCGTCGCGTTTCTTTTGGTTTCTTGCATGCATTTGCGAGCAAAGAAAAGTAGAAGGAACTAAGTCGCGACGGCTAAGAAATATAGCTGTAAAATGTCTGGATCGAAAATCTAAATCCAACAGTAAACAAGTTTTATAGAGAATTTAACTGTCTGTAATGATATTATGTATATGTAAATTAAATCATTCTGATTTTAATTGTTTAATGAGGGGTAACCACATTTTTAGGTTTGATTTTACATTGTAATTAAATATAAGTCTTCAAAAAGAGAATGTGTCTTGGATTAGGTATTTGCTATTTTTTAGTTATAGCAATTTCGTCTTGAGATAAAAAAATTATTATATCTTAACAACAAATGTGCCGATAGAGTTTACAACAAAATTTTAATTTGTTAAGTATTAAAACGGCTTCAGCCAAAAATTAGTATACAATAAAAATTATACATTAAAAATGCATTAAAAATTGTTATAAGGGCATTTTAAAAAAAAATATATGACTGGTCGTTTTTTAAACTTTGAACAATCATTATGCAATAACAATTGATCGATTCTTATCCTACACAATGAACTATACCTCGTTGGACTACTAATACTTCCACCATTGATATTGGAGACGTGCAAGTACTTGGATGTGATACGAGAAACGATCGTGCGCGAGTAGCGGAGAAATCTTGCGTTTTTAACTGCACATTTCATAGATTTCATAAATTCATATTGTCAATTGTCAAATTGTCATATTTCATATTCGTTTGTTTATTTACACCTTCTGTCACTGAAGAAAATAGGATTTAGTAAATGCTGTGTTATAAATTGTAAAAATACAACAAAAAATTACTACTACTACTACTAAAGCTTTTCCCTTAGACTCAGTGCTTGGTTGAAAAATTATTTGGTGATTTACTTTCTCAAATCCAGTTTTTATTATTGCATCCATATTAACAGTAATGATGTAATTTAATAATATATTTATTTGTATTTACACTACATACAACGTTTACCTTTTAATAACATACCGACTACCGACATAACCTCAATCTTACTTTTTCTTCTTATTCTTTTTTGGGGCTACCGGGCTTATCCGGTAACCTCGATCTAACATGAAAGCGCAGTAAGTTTTGCTGATTTACGACACCAGGTGTCGCTCTTCCGAACTTGTACGGTCCCAATATCCCTCACGACCTATGCAAAGGGTACCACCAATCCCATAATGATTAACCTACATCAAGAACGTATATCAGAATACACTGGCTATAACAAGATTTTTATACTAGGAAATACTGCATATGCAATTCGGTTCCCTCAATTATGTAATATGTTTACGGGAGAAATAATCGTCGTTTTAAAGATATTGAATATATGTAAGAGTCATGCAAGCTCAAACTTTCTCCTCATTACTGGGCTCTGTATCTATTCTTCCGAGCTTAAGGCAAATATATCCAACACATGCTATCCTGCAACAAATACGACCTGCACTTTATTACCTACAAAACAGACACGCAAACGTTAAATTTCTTTGAGTACTGTCACACAAGTATCACCTGAAATAAAAAAAAGTGGATAAATTGGCAAGGAAAGTTGCTACTGACGAGCAGACTGAAATGATGACAACAATCCCATTCACTGATATCCTGCTCGAATATCGAACACAGACTCTTAATTTGAATGGGTTTCTCGCTTTCAAATTTGACGAATCTAGTTTTGGTAATACCAATTACGATGGCATAACCTATAGTTAATAATCTTTTACTTTAAATACTCTATCGCCTGAAGCTGACTCTCTGGTTGATCTCGGACTGTGTTGAACGAATACGACATCAAAGGAATTATTTTTTTTACATGTCTATCAACTCAACGTAAGTCTCAGAATTGTTAATTACTTCTAGTTTTAGTATTTTCTTATCCAAGGCACCGAAGTTTCTATTCACTTGCATTATAGAGTAATTATCCTGGAATAGGATACCATATTTTAATATCTTTAAACGTGTTACGTTTGCATGTCTAGGTAAGTGAAAATAATTCGATTTTTGTTTCGGCTAAATGCGTTATCAAACATTTTTTTAACGTTGAGTGCAGCGAATTTTTGTTGTTTTCAATATAGTGATTTAAACAGATTATAACTTTATTAGAAAATAATTAGAAATCTTTACTGTAATCAGACAGCAAATCTCAGAGTTCAAGGTGACCACACTGACTATGTGAAAATCATGCGTGGAGTGAGGCAAGGCTGTATTTTGTCTCCTCTAATCTTCAATCTGTACTCAGGAAGAATATTTATCGAAGCTTTGCACGAAACTGAAAAAGGTATTCTACTATATAATTACCATACAAAATATGGACTCAATATAAACGTTAAGAAGACAAAGCTTATGATAATTAGCAAGAAAAGAATAACAGAAGGTCAACTCTACGTCTACCAATCTCCTGTAGAAAGAGTGACTCACTACAAATACCTCGTCACCATAATAAATAAAGAATGGACCAACAACCGGAGATAGCAATGACGTGGAAAGAATACACAGAAAACCTTTTTAGTGACGAAAGACCAACACAACCAACGCGCAAACTTCCTTCCGAAAACTTATCAGGGCTATCGATAATGCGAAGTGAAATAGAATATGCAGTTAGAACCACAAAGATGCATAAAGCAACAGGTCCAGATGAAATTAATATAGAAGCAATAAAACTACTAGACGAGGAGAATATCGAAATCTTGGTAAGGCTGTTCAATAGAATTTATGATACTGGTTACATTCCGCGAGAATGGCTGCAGTCATCCTTTATGATGATCCCAAAAACAGCTAATGCCACAAAATGCAATGAACACCGCTTAATCAGTTTAATGAGTCACTTGTTGAAACTCTTCCTTAGGATATTACACTCAAGAATGTACAAGATACTAGAAGAACTTAGCGGGTCAACAGAATTCGGTTTTAAGGGAGGACTAGGAACAAGAGAGGCAATTTTATGTTTGAACACCTTAATACAAAACTGCTTAGATCAACGAAAATATGTCTACCTCACCTTCATCGACTACGAGAAGGCATTTGACAATGTTAAACATGATATCATGATGGAACTACTAGGTGCATAGGGCTAACATTGACCAGAAGGAGATCAGAATTATTCAGAATCTATACTGGAACCAAATGGCAAAGGTGAGGATTGATCAAGACCAATATACGGATGAATTTGAAATCCGGAAAGGTGTCCGCCAAGGCTGCATACTCTCTCCGATGCTTTTTAATTTATATGTTGAAAATATATTTGCGGAAGCATTAGAAGATACGGAATTAGGCATTAAGGTGAACGGCATACCAATTAGCAACCTACGCTATGCGGACGACACATAGATTATAACTGATAATTTGGAAGATCAGCAGTTATTATTTGATAGGGTGAATAGCATAGGTAAAAAATATGGCCTTAAAATCAACATTTTGAAAACGAAATATATGGTCATTAGCAGAAACCCTCCAGAAAACCCGATAATATGCATAGGTGACAATCGTATAAATCGCGTGAAAACTTTTAAATACCTTGGCACCACAATCAATGACAATCGGATCCACAACACGAGATAAAAACCCGAATACAAATGGCAAGACAAGCTTTTGTGAAATTCAGACCGCTCCTATGTAATCAACACCTAAACTTCGAAATACGCTACAGAATGGTCAAGTGCTACATATGGTCCATCTTGCTTTATGGCATGGAAACGTGGACTTTGAAAAAACATCTATCAACAAACTTGAAGCATTTGAAGTGTGGTCATTGAGAAGAATGATGTGCATACCTTTGGTGGATAGAGTTCGAAACGATGACGTCCTTAATAGAGCCGACGTGGAAAGAGAACTCTTTGAATTAATTAAAAAACGCAAGATTGGTTACCTTGGGCACATATTGAGAGGAGCAAAATATGAAATACCACAGTTAATCCTACAAGGGAAGATCGAAGGTAGGAGAGGAGCCGGCCGCAAACAATTATCCTGGTTAAGGAATATTAAAGAATGGACAGGAATACACAATACAGGTGAGCTGTGTCACGCCGCCAAGAACAGAATTCTAGTAATGGGATAGTCGCCTACGCACTTTGGTGTATGGCATGTTAAGAAGAAGAAGGACCAACAACCAGGAGAGTAGAGCACGCATCGGAAAAGCTAGATCCACCTTCAATCGGATGGGGACCTTCTTCAAGATTCACAACCTTTGTGACGTATACGTCACAGTTGACGTCTTTGCATCTCTGGAATAAGACTTGTACTGAGAACAAAGCCTGTCTAGTACCAAGAGCATTTGAGAACCCGAACTGGTTGGTAGAAATTTGACTTTTACACAGCTTGTAGATTCTCTTATAAATTATCTTTAGGAACAATTTTAATCTTAACATTGTTTGGCTCTTCAATAAGTCCATAAAATCCTCATTTTTTAAGTTTAAGGATCAGATGTTAGTTATTTCGTGATAGCCAATTTTGGGTCGACGGTTGTGTGTATAGGTTTCTATTTAGGTCTACGGGTAGACTTATTTAGTTGTTCAACCACGAAATCCCGACCGCTGACTTCCCCATACCCAACGTTGTCGGTCACGACAGTTGGGTGGACATGCCGTGACCTGTATAGGCCGTTGTAGAATATCGATGTTGATATTTTGAGTATATTAAAAAGTGATTATTGAAATGGGCATAAAAGCAAGAACTAACGTTTAACTAAATTGTTGATAATAAATTGTTTGTTAACTAGCTATTAAAAGAGATATTTATCGGTATCGACGTATAGCAATCGTAAATAAATTAAAATATTGTACTTGAACTTAACTGTGACATGTGTTTGAGATAACTAACTACGACACGAAAGGCCAAGATATTTTATCAATATCTTGATACTTTTATTTTACGTTATTTATCGATTATAGATATTAAGGATTTTTATATCGTTGGCTTCTGTATTAATTGACGTCATATATTTTTATTTTTGTATACTTCAATATTAAATAAGATTGTCTATATAAACATCGACCTTGTCCACTACGGAACATACGGCTCCTTAAAATTCTACCAATTTTTTTTTTGATATGAAAAATCAAGCAGCATCTTGAACTGCTGAGCGTTTATCCTCTGATTTTGTTATGTTTGTAATGATTTGATATAACTACTACCCTTCAAATAAAAGATAGCCGTAAAAGAACGTAAAAAATACCAATAACCAACGAAGTCAATCAAATTTTCCATATCCTCATCTCAAAAAGATGGGTAACAATCATAACTAATGTCAGAACGTATTGCTATCACAACCATCAACCATCACTTGTGGGGGCATAATTGCGGCAGAAAATCGCGCCAGTGGCAAAACGGACAAATAGTTGAGTTAAAAAAGTGGAATATTGAGAAAACAGAGAAACAAAATATCAAAATGCTCTCTAAATAAACTGTTCTCGTTTTTGTAGAAGACACTTTCAATCAATATTAATATACTAATTGTCTCTTAGAACGTGTTATCCATACATTTGCCACTGCTGCAGGTCCTGATTTACGTTACATGCAGGATAATGCAATGTCAGATACTGCAGCAAGAGTAAGTTAAGACATTGGTTTGATAATGAGGATATTACACTTTTACCCTGCACAATCGCCAAATCTTAATAACATCTAGCATGTATGGGATATGCTGCAGAGGCCAATTGCTTTTCATCTGCACAATGTTCCTACTAGACTAGGTTTTCACGATCTTCTTATACAGAAATGGATCCTATTGCCTCAAAACGATATTTATAATTTTATTTTAAGCAGTCCAATGCGGTAAGCTGCAATTAATGATATTAGAGAAAACAAAGATCTGTTCATCTAAAATTAAAAATGAGTGTAAAGTTTTCAGTGGTCCACCCTGTGTATTAATACATATTTCCTGTCTTTAAGTGATCTTAAATATTGACTTAATATCCGCTCTGAAAAATTCTGGTAAAATATTTTGTCCTTGTACTTATCACGACCTAAACTAACGTTTTCTGTGTTTCTGATAATCGTATGTTTGGCGTGGGATTTTTATAAATGCTTTTATTCAGTGAAGTATATTAAATATGAATCCAGGGTATGAATGAAGCCAGTATATGAATCTTCTATACTGGTGTTGTATTACTTTTTCTCTCTAGCTGAGGCGAGCGCCACGAGAATGCGTCACGAGTAGCGTCACGAAATAGCGGTTCTTCACATCAATTTACTACTCTCGATCAATTCGTTTTTAGTCAGCATATATTTATTTTAACATGTTTAAATTAAAATCGACATGAAAAATAACTAACAAAATACAGTGATTAAATGAGAAGTAAAAAATTAATAGAATTAATTAATAACAATATTTAAACATCTGATTAAATTTTTATGACACTTCTTGTTTTAAAATAATTTCATATAAATACAATTGGTATTTTGAAACATCTTATTTAGATAATATTACCATTAAATTTAGTATCAATTAAATTTAATATCATTAAATTTAGTATGAATTAAATATAATATCATTTAAATTTAAAAAAAACAGAAAACAGAGTATGTAGCTTCGCGCTAGTCTACTGTATCGCCTAGTGTAGCATCCTTTTTGAGCTTTATTCTAGAGCTTTCAGTATGTTGTCTAAAATATTTCCAGGTTTTTCTCGACCGACCATAATTATTTTTACCTCATGCTTCTTTATGTTTTTTGTTAACAGCTCTAAGTCCGCGTAGAATTTTTCGACCTCAGCATCATTGCTATCGGACGTTGGAGTATACACTTGGATTAGATTTATGTTTAGAGGTTTGGCTTTCAGCTGAAGTAGCATATTGACAATATTAAAGAGGCAATATTCAATAAAAACAGGCAATTCTCCTAGAAAAACGTAGAAGTAGAAGGTATTATGTGCTACAATGTGTTAGTATATAATGCTAGTATACCAGAAACTCTTTACTCTATATTCAAATAATTCATGACGAAATGAGGCATGACGAAAGTCTGTATATTGTCGCACAATAGATACTAGAAAACTCTATCTACAATTTATTTCTTACAAATATGAGTAGAAAAATATCTAAATGTAGTACTCATGATATAGTATCTGTTCATTATCTGTAGTTGTTAAAAATAATTTGATAATCACATGTTTTAGTTAATATATTAATCATAAACAACAACACAAAAGATTTTTAAAAACTGAAGTTAACACGTTTTATCGTAATGATCACATTAATAGCCGCAAAATATATACATACTAAAAATAAACGTATATAGTTATTTTCTTCTCTAAACTATGTCCTTTATCATCGACTTACGACTGAGTAAATGATCAATAGATCATTAACATAAATAATGATAGATCTTTAGACGCTATAAACAAATATTACTTTTCTTTTCCTTTTTTTTATATGAAGTACAATTTTGAATGAGCAAATAAAGTTTTTCTAATAATTTAACTTTCATATAAAGCTTTTTTTTGTACGTAGTTTTACCTACATTTAAGGCAATTATCGTATACTCTAACCAGCTTCTGTATTCTTTTTTTTTTAAACGTATGGAACCTAATTTGAAAATCATTGCAAGATGCTCGTTTTGATCTGATCACCGGCATCATAGCACTGACCAACAAGATACTTGTTTAAATGCATAAATAGGTGACTGACACTGGGTCCTAATTTTGACCAGCCGTTCACTAAGAGCGTTAGTTCCTTTGTACGCCGTTTTTAAAGGCTGTCATCCATACGTATTATTCCATGGCTTTAAGGTTTGTTACGCAACTGTCTATGCACAATACATATTTCAATCAGTATGATCCTTAATCTTTAAATTCTGTCAACTGCTCACAAAGGAAGTAATTGCAGTCAAATGTTTCCGTAAAGACGTGAGATTTCTTCCCGAAATCTCACGTCTAGGACCCCGAAAGATCAAGGTAAAACGAGAGCTCAAAACTTTAAAATTCCAATCTACAGTAACCGAATACTCCCGCCCTTTCACTTGCGAAAAAGTCACTATAGCTCTGAAGGATGTAAAGTCCCAGGTTTTAACAATATTCATCCAGACTTCTTAACAGCGGCAAATATGCGAGATAATATATGGCCCACTTTTTTACAGACATTATGAAAACCGGTACCATACCACAGAAACTCAAACGCTGGAAGATCATTGCCATATTAAAACCAGCGAAACCAAATGATAACAACCCTAAGAACTACAGACGAATAGCCCTACTATCGGCGACGTTCAAGCTACTAGAACGACTTATCTACAACAGAATTAGTCCAAAGCTACTTGAATCAATACCGGTTGATCAGGCAGGTTTCCGACCGAAAAGAAGCTGCGTAGATCAGATTTTTTCACTTACCACATTTATTGAGGCAGGATTCCAGAGAAAACTTATAACTGCAGCCGCATTCATAGACCTAACCTCGGCCTACGATACAAGCTCTTCCATACAGTCTCCTCTAAATCCACCTCTCGAATAATCAACAGCATGCTAGTCGATCGAACGATTCAAGTAGTCATGCTAACCGACATCAGCATCCCAAGAAAACTGAAAAATGGATTGCCTCAGGGATCTGTCCTAACTCCTCTTCTCTTTAGCCTGTACATCGCTGATATACCAGAAACCAGATCAAATAAGTTTGGTTACGCCCATGACTGGGTCCTTGCAACAAGGTGTAAGTCATTTGAAGAAACAGAAGAAATCTCCACGGCAGACTTACATACAGTGGGAAAGTATTTCCGTAAATGGAGGCTCCAACCAAACGTTACCAAAACAGAGATTTCCAGTTTCCACCTAAATAACAAGCTTGCAGCAAGAATACTTAGCATCCAATTCGAAGACACACTCGCCTACAATAAAACACCAAGGTACCTTGGAGGAACTCTTGATAGAACCCTATCTTTTAAGGAACATCTGTCAAAAACAGCGGAAAGCTTAAATCCAGAAGCTGTGTGGCACAACATGGGGAGCATCGGCTTCTACTTTGCATTCATTTGCCCTGGGCCTTATCTTCTCAACCACGGAATACTGCTCTTCAGTCTGGCTTAATAGCCCACATTAACCCAAAGTAGATGCCCAATTGAACAATACGATGAATGCTGGCGTTATCCAATCCACCCCCACTTGCACAAAAACCACCAGGTCCAAACGTCCATCCCCACTCTATGACTGCGGACAACCACAAACCATCTGTCACATCACAGAACAGTGTCCCACAAGATCCTATTATGGCAGTTCAGAGGATTTCCTAATGGCCACTCCAGAGTCGATAGACTATATAAATAAGTTAGATGTTCGTTTGTAAACATATGTATTATGTTTTATACAACATAAAATATATGTAAATGTAAATGTGTCAAGTGCCATTCGATAAATAAATATGGCTTGTTTTCTCGTGGTACTATGATGTATTTTCTGTACGTTTTTCACCCATTTATTCTTGTTATGACAACTTACATGATGTCTTTTTTAAGGAAATCCACAAGGAAAAATTCCTGTAGCTGGCTGTATACCACGTATAACAAAAAGAGGTTAATCTTTGTAAGTGGGTATATTTATTTAAAAAACCCTTAAAAGGGCCACATCAATAGAACAAACGTTTTCGGACTAAACAGTCCATCATCAGGTTATTAAAATCGAAAATGCTAGGTCATAATGCCTGAGCCACCAAAATATTAGGGTGAAAACCCTTTAAATTACATTTAGTTATGAAATTATTTACATTGTGTTATAAAATAACTGTGATGTTCTATATTAAATTAAATTTGACCAAAGGTAACACATGGCTCAAATGGGTTCCAGAGCCGGGCGAGAGGCAACCTCTGCGCTCGGAGAACAACGTGGAACTGTTCCACAAGAGTTCCACGTTGTTCTCCGAGCGCAGAGGTTGCCTCTCGCCCGGCTCTGGAACCCATTTGAGCCATGTGTTACCTTTGGTCAAATTTAATTTAATATAGAACATCACAGTTATTTTATAACACAATGTAAATAATTTCATAACTAAATGTAATTTAAAGGGTTTTCACCCTAATATTTTGGTGGCTCAGGCATTATGACCTAGCATTTTCGATTTTAATAACCTGATGATGGACTGTTTAGTCCGAAAACGTTTGTTCTATTGATGTGGCCCTTTTAAGGGTTTTTTAAATAAATATACCCACTTACAAAGATTAACCTCTTTTTTTTTTTTAAGGGTCTACAATTTTTGCAATTACCTATCTACATCTAGTATATCTTCTGCTTCATGTGCCATCTCCTCTAAGAAGGTTAGCAATCATCATGAAAATAAGCATCTTGGATATCACTGTTCGAAAAAGTTGTTCAAGAGTCTTTGGAGGATGCAGAGATGGGAATCAAGGTGAATGGAGTATTGATCAACAACATACGATATGCTGATGATGGTGTCTTAATTTGTGACAACATAGTTGATCTTCAACAACTTGTCACTATAATCGGAGAATACAGTGAGCGAATGGGACTAGAGATTAATACCAAAAAGACCAAATTCATGATCATCTCCAGAAACTTGGATGCACTTGAAAAACTCCACCATAACACTGAATAGTAAATCCATAGAAAGAGTGAGTAAATTTAAATACCTGGGATCGTGGCTTTTTGAAGACTGGGCATCGGACAGGGAAGTAAAATGTCGCATTGAGCAAGCTCGACAAGCTTTCGTAAAATTCAAGAAGGTACTGACTTGTTTTGAGTTCGATCTTCAACTGAGACTAAGGTTTACTAAGTGCTACGTATGGTCAGTGCTGCTATATGGCGTAGAGGGCTGGACACTCAAAATGAGGGATATAAACAGATTGGAAGCTTTCGAAATGTGGCTTTATCGCCGAATCCTAAAAATACCATGGACAGCGAAAATCACAAATATAGATGTCCTTAAAAGAATAAACCAAGAACGCCAACTTTTCGAAACCATCAAGAAAAGGAAAACGGCGTATCTAGGTCACATCATGCGAAATGAAAAATACCAGTTCCTCCAACTTATAATCGAGGGTAAAATTGAAGGCAGGAGAGGTATGGGACGCAAGAAAATGTCCTGGCTCCGAAACATGGCAATGGACAGGGATTAACGACATACAATCTCTGATACATATTGCAAGAAATAGAGAATTAATGGAAAATGTGATCGCTAACATCCATTAGTGGATTTGCATTTGAAGAAGAAGAAGTTCGAAAAAGCTTCTTTTTGTCGACTAATAAAAGTGTCGACGCCACTGTCTTGAATGCCATGCCATCATTCCGCTAAGTTTTACCATAGTAATCGACATACAAAGCTATTCGTCACCTTCTCTAATATTTATTCCTAGTATCGCAAGATACAAACCCTGTCATCGTGTTTCAAATTCCTGCGGTATATAATTACGTAAAGAACATAGCCCCCAATTTTTATACTTTATTCATAAACATTGTGGGTTGCGATATTCGAACATACTTTAAAAGTGTTACGTGTCCGAGAAATAACTCTCTGAAAAATAGTCTCAGCCCTTTCAGACCTGACTTTTTCTCTGCAGAAAATTTTCTTCTCTTTTGAATCATCTTAATGAAAGATTGTAATAGACTAAAATCATATTTTTGACATTTTTGTTTAACAGGTAATCGTTTGACAGAATGTCCATTGCAATGGACATTGGGACTATAATTCGAAATTTAGGGAAATATTCACATACGATATTTTTATTAAATATAGTATATTTTTATCAAACAAGTGTTGAAATTTAAATTAAAATATTTGAAACAATTTTTGTTCTTTAAAAAACATAAAAACATGCGTTTTCCCTCTACACCCAACATTTCTGCATCTAGATGCTCCTTTTTGTTGTCATACTCGGGTAAATGATCTATTTTATCCATTCTTATTTCCTTCAATGGTCAAATTTCCACTCTGTAGTATGGGGAGAATTCTTATTTGACATTTTGGGACGACCAATGCTTCTTTTTCCCATTTTAATTATTGGCTCAGCAATTTGGAAAGTAAACTAAGCTGCCCATTTTTATATTCTAGTCAATTTGGGACACAAGCAAAATCAAAGCGTGGAAGGTTAAACTCAATGTCCATTTTTTTGACTTGATAAAGATTCTATATGACAATAGTTGATCTGGTAAATCTACACCTCCCATCGATTCATTATATAATTGAGTCGCTTGCGGTCTCTGAATCGTTATTTTTTTTTGCTTCTTATCCCATCTTTCTACTAATTCTTCTTTTCCTTTTTCAAAAAAATTCAAACCTACAAGCACAGACTTATCTTGCAATTTGAATAAAACCACAGTTCCTTTATCATTTACCACTTCGTCGCTATATCCCCGTTCTTGTTCTGTAATTTTTTATCTGTTGCAAATGGAAGTTTCTGGAATCTGTCAATTTTTATAGTTCCAACAGAGTATATATTTCTCTTATAGAGTTGAGAATTGAACAGGAATGTTCGCATCAATTTCTTTATTGCAGACATCTTCATCAAAACATTAGCTAACTGTTCAAATTCATCGTCATCATCTAAAAAGAACCTTAGAATCTCTTGGTCTTTTGGATTATCCGGATTAAAACCTAAAACAAAAATATCAACATAGACCTGTAGTCCATTGCAATGGACATCATATTTTAATGTTTAATATCGACAAAAAACAACAATAAATAGTCTATGTCGAATAAGCAGTATGAAAATTGATATGTCTACTATTATATAAAATAATATTTGGTTACATATAATAAATTTACGATTTGAAGAAACATGATATTTACTTATGCTTTCCGGGGTATCGTGAATTCGCTATATCACACTATCTAAGCACTTAACTCGGCTATGATTCAAACTAAACTGAAAATTTTAAGACTAGTAGTAACTGAGATATGTAAAATAAAAAATATGTAGTTGTCAGCAATTTACAAGAGTTTAATTTTGTTGTAGAGCTTACGTAAATGTATGTCCATTGCAAAGGACACCAGGTATGAAAGGGTTAGGCAGATAAGAAAACTAAAAACTGTTCTAAATATGTATAAAAACAATGTAGAATTTTTGATAAACGGAATTTTACGATATTTATAATTTTTATTTGCAGGACACGCATCTCAATTTCTGACCTGATCAACAAAGATAATAAATATCGAAAATTGAGACAAAAAACTATTTTATATAAAAATAAAACACTATTTGGTTCTATGAATTTGTTACTTGTGGAAAAAGCTGGATTTATTTTATTTATCACTTTGATTTGTAGGATACGAATCCCTAGATCTGACCGGATCAACAGAAATATTGCATTAACCCTAAAATCTCAAAGGGCCGACCCTGATCGAACCCATGTCACTTCTCGACATCATAATATCTGGATTCGGAGATACCTTGAGATCCATACGAATTCCTTTGTAATGAGTCGAATAATTTTGTAGATTTACGATTCGAGTTGACCTGTGGGGACATTAAACAGAACGATCTTAAATTCAACGTGAAGACACAACAAAAGGTTTATAGTTTTCTTCAAATCGCCGGCAAAGCGTCCACATACAGGACGTCACGGTTTTTAAAGTGAAATACTTTCATGAGTAAAGCAATTAACTTAGGATTCACTTAAGATATAATAAATAAGAAAGTCCTAAAAAATATTAATTAGACATTCCTTTGTTCTTGATATATGCTTTAGCTATTTTCTGATTTCCTTGTACATTTCTTTTTTTTTCCTTCCGGAGTACTTGATATGTTCCTTATTAAATAATCTCTTGGTATTTTTTCTCTTTATTATTAATAATCCAACAGCCTATCTAGAGAAAACAACAAAAGCCATTATCCATAAAACCTCTATTCATGATGACATAAAACAATCTCTAATTCCTCGTGAAAAGTCTTCCAGAAGACCTCAAAGATACGGCCTACCCAAAATTCACAAACCCGATAATCCTCTACGTCCCATTGTCAGTGCATACAACTGCCCTACATAACTATTTGCCAAGTATTTGGCCAAAATTCTACAACCTCTCGTAGAAAATGCTTCATCCTTTGTCAATTTTTTTTTATTTTATCGAACTTCGCAAACAATGCCCTATCGCACCGTCTGTCATTCTAGTAAGTTTCGATATCGTTTCACTCTTTACAAACATTCTTATAGACGAAACTCTAAATATTGTATGTCCAACACTTATTTTATCTTCCTAAATCAATTCTACAGACAAGTAAATGGTGCTCAATGGGGTCCTCACTGTAACGTTTATTTTCTGACCACCTATGATATTACCTAGGGGGTTTAAAATTGGGGACAGAAATTACAGGGCTAGAGATAGGGTAAGCAAAGCAAACCGAAACGTCTGCGAACGGCTACTCAGGGTTTATTTGGAGAACTGGGTCGTGGATAAGTGTTCTCACAATACAAGAAGGTTCTCAAGCTATTTAAAATGGACGTCGCTTAGAAGAATCGTTCTGCTAGATGAAAGAAAAGGCTTTTCCGTCCTAAAAAATATAAAAGGGGTTAGAGAGTAAGTTAGAGAAATAACAACTTGATTTAGAGGAAAAAATTAAACATTGATTGTGACCTCACCACAAACAGTTACAAATATAAATAATAACAATAAAATACAAAATATCAAAAACAAACTTACTATGTTCTACCCGTTTACAAACTCTAGAAGGTGGAGATACTACAAAATTTATTTAAATACTAAAAAAACCGGTCTTATTGAGGTCTTTTATATATTAAGCTTTACTGCTTGATATAGTGGAGTTCAATAACAAAACTAAAAAGAGGGAAAACCTTTAAGATCGGTTAAAAATGCAGTAGACCCGGCAATGGAAAGCAGAAAGCTGTAAGATGGAGATTTGCGGCATCGAAAGAATTGGCGAGAACTTTCAGATATGAAAAATGTAGAATTCCTTAGTAGTTGTTATTTTTGTTGTAATATTCCTGCTTTGACTGATTAAGAAATAATCGTTGTCGCAAATCGCTCTATTTCCATGCTGTAAATTCTCATCGATTAATCATTTGACTCTTCTGACACCCATCGGTGGGCGTGACGTGACGTTGCAGCTTGTCATGTGTTAGAAATTAATTTCTAACCAATAACAAGCTGCGACGTCAGACACACCCATCGATTGGTGTGAACTCGGTTTGAATGAAGTATAGCATCTCCATATATTTTTGATTTTTGCTTCATTTCTTTTAAATTATTTGTATAATTTTTTAACTAACCTTGAGAAGCACTTTATATACATTTGCATTCATGTTTATACGACGATAAGAAAAAATGGAATGTTAAAGATAAATAGTTTTACAAATGACAATAATTTACAAAAATAAAGGAACTCAAAGCTTATAAATGTGTCATCCTGTACAGTCTTTTAGGTGAGATGAATAGTCGAAAATGATTACCGAGAAGCGGGAATGACCTGTAAAATATATGAACTTAAAGCGGAACGTGAGAAGTAAATAGAGACGTTAATATTTTAGACTAGGTGACACATATGAGATGGTTATTGAAAATAATATGGAGTTCTTGCTGAGAATATCCCACATGACGAATGGACGTGGAATGTTTTTATATGGTTTTGGATCGTCGAGAATCTTAAGAATTCTAGTACTATTTATGTAATAAATGGAGTACGATAGTTTTTTGTTTATTTGGGGATGTGTTTTTTTTTTATTAATTTATTTAATGTCATCCGAACCACTGGAGTTATAGACGACAACAATGGAAAATACATATTATAACAAAGAGAGGTTAATATTAAAACGTACTAACATTAAAGAAAAAAAAATTAACTGCAAAAAAAATCTGTGATAAAAATAAACATCCCAGAAAAACGAAACTGAAACAAACAACACTTAATTTAATGGAAGAAAGAAGAAGAACATCGAAAGAATTACCAGAGTATAAAGCTATCAACAATAAAGTTAAAAAGAGCATAAGGTCAGACTTGCGGGCTTATAAAACAAAACAAATATTGCAAACCATCGAAAACAATTGAAATATGAGAGTATTGAAATCAAATTTAACTAAAGGAAAATCAAATATAACTAAAATCAAAAATCAACAGGGGAATACGGTGACCGAAAAAAACTCAAATAATCAAGGAAATACAAACGTTCTATAAGAATCTTTATACATCTACTATACAGAACCCCGAAACAGACCACAGAACAATTCTAAACGTCGGCTCGGAAACCCTCCCTAAAATAACCTCTTCGGAAATTAGACATGCCTTACAGCAAATGAAAAACAAAAAAGCTCCGGCGAGGATCGTATAACGTCTGAAATGTTAAAAATGGGCGGCAACATCGTTGTAGAAGTTGTGGAAGTCTTACTGAATAAGTGTCTAACAGAAAAAAGAATACCCAGCCTATGGGAAAACGCCGAAATAATACTTTTACACAAGAAAGGAGACACTACTAATATTGAAAACTACAGACCTATAAGTTTGTTGTCACACTTATACAAATTGTTAACAAGAATAATAACCAACCGCATAACACAAAAACTTGATTTATATCAACCGGTTGAACAGGCGGGATTTAGAAAAGGGTTTGGTGCTAATGATCACTTACAAACCATCAGAACACTAGTAGAAAAAACCACAGAATATAATGTACCTTTACATATGGCATTTATCGACTTTCACGAGGCTTTCGATAGTATTGAGACTTGGTCCTTTTTGTCAGCCCTGAAGGATGCTCGAATAGACTCACGGTACACTACACTCATTAAAAACATTTATGAACAGGCCACATTCCACATCAAAATCAATGAAGACGAAAAACTGAAAAAATGCGCCTTGATAAAGGTATTAGACAAGGTGATACTATTTCACCAAAGCTTTTTACCTTAGCATTGGAAAATGTATTCAAACAGCTTGACTGGGAGGAAAAAGGTCTAAACATTGATGGTGTACGTTTGAGTCATTTGAGGTTTGCGGATGACATAGTATTATTTAGTACAGATATCAAGGAACTGGAGCAAATGTTGAAGGAATTAAACCAGCAGTCAAATAAAATAGGTCTCAAAATGAACCTTCAGAAAACAAAAATAATGAGTAATTTACAAACTAATCTTGTTGTCGACAACGTCAGTCTTGAAAATGTAGACCACTATATATATCTTGGACATACCATGAAAATCGGCAAAGAAAATCAAATAGCCGAAATAAAAAGACGCATACAACTGTCTTGGGGAGCTTTCGGCAAATTAAGCTTTATTTTGAAGAATAAAGATATACCAATGTGTCTAAAACGTAGAGTTTATGACAAATGTATCTTGCCTGTAACTACATATGGACTGGAGACCATGGCCTTCACAAAGAAAACCTTAGAGCAGCTCAGTACAACCCAAAGAGCAATGGAGAGGGCCATGCTAGGGATTAGTTTGAGAGACAGGATTCGAAATAACGTCATTCGTGAAAGAACAAAAATTACTGATGTCTCAGAACGTATTGCAAGGCTCAAGTGGCAATGGGTCGGACACGTTGCCCGAGGTAATCCCGAAAAATGGACACAAAGATTAACAAACTGGAGACCAAGAGAGAACAGGCGAGGAGTAGCAGACCGCAGAAGAGGTGGACAGACGATATCAAACAAGTCGCGGGCAAGCAGTGGATGAGAATTGCCAAAAGTAGAAATCGATAAAAGTAGGGTAAAAAATGGCGTGTAATTGACTTAAACTTTTTAAATATATGTAGACGGTTGCATTTCGATTTAATTTGAATCTCTTACCATTCTCTAACACGTGTCTCTGTGTCTACCCGTCATCAGAGGGACTTGTAAAAAGACTCAAACCAAATCAAAACGCACCGACTTAAACTTTTGTTCCTTCACTAACTGGAACCATAAAGACATTAAAAGCCAGTTTTTGTTTTGCCCGGGACAATTATCGTTGAAGAAAACGAGATGTTTTCACCTACCTTTGAGCTCAGAAATTTTATGAGTATTGATGCAATTTCATCACTTCCTCTTTTTTGCTACGTTTTACGTCTAGACAAACATACGACCAGCGTCTTCCGTACAATCGTGGATTCCTAAATTATACATCCATATTTTCCTGCAATAAAATCAGGACCAGTGGTTAATTTGGAAATCGGTAACGCTTGCTGCCTATCAAACGATACAACACAATGTCTTCTTATCAATAGTTTTGGACCGGACTGTTTCGCTTTTTAGTAATTATTGCATTATCTAAGCCTTACACTTGTGAAAGTTAAGTATTGTTGTTATTTTGCTGTAATCTTTTTTTTCTGATTTTGCTTACTCTATTTGGATATTAATTTCGTCACATGTCTTGCAAGTGTCTGAAATTGGTAACTTGAATCCAATAATATACTCGGTACAGAATATCTTACGATGAGTATGCTCCTTAACTGGTTCAATTCCCGGTTATTTACACCAAGGGACATATCGATCCGAATAGAGACTGGCTATACTTATGTTATGGTCCAGGTAAACTTTATTCATGTTCTCTTGTCGACTGTAGTGACTTTGATACTTTGGAATCGAATGTATGTGGTTTTTAATACATAGTATTTTCGAATCAGATATTTTGTTCATAGGGTTTGTATGCTTTCCTCTGTTGTCTCTTTCTGGCACTAGATTTCCTTCTATCTTCTTGCGAACAATGTTATTTACTCTGCCTTAGAAGCTTGAACTCCATGGATGTTTAAATATTCTGTTTTACAGACACATGTAGTTTCACCATTAACATTAATGGTGTGCTCTTTCTATGCGATTCTTAATGTTTTTGTTTTCTTTCAATAGAACCTTTTCTGTTTAACAATATCTTTAGATCCGAATAAGTAGCTATTTTGTAACTCCCATGAACCAAAGTTCCAGAGCTCGTGGCCTTGAAGTTTTTGCCTACTCTTCTTAGTGTACTTACAAATACCGCAAACTTCCCCAGCATTTCTCGTCCAGACCTGCTACCACTTTTTAACCTCTTATTCACAATTTATTTTTACATCATTCAAAACTGACTACATCATTCACTAGTTCACTTCGCAGGATTCAATGTTTCTCTCTCAAAGTTCAGCAACAGATTAATCACTTTCTCCTCTTACAAAGAAAAATCTTCTTTCACCGTCTTTTTTTCAACCAATCATCTTGTACTCCTTCAAAATCACACATAATCCCGATTTTTCAAGAAATGAATTTTAATTTGGACAGTTTTGTTTTCGATAAACAAAGCGGAAAATGACCCCTGCATAATTGACTTCCTTAAAAATTTCCCAGAGTTTTAAAAACCGATGCGATATAATAGAAATGGTTAATCGATTATATTTGGTTATCAAATTCATTGAAAAACAGGTTAACAGTTTTTCCGTAGATATTTGCCACAAAACAAAATTTAAAATCCTTAAATGATACTGTCCTAAATTTTACATTTCACTTATGTGAGTCTATAATCAGTCCATATCACTTGTAAAACATACAAAAAAAAACATATTTTAATATAATTCATTCCTATATTTTAATCTACATGCAGAAAAAACAAATTGTTATAATTTTTTATTATTCTTCTTTGTCTCTGTGTCTTTTAATTTTTCTACATTGAAAATAAAATGAGTATATTTATTCATTGGCGTTTTCCGGAAGGGCCCGTCCGTGCCCGGCCTGAAATTAATCCCAAACGTTACTTTTGTTTTCGGCACTGGCGATGCACGGAAATGACACGGACCGCACGGACTTGTGTAAACACGATTTTATTGTTTTGTGAACGGGAGTGCTGGTAAACTGACAAGCAGGAGATGTTGTTCGGTTAGTATGTTATGGTTTTTTATATGTATTAAAGCAAAAAGAGTACAGCTACATTCTAAAATAATCGTGAAATTTTGTTTCATTATCCAATAAATCTCTGTATAAAAGAAAAGACAGTTAAGATTAAGTTATTTCGGTTTACTTTTTATGATTACAAGAAACTAATTCGCCAAGGATTTTTGTTTAGGCGAGGAGATATATTGTGGAATGCCACTTTTTGAGATTCTATACCTCCCATACACTTTTATCATCGTTTATTGTTCCTTGCAATTTATAGAAGGCCTAGATTAAAGCAAAAATGAGATCTTCTATCCAACTATCTTTTACACAGAAATATGTAATAAAGTTTTCATTATGGACGGAACACGGAACGAATACGGGACGGATATGTATAAATCGGCCTTAAAGGGCCTAATGTAAAACGGGGCTTAGAGACTTACTGTATATGTGTTTAATGAACAATAGAACAGAAAAGATTAGGAGATATTTGTTTGGAAAGGGTTTTATGTAATATTATTTTATATTCATCTAAATATTATTAAATTGATTAGGTTTTATTAATTTTTGTTTGTTTTGTTACAGGTAAGTTTCCAGCAATACAAGGAAGATAAAAAGACGTCTTAGTGCGTAAGTAAGCACTAATTTTTGTACTTATTGTGCAACTTGTTTCGATATAATATAATTTAATAGTAAACATTGACTTTGTACTCTGTAAATCAGTAAATCAGTTACGTATTTAGGAATATAATAAGTCAGGTTCGATTTCTTGTTAATTCGCCCACGAAATTTATATTTTTGTCGTGGAATTCTTCTAGTTCCTTTAGCTTTTCATTTAATGTACTTAATCGGTATATTTTCTTGTTTTTTTACTTTTATATTGGAAGTTTATCAAAAATATAAACAAATACTTAAAACACGCAATGAAATGTTGCATATATACTACTTTTATCCTTTTCTGTGAAGTAATGTTGTGTTTTGGGCATTATTGAAGACAATTCTAGACAAGTCTGTCAGTTACCAGGATTATATTCAGCCAAACGTGGAATTATATGGAATTAAAGTGATTATACAGAGAAAATAACTAATAACGTTATATCTTGGCTTTTATAAAGGCTTCTTAATTAAAGTTATCATGTTTAAACAAACGTTCTCAAAAATGTCCTCAAGGGGTTCAAATGTTTAACAGGCGACACAATACATAGAAAATAGAAAACCTCACACGCTTTTAGTGATACTTCTCAAATAATCAAACAAAGAATATGAATTTGAAACCAATAATACATAATATATAAAAATAATGTATACACAAGTAAATGAAAGTGTATATGGCAACAACATTGTAACTTAGCAACAAATCATGTATTTAATTAAATCTAGATTCTCCACGTGGGATGAGGGTAGCGGATGCTACCGACGCTCGTAAGCCACTTCTTGGACAGACAGAAAAAAGTGATGTAGCACGACGGGTATTTTCTCTTTAAAGCTACTGCATCCCGGAAATATGGCTGAAGGTTCTATTATCGCCAAAGTTGCTTAATAATTAAACAATGGTGTTCTTCTCCTGTGAAATCCATAACACAGCAAATGTTACCCCAATCATCGAGAGAATGAAATCTCTCAACAGGAACTTTACTCTCAGAACCATAAACGGCCCCCCCATCCAACACCCAATATACCCTAAAAACTTTCTTTACGTGGTCACGTAAAATCCCGGAAGCTCAAAAACAAAAAACTTCACGTTCTGTCCATTCTAATGCAGGCATGCATTGGGGAACTTCCGGGGAAATACGCTGACATCCTTGAAGCTACTCCAATAACTTACCGAACCCACCTTTAACTAATCCTTTTTCCTTACCCCGGACAGGGGGAGATTGGTTTTTTGCGGTTTCCCAATTTTACTACTCAAGGATACTTGCTCGTCCCTTAGCCGTTAGCGAAAGCGTCCAATAACAGAATTATAGTGCAATGGTCACCAGAGAACACGATTTTAGCCTTTGCCGACTCAGACTCGCACACATTCAACACTTTAACATACTCAAACTAACCCAACAGTGAAAGGGGTCTTCTTTCTGCTACCGAAGCATCCTCATCACCGGGACCCCGGCCGACTGCAGCCCCCGTTAATTATCACGGGGCCTGTGGTCGAACGGGGAAAAACTAGGGGTGATTCGACGAAGCCAAGTAACAACGAAATGGTAGCGTCCATCACTGTTGGTTTAAATACACACACATTCAAAATGCGACAAGTCGACTTTCGAAAGCTGAGAGCCCCCCATTGGCGAGCACGCTTGACCACAAAATTACAGTGCAATACACTGGTTTTGGGGTCGAATATAGGCTCGAAAATGACTCGGGAACAATAGTAACTAGAGACCCGACTCTACCGCATCCAGCTCAAAAAACACACACTCATTCTGGAAAGAACATCACAACCCAGACAAGTCTTTCACCTCTGATTCGAATAGTGACTCCATCACAAAAAGCCTCCAAGATGTTCCACTAGAAAAAGAACGCTAATGCCCCAGCGGGTTTTTCGGACTGATTTTGCTTTCTGTCAACACATTTAACGCAAGCCTGAAGAGAATCAAACGATCCTAAACAAATGTTCATTCCTTTTCGAAATAAAGCTAACCTAACCCTATACCACAAAATGGACATTGCCTGATTGACTGTTCTTCTTCTTTAATTTGTACTTCTGGCGTGTAGTCGGCACTAGATGGAGAACTAGATACTTATTAAAAGTTCTTTTCATTTAATATTTAATGCAAAAAGTTGCGAAACTGCAACAAATAGAGCTCGATTTTTTCTATTTCGTGAGGTCTTTAATACGTATATTTCTTTTAATGTAATTTCTACACCACTTTCTGATTTTTTTTAATAATGTGCTATAGGGTGTCTTGTTCTATTTAAAACATCTGAATGTATTATTTCCATTGTTTTTAGTTGTCCGTAATCTCTGCTGTACCTAGTATTTCTCTTTTTTTTAATGCTGCCACCTTCGACCGCTTTTAATTTTTATTCCAAAGTAAGTTTGTTTGTTTGTATTGATAACGATTTTGTATTTGTGACTGCCTTTGTTCTTGACTTATTTTCGGTGGTTTATAATATCCAGTACCTCGTTCCTCGTCCAATCATCTTTCTTTCGTACCTGTTCTTTGAATATATCTTTGCACGAAACAAAGAGGCAGTTTTTTAGTGTCCCCCATTGTTTATTTATCTCGTGTATGATACGATAACAGGTGTGCTTTTCTCAATCACCCCTGATATGTATCCCATAGGTGCGCCTGAGGGTAGTAAATTTTAAAAATAAAAGAAATAGCCTAGAGCTTACTTGTTCAAAAATCTCCCAGCAATTTGAAATTACGTAGTAACGGATTGCATGTAGTAAAGTTTGAGTAATAGCTAATGAATCGCTTCAGCTCGTTCGGTATTTTCAAAACCAACAATTTCTTTAAAAATCAATCTACTGTGTGTTTAAACTCATTGAACTGTGTAACTATTTTTCCTCGGGTGCTTCTGAATCTAAATCTCCACGAAATAACTGTAATCAGGTTTGTGTCGTGTACAATCGATTACCAGTTAGTGAAATTAATTGAAATCGGATAGATTTGTGTTTTAATACCCTATCAAAAATTTAACAGTTTTGCAGTTGTGATAAAATTGTTATTTATAGAAGTTTGCAATAAACTGGGGCGTGGAAAATCGCCTGCACGTGCCAACAGTCCACCGAACCTCTAAAAAATACATGAATGTGATACAGAAAAATTGCATTTCTTTAACTAAACCAAAATACTAAATATTAATTGGATATGTACAAAATCATTTAGCATTGCATCGTGTCACCGATACTATTTAACATATACGTTGAAAATGTTTTTGATATAACTTTAGAAACTGTTCATTTAGAAATTATTATTATAAATTATTTAGAAATAATCTTCATTATACCGACGACACGTCATTATTACGAACTCTGCAGAAGATCTGTAATATTTTTTAAATAAGATAAATGATGTTGAGCAACGCCATTTATCTTAAACTTGCAAATAAAATAAAGAGTAAGGGCGACTTAAAAGAAAACTACAACATATTAGCACTACACTGGACGGCAACTATGAATATAGCCATACATAAACGAGAAAAATCTGTTTTAATATCCGGATGAACAAAAACACATCACGTGCCTAATATTCCATACGTGATTTGAAAATAAATTGTATTTAATTAATTTTATCTAACATTTGTGCGATTTTTTCCATCCCCCGTTAATTTCACATAGAGACCTATGCCAAATATAATTAGAAAAGCACTTCGATGGACAATGGAGGCATCTTGTTTCTCTTAATCTAATTTCTTTCCATATTAACTCCATTTTTATGAAAAAATATCAATTTATTGAAAGTGTTACAATAGCTTACCCCGTGGCGCTACAGCACTTAAAGTGTCTCGGCCTGCCTGACAACAGCTCTCCATACGTCTCTGTTGTTGGCTTGTTGCCACCATAGTCGGACTCCCAATTTTAAAGAAAGACCTCAATGGGGGTCTTTCCTTAGTCTTTTGTCCAGGACCACCCAGAAACACAAACAACAGCTGTAGTTCCTGGTTTTTCCTTAACTTCCCGACTTAATCGTCACTAATTCGCCTAAAATTTTTCCTGAGAATATTTCTCTACCACGTTCTGAGCATTTATTCGTACTTGCTGTTGCTTGTGTTTCTACTGATATCTCTGTACTGTAAAATTTCAGTTTACTAAAAACGCTTCTGTTAGACGCTGTCATCCTGACTTCAATCTTCTCCATGACAGAATTATTTTCGGCCACTGCTGCACCCACGTATTTAAAACTTATCACTGTCTTGTAACTGTGTCCATTTATGGTGATTTCCTGATCTTATACTTCCGATGGTTCCTTGACATGAGCATGAGCTTGGTTTTTCAATCCTTTCTGTCCGGCATGACGTTCCAGAGCTGTATAGGACTCTTCCAAGTACGGTAATGATCTCACAAGTTTCCCTGTATCATCTACATAAGCTAGATTTTCGGCCATTCTTTAAAAGAGTTCCACCTGGCTTATCTGAAAATCTTTTCTTGATTTATTTAGGACCAAGCTACATCTTCTTGCCTCAAATATATTATTTCTAGAGGTTATGATTGTTTTCCTTCTTTTTTATTCCTGCCGATTGCTTATGGAAGAATCATTTTAACCAGTTGAATTTCCTATTTGCACAATCGTCTATGTAGAACTGGTACACATCTTACTGAGTACTTTTGTAAAAACTTTATATCATATTCTCAGCAGGGAGATTCCTCTGTACTGTGTATTTATCACCTTCTGCTCTTTTTTATGAATGGGAACGATGATCATCATCATTCTGGCTTTACAACCCTGAGTGGGTTGTAACCTCCTCAAGAATTTCTCCCCAGTCGTCCCTATTTATCGCCTCTCTCCACCAAGCACGTTTTCCCATATTTCTCATGTCTTCATCGATGTTATCAAGAAACCTTGTTCTGGATCTTCCTCTTCTTCTCTGGTCAATGGATCTATCACGTAACGTTTTTCTAGCTGGGTCATTTTGTTTCATCCACATTACATGTCCTATTCATCTCAGACGTCCTATCTTAATATCAATATAAGGTTGAATGTTCGAATAATTAAACTTTGACGGTATACAAGGCAACTATCAAACACGGTGATTAATTTAATCTTGCCCAAGTACTTTCGATCAATAGATCATCTTCAGGGGCATTTCGTCAGTTGTGGCCTATCCGACATGAGTAGAATGTCATAAATGTAAATTTGGACATAACAATACAATACACAAAGACAAACACTTTAAAATTTTTGAAAAGGAGAAGCTACATGTTGTATAGATTCTGTCTCCGGCTTCTATACAACATGTAGCTTCTCCTTTTCAAAAATTTTAAAGTGTTTGTTTGTCTTTATATATTGTATTGTTATGTCCAAGTTTACATTTATGACATTCTACGCATGTCGGATAGGCCACAACTGACGAAATGCCACTGAAGATGATCTATTGATCGAAAGGCAAGATTAAATTAATCACCGTATTCGATAGTTGCCTTGTATACCGTCAAAGTTTAAACTATCTTAATATGTTTTACGGTATCAGGTTTCTGGTTTATTCTATAAAATTCTAAATTGTATCGTCTTTTCACTGTATCACACTCCATTGTTATTCACTGCTTCATAGATTCGTCTTAGTAATATTCTTTCGAAACATCTTAACATGTTTATATTATTTTTGTTAATGTCATGGTCTCTGAACCATATGTTAGGAGTAAACAATAATCTCTTCGTTCACATCTCTTGACATCGTCTTCGTTACCCATACTTCTTTAATCAGCTCATACATTTTAAAAACTAGGGCTTGTTTTAGAAGATGGGCTGGTATGTTATCTGCTCCCGGGGCTTTGTAGTGTGAAGACATTACCAATCCTCTTTCTAGCTCGTATCGTTCAGTACCTTACTGAAAAGCTGCCTGTATTTCAAAAAAAGCTGGTTTATTTTCAACGAGGTTCCTCTGTCTATCTTTCCAGCAAATTGCGTTTGATTGTAAACCTTTCCTTTCGTTGGCTTACAGAAGTCTCCTACTGGTTTACTTCTCTTCTTTTTGTTCTTCCAAGTCTTCAATCTAGTTCTTCTGGAAATATCCGTTTTCTTTCGTCACATCATTTTTACGTCATAAATTTATATTTTGTCAAATACTGAAGAAGTATTGAGGGCATAATTTTGGGTGTAATATTGCTCAATCTACCTTTTTGAAGATAGTTTTTGAATTTTTAAACAGCACAATTCACCTTTTCGCATAATCTACCTTAAATTTGCATAATCTATCTTATTAAAAATTGATATAGGAACAGTGGGAACAGATATTTAAATATTTTCGTTTAAAGTCACATAAAATAACATTAACAAGAAATGGCACAAATATCCTTCAAGAAGTAATTTTATTAATTAATTAAAATAAATTAAAAAACTGCATGCAATAGCGAATAAATGGTCGCCACAGTTTTACTGGCACGTCTCACTTTTGGTGAACAATTCTATGACAATTTTGCGACTCTTCTTTGACAAGCTAGTCTCTTCTAAGCATGCTAGTGGTCGATTTGATGACATAAACCTAAAATCCTTAAGAAAACTTAAAATCTTTAAGAAAAAAGTCCAACAGTGTTAAATTACATGATGAGGGTGGCAAATTGTACGACCAGAAAATTACCCATATTGTTTTCTGTCGTCTGAGTTATAAGATAGTGAAAACAATTAGCTGTTAGCATGGCAAGAGTACGAAAAATTCGATCATTTTTACTACTAACCATATTATTGCCGCATCTGGCAGTTTTTGCTCTAGCATGTGTCTATGCTCAAATACCTCCTTTTAATCAAATTATATGCTCAGTTTTTTTTATTTATCTGCTGTCATCAACAGTATAATTTTATGTATTTGTACAGATATTTTGAAAATTTACTTGTTTCCTCTAATTCCAATGTACTAACCTATCGTGTTATTAAAGTATTTGTCAAAAAATCTTTCCCAATAAATTACAACCACCAAACCCCCAAAATATATACATAATTCGAGTCTAAGTTAGCTCCCGGACGAAACTTTCCCATTTCCATCTCAAAGTTACCATTCATTCAACATTTCGAAAATTAGCATAACTAATCTCTCTTTTTCCTTGTTTGTTATTAATTTTCCCCTCCTCAGACGTGCCTGGTCCATCAATTCATACCCAGAGCGAAGCCTCTTTCGGTTCGGAGAGAACAAGGGTGCGTGAGTTCAGGTTCGATGCTTGGTTTGCTGTATCGAACGATAGAAGTGAATATAGTGGGGAGAAATGTGAACGAAATATTCATAAAAGTATGAAGGTAATGTTGTATTTAAACTGGAAAAAAAAGCTAAAGGAAGGATGGAATGATTGAAAAATATTAAAAAAGGAAAATTTTTTTATTACGACAAGCTCTCAATAATGTTCTTTTTTCCTTTCAAAAAAATAAAATAGTTTAAATTCTTTTATAATCCTCTTTATGTTTTTCAACAATGTTGCTGTTTTTAGTTTTTGTTTTTTCTTCTTTTTTCCTTCAAATTTTGTCTTATTCCTTTGTACCGTTGCCAGTGCGGCCCATTTAACTCAGTTTATAGTTTTTAACTTTAACTTTAACTATGACATTAAACGTGTAGCGGGAAACTGGATACAAGCGGCCCAGTGTAGAGAACACTGGAAAGAACTTTTAACTTTAACTTTAACTATGACATTAAACGTGTAGCGGGAAACTGGATACAAGCGGCCCAGTGTAGAGAACACTGGAAAGAACTGAGGGAGGCCTATGTCCAGCAGTGGACGCGATTGGCTGATTGATGATGATAGTTTTTAACTTTAACTTTAAACTATAACTTTAAGATCATCGATTTATATTCAAGACCTTAAATAAATTCTAATAAAAACACGTGTTTTATTCACAAATAACAAACTAACAGTTCAACCTCTTACTATGAAGGGACCAATACTATAATTATTCTGTGAAGGGGTTACGCATATCTGATTTATCCTCGAGAGGGAATTTAGGTGCAATGTTCACGTTGAAAATTTTTTGCTTTGTGGTAAACGTGGATACCAGGTCTTAATCCACTTTGATATTCGCCCAGAATTTATGGTCTCAGTCGTGTATAAATTGTACTACAAAGTATTTTATGTATTTTATTCAATAGGGTTTTCCCTCTTTAATCGTCACATTTAAGTTGATCGCCTTTTTTAGTAATCTTCTTTTTCAAGTGCCATCTCCGCGGCGGAGGTCGGCAATCATCATAGCTATTCGGACTTTTGAGACGACTGCTCTGATCTGAAGTTCATTTGATGTACATTCGTACCACTCTCTCAGGTTGCGCAACCATGACATTCTACGCCTCCCTTCTTTCCGTGGATCTTTCCCTACATAATCAGTTGGAGCAAGGGGCCAACTTCTTCTCATTTTGTTGAAATTTACTCTAGATTTTTCTATTCTGATTTTTATCTCCTGAATGCAATCATTTGTGGAGTTAATCATTGTTCCCAGATATGCATATTTGTCCACTTGTTCGACGTTGGTTCTGTTTATTAGAAGATTCTCGTTATTTCTTTGAGTTTTCGATATTCTCATAAATTTCGTCTTGACGTTCATTATTAGACCGTACTCTTTTCCATACTCCGCTATTCTGGTCACCAGTCTTTGAAGATCTTCAATATTTTCGGCTAAGATCACAGTGTCGTCCGCATTCTAGTGTTGTTAATGAGAACTCCATTTACCTTTATTCCAGCTGTTTCACCCTCAAGAGCCTTTTTCAGGATATCTTCGGAGTAGGCATTAAAAAGAATTGGCGACAATACGCATCCCTGTCTCACTCCACGTCTAATTTCAATTTCTTTTGACAGCTGTTCGTTAACACATACTTTTGCTCGCTGTTTATAGTATAAATTTGATATGATCCTGAGATTGTTGTAGTCAATCTTCTTTGATTTTAGGACATTCATTAATGGTTCATATGGTACTATATCGAATGCTTTATTATAGTCAATAAAACATGCGTAAATATCTTGATTAACGTCCAGGTATCTTTGTATCAGTATATTAAGTGAAAAAAGAGCTTCACGCGTTCGTAGGCCTTTTCGAATACCAAATTGTGTATCATTAACGTCTATATGTCATAACCAGAGAGGGAGATAGCTTGGGACTAAATATAAACACAAATAAAACAAAAATAATTTCTGTTACACGTGCACCAAATGTTGAAATTAATATTCGTGTCTATAACAAACATATAGAACCAGTACAAAGATTCCAGTATCTTGGTTGCTGGATAACAAACGATCTTGACCACGAGGTCGAGAAACGTGCTCGTATACAATATGCTATTTAGGTATTATAGGTAACTCTACGTTATCGTTGGATATCCGATTTTTTTCTTCTTAAGGTGCTTAAGTATTTTACTTCGAATAATTGTTTAATGCTAACGACGTCGATTTATAATTTACTTCTGGTTTGTTCTTTATTGATTACTTACTGTTATTTTCGTTTTCTCAATTAGGCACTTTTCATTTGATGTTTCATTCGGTATGATGCGACCAGTTGTTTATTTTGTACTCTATCACAGCCGTTCTTTAGATCAATAAATTAAATTTGCCTTAAATTATATCTATTATCATCCATTATGTCATTTGTGATATCTCGTATGTTGCTATACTTTTATTACATAGGTTCAAAACTATTGGCCTTTGCTGGAAACAGGTAGTCTGTTGGCTGTTTTTTCTCTCTTAACGTATTCGTCATCCCCTTACTCTTAATATTTTTTATGTCTCATTTTGCGCATCCTCCAAGAAATGAATCAAAGATGACCAGAATGAACCTTGGTGATTTCCCATATTAATTTGCAAAAATTAAAAGAAAAAATGTATTTCATAGTTAACATGTATTTCAGGTAAGGATTATTCTTTTCTTTACATTTTTTTGCATTTCTGTGCAGATATACGGAGTGTTTCGCTTTGGGAACTTCTTCTTTAAGTGCCGCCTCCCAATCGGAGATTAGATATCATCATCACCATCTTTACTTTATTTACTGTTGCTCTGAAGAGTTCTATAGAAATGCATTTAAACCAGCCACTTAAATTCTTCAGCCATGACACTCTCCTTCTTCCTATACTCCTTCCTCCTCTTATCTTTATCTGTATTATTAGCCTTAGCAGTTCATATCGCTGTTCCCTCATTACTTGTCCCAGATATGTAACTTTCTTATTTTTATTGTGTTTATTATTTCGCATTCTTTGCCCATTTCTCGCAATACTTCCGTGTTAGTTTTCTTCTGTGTCCATGCTATTCTAAGCATCCTCCTGTAAAACATTTCAAAGGACTGTAACTTATTTATGTGTTCTTGCTTCAATGTCCAGCTTTCAAGTCCATATTGCAATATCGAAAACACGTAGCATCTCAGTGCTCTTATTCTCAGTTCTAATCTAAGGTCTTTGTTGCAGAGAATTGTTTTCATTTTTACAAACGCATTTCTTGCTATTTATATCCTGGCTCTTATTTCTGTTGTTTGATCGTTATTGTCTGAAATCCAGTTTCCTAGTTATTTGTATTTATCAACCCTTTCTATCGGTACATTTCCCAAATGTATGTTTGTTGGTATATTTGTTTTCTTTGTTATTGTGATGTATTTGGTCTTTTTATATTCATTTTTAGTCCATATTTTTCACAGGAACTGTTTGTTTTGTTTGGCAGTAATTGGAGTTGTTCAGCAGAGCTTGCCATAATCACGGTATCATCTGCATCTCTTATGTTGTTAGTAAATCTTCCGTTAATTATTATTCCTTCACTTTGAGATAGTGCTTCTTCAAAAATGGCTTCACTATATACATTAAATAGTAATGGGGACATAATAAATCCCTGCCTAACTTCTCTCCTGATTTCAATTTCTGGACTGGAACGCTTCTCTGGTTCCTACTCCATTTCTGAACACAAACTGACTATCATCTATTCCTTCTTCCAGTTTTTTATTTATACGACTATGTATTATTTTCAAAAATAATTTGAGAATGTGTAACGTTTAAAACGTTAAGTTTTTGTTCTTATTAATTTCAAAGTACTCTCCATTATTTTCTGCTCATACTATTTGATTTTCGTTGATAACAACTTCTTTTTCCTTTGTTTGTGTTCCTATATTTCAATTCAATATTTTCCTATTACAAATAAATTCACCGATTAATTTCTTAAGTCCCCTCGTAGTTATACCTTCGCTTACTTTATCATACAAGAAATAGAAAGTCCACCACTAAATAATTTACTTCTGTCAATCCGATCCGATTTAATTCTTGTTTGAAATAAACCAGCAAACGACAAGGTACTCAAGAATAAATCTTCGTGGTCATAAACTTCGAACAATCTGGCCACCTTCGTTTTGGTTAAAGAAAATCTACGTTCACCTTCGTTTTGGTTAAAGAAAATCTACATTCACCTTCGTTTTGGTTAAAGAAAATTCACGTTGACCTTGGTTATGGTTAAAGAAAATCTACGTTGACCTTGGTTATACTTAAAGAAAATTCACGTTGACTTTGGTTTTGTTATAAGAAAATCTACCTTGGTTTTGTTTTGAAAATCCACATGGTTTTTGGATTCAAGAAAATCCATATGGTTTTGGTTTAGAGTCATGGTTTTTGCAAATAGTTTATGGTTCAAGTTGAGAAGAGAGCAACAGCAGGATTTCTCATAGAGTTAAGCTAAGTTTCTTTTTTTCTTTGAATTTTGTATGTAGATGCTTATTTCTCTGTTGCTGGAACTTCAATTTTTAATTGTTATTACATTTTGATTTGTTATTTTATTAACGTATAAATTAATAAAGATATGTGTTGAAAAATTATTTTATTAATAATTCCCGATTTCTCAAATTTAATTAGTTTATGCCGAACAACACCCCTGAGGGGTTTCAATGTGCAATGGATGAGCTAGTCATTACAAATGGTTTGGGAACATTTTACTTTTATTCATCATTGTTTTCTCATATTTCTTTCCTGTCCTGATTCTGAGCTATTTGATTTAATTTTTGCCCAATTTTCCGCGGCTCCAACTCAAAATTTTGATTTAAAAAAAAATGAAGTTATCCTTTTTTAATGCGGTGTAACAATACTACTTTTGCCTGGCACCACACATTTAAAATACTAAAAGTTCATTGTACGGTGTCATATTTTATTAATACAGCGCAGCGAAGGATTTTTTAGCGTCCCGTGTAATCTACTTTACTAAAGGAGGGTTCGCCGTTGGGGTTGGTTGGGGTTAACGCGCCATTTCGTGAAGATATCTAGTTTCCAAATTGTCTACGCCGAAGACGACGGTGTCGGCGAGGTCGATGAAACCATCCCCGCGAGTACTCCCACGAGGTCAGTGCTCCCTCTCTCATTTAAAACCTTTTTATAGGTCCCCTATAGCTCGAAATAATAATTATAAATATAAAATAGATGTAGGCAATGATAGACGCGATACATAACTAGTTTTTGCTATTAATTTAGTGTGTTCGTGGAAGCGGTACGTTTACCGAAATTAGGGGATCTGTTTTAAGTATTTTTGGAATCGTTAGTTACATATGCCTTTAGTAAAAGGAATTATTAATACAGGGAATAAAAAAGGCAGATATACACTTGAACAGGGGTTCCTAAACTTTCAATATAAGAAAACATCCACCAAATACCTTTTATTTTAAACAACCTCATATCAAATGATTACAAATCAAAGGCTGTAATTTATATAACAATAAAAACTTATTACTTATTACTATTATAGACATATATTAAAATTGAAACACTTTATTCTTAACTTTTAACTGAAAGAAGGAAATTGTTTCACTGTTTTACCATTAATTGTTTTATAGTTAGGTGTTTTGTCAGACAATTATTGTATGCATATATCTAGGGTAGCATCGAATCTTTACCTGAATTTGAAATGTCAGCACTGTACATAACTACGACAGAACTGATCAGTATGAAGTGCAATATTTGTTTTCAGGATGGCACAGAAAACATCCAAACAGACATAACGAAAGGCTGACTAACAACATAAGATATCCCGATAATACTGTCAACCTGACGAGCACCCCGGAAGGTCTTCAACGACTCCTAGACGCAGTAACAAAAGAAGGCGAATCCTTTGGTCTTAAAATCAATACCAGTAAAACTGTAATGTACCTACCTACTCACATGTAAGATAATTAAAGTATCTATGTATTTCTATATAGTTTTTAGTCACCTGGTATATGTTATTTACAATTATGAAAAGTTCTCATGTATAATCACTAATAATTATTTGCTGTTAGAAATCAGAATCAATACTCTTCATAAATATTTTCCTATTTAGAATAAATAAGTTTCGCTAGTTTATTCGCCTAATACTTCGTATCTATGGAATAATAATAATTTATTTCTCTTATTTCTTTGTTCGATAAGCTATCCGTATTTGCTATTTTAATATTAATATTTGAGTCCAATCTCTTGTACTCAAATCCATCCAGAAACATCGTTAAATAATTGTAGATAACAGAACTTATAAATTTATAGTTTTAAGAAATAACAGGCAGTGTAATTTTCATCCTCTAATATAATAAATTTATACATGTCAATATATTCTGTTTAATTCCAAAACAAAGAGTTAGTCCGGAGAAGAAATAAACGCATAGTATTCCATAACAAAATTTGGTGTCAGAAGTGTGGGATATTAGTAGCAGAGTTCCTCTGATTGCTGATAGAAGGAGAGCTGAGGAATTTTTGAATTGACTTGTTTCCTTCGAGGAATCATTCAAAAAAACTGTCAGTGTGGAAAAATCGCCACTACAACTAATTACATTGGGGTCCAGTACATCCAGTTCGAAATCCAGTTCCAGTCATAACCCAATTGTAGTTCCATCGGAAGTAGAGGTGAACCCGTGGAATAATAGACTATGCGACCAACAACAATATTCTACTTGTAAGTACATTCTATCTTAAATTCTGTCTCATATTTTAAAAATCTTGTAAACGTATGTCTACTTTATATCCTGATATAAGTAACTTATTTGACGAACAAATACCTTCTCCCGACTCAAATTCTCTTTCAAATTCTTCTACTTCTAATTCAAATAAAATGTCAGTATCAATTGAAATAGCTGAAAAACTTCTCATTCGATTTGATGGTACAAAATCAAAATTATACGAATTCATAGACAATTGTGATAAAGCATACAATTTAGTAAATCCGCAATCCAAACCCATCTTATTAGCCATTATAGAAACTAAATTAACCGATAAAGCTAGGGCCATAACTAGAAACAGAACATTTGACGAATGGAAAGATTTAAAAGACTTCTTATTAGATGCTTATTCTGAACGCCGAACTGAAGGTCAGTGGCAATTGGAATTACATTCCTTACGTCAGATGCCCAGTGAAAATGTAATGTCATTTGCAAATAAAGTTGAAAATTGCTATATAAAATTAATAAATACACTTGATCCAGACTTATCTCCAGATGCAAGAAATGCATGTACTAAACTCTTAAAAACTCAAGCACTAAATGTCTTTATTAGAGGATTAAACAAAGACCTCTCTATTTTAATCAAAGCCCGAAATCCAGATTCCTTAGAAAGAGCTGTTGCTATAGCAATTGCCGAAGAACAAGAACAGTTATCAAGACAAGAAATTTTCAGACCATTCTGTAATATTTGCAAACGAAATAACCATTCCTCAAATAACTGTCGATATAAAAACAATTCAGATAGAAATGTTAGACATCTTCAAAATTCTAGTTTTCAAAACCCAAAATATCCTAATTCAAATCTTCAAAGGTCAAATTCTCAAAATCAAAATTATAAACCTTCAAATTCAAATTCCAATTCTGATTTTCCTCCAAACTTAAGGAAAGAAAATACCAACACTTCCCAACGTTTTTGCAGATACTGCAAAAACCAGGTCACGTTATAGAAGAATGTAGAAAACGCGAATTTAACAATAAAAACAAAAATCCAACAAATTCTTTAAACTTCCAGAATCCTCGACAACCAACGGTCGATTCTCGAGGAGTTCGTTCAGTTCAGGCCGTATCACAACCATCAACTTCTCAGTCACTTCCTATGTAGATTTACCCTTAGTAAATAATTCTAATCCATCCTCTTGCAAGTTTCTAATCGATACAGGCGCAGATATTTCTTTAATTAAATATTCAAAAATACTAAACATTCCAAAAATTTATTCTAAGTCTATTACTCTACGAGGCATTGATAAAAATGTCTTAAATCCAAATAAAACTATATGTAGTTGTAACGTAAATTTCAAGATAAAAGATTTTGTCCAAACTCATGTTTTCTATGTCGTAGAAGACGATTTTCCTCTTCATTTCGACGGTATATTAGGTAGCGATTTTTTTGAAATAAATAAATGCCAAATTGATTATAAAGAAAATAAATTAAACTTTAAAAATTGTTCTATTCCAATTGAATATATAAAATCTCCATTAAACAATGACAATGACGAATTTCTGAGAGATCAAAATATCGAGACAAGTTCTAATATCGATGAAATATTTCCTTATGATGCTAAATCCATAGAGGATCATTCTTATTTAGAAACCAATGATATCCAAATAACCTTAAGTAGTGAAGAACTACTATCCAATCCAATTCAATCTAAATCTAACTCTAAATCCAAAGAAAATTCAAGTCCAAAATGTGTAAAATCCACTGAGATATGCACAAATAAAACTTGTAACTCTTCACGAAATCATAAATCAAAATCTTGTTCAGAAGAAAAATCCTGTTCAGACGATCTTATACTAAATCAAAACTCTAATTCTAACTCAAGAAGTAATAAAACTATTCTATCCGCAAGAACTGAAACAATTGTTCAAATTAAAGTAATAAATAATGAATTAAGCGAAGGATTATGTCCCGAACGCGAAATCTTTAAAGGTGTATTTTTATGTCCTAGTGTTGTTAAAGTAAAAAATGATTTCTTTTTAACCTCAATCGTAAACACTACTGAAACGGATGTTGAATTAAACGATATTCAAGTAGCAATAGAAAAAAATTCCAAATTTACAAAACAATGCAAATATACGAAAAATGTCTTCTTATAAAGATAATACGAATTCTAACAGAATTGCTAAATTAAAAAATGCCTTGAGAACAGATCATTTAAATAGTGAAGAAAAATCATCTTTAATTTCTATTTGCAAGGAGTACAATCATATCTTTTATCTGGAAGGAGATCAACTTACCAGTACAAATGCCATAACTTGCAAATTCCTTTAAATTCTAATGTACCTATTAGCACTAAATCATACAGGTATCCTGAAGTACACAAACATGAAGTCGAAACTCAAATAAAAGGTATGCTAGATCAAGGTATTATCGAAGAATCAACTTCGCCATGGAATTCGCCCCTTTGGGTTGTGCCAAAAAAGGCCGATGCTTCAGCAAAGAAGAAATGGCGAATTGTTATAGACTATCGACGACTAAATGATATTACTATAGGAGATTCATTTCCACTTCCGAATATAGTCGATATATTAGACCAATTGGGTCATTCAAAATATTTTTCAACAATAGATTTAACATCAGGATTTCACCAGATCAAAATGGATCCTGAGGATTCTCCAAAGACTGCTTTCTCAACTCCGTCTGGACATTATCAATATTCACGAATGCCATTTGGATTAAAAAATGCTCCCAGTATTTTTCAAAGGCTAATGAATACTGTCCTCTCAGGAATACAAAATTACAGATGTTTTGTCTATCTCGACGATATAGTCATTCATGCCGATACATTAGAAAATCATAATAAAAGATTAAAAGAAGTATTCGAAAAATTGTCTACATTCAACTTAAAAATACAACCAGATAAGTGCGAATTTTTTCGTCGCGAAGTAATGTATTTAGGACATTTAATAACTGAATTTGGTGTCAAACCGGACGAAAAAAAGGTATGTGCTGTTACAGATTTTCCTATACCCAGAACACAAAAAGATATTAAGAGCTTTTTGGGTCTCACTGGTTATTATAGACGCTTTATAAAAAATTTCAGTGCTTTAACACAACCTTTAACAAAACTGCTGAGGAAAAATGTTGAATTTAATTGGACAAGCATTCAACAACAGTCATTTGAGAACCTGAAATCAATACTTTGTTCAGAACCAATACTTCAGTATCCAGATTTTACCAAACCCTTTGTCTTAACAACGGATGCTAGTAATTATGCAATAGGGTCCATACTTTCTCAAGGTAAAGTACCAGATGATTTACCTATTGCTTATGCTAGTCGTACCTTGAACAAAGCGGAATCAAACTATAGCACAACAGAAAAAGAATTACTTGCAATTGTATGGAGTGTTAAACACTTTAGACCATATTTGTACGGAAATAAATTTTTCATTTATACGGATCATAAACCACTCACATGGCTATTTAATGTAAAAGATCCCGGATCAAGACTCGTTAGGTGGAGATTAGCATTAGAAGAATATAGCTATGAAATTATTTATAAACCAGGTAAATTAAATCAAAATGCTGATTGTTTAAGTCGTCCTCCTTTAACCATATCTGAAACAAATATTTGCGAAGAAAACAAAAAACCCGGCAACAATCACCTTACAAATAAACAAAATGAGTAAAGAAAATAATGACACTTATTCACAGTTCTTATCTAAATCCGAAACTATATTAATAACAAATGATAATATAAAAGAAACAAATGAAAAGATTACATCATTTTCACAAAATTTAGCATTGTTTGTTTCCGTAGATTTAAATTTTAATGAGATCGTTCAGAAACAAATAAATAAACAATTCAGTCATATAGAAAAATTGAAAGCCAAAAATCCAAGACTAAATGACATTATATATATTTCTGATCAAAATAAAAACTTTTATTACATATTTATAAAAAATAATTATTGGGACAATACCTCTTATGAAGATATATTTAATTCCCTAATAAAATTAAGAGACTGGTTATTAAACGATAAAATATTAAAAATTTGCCTACCCAGAATAACTTTTAGCTACGATAAATTAAGTTGGGGAAAAATTAGATCTATGATTAGATTTATTTTTAGAAAAACTGATATATTCTATTATCATTTATCATGATATACTAACAAATCCTGAACCTGAGGAAATAACTACAATATTACAAGAGAATCACACTAGTCCTACGGCTGGACACTCTGGTTTTCATCGGACATACAATCGTATAAAAAAACATTTCAAATGGAATAATATGAAAAATGATATTAAAAACTTTATAAAAACCTGTGAATCTTGTCAGAAAAATAAACTCGTTAGAAAAAAATTCGTAAAGCCCATGGAGATAACAACAACAAGCTCAAATCCATTAGAAAAAATATTTTTAGATATAGTAGGTCCTTTACCTTTAACCGAGTCAGGTAATAAGTTCATATTAACATTACAAGATGACTTAACAAAATTTTCTCAAGCTTACGCAATTCCGAATCATGAAACCAAGACTATCGCTGAAAATCTGGTTCGTGGATTTATTTGCAAGTTTGGAAAACCCGATATAATAGTTACTGATCAAGGCCGAGATTTTACTTCCAAATTATTTTCTCAAATCGCCAAGCTTTTTAAAATCAGACATATAAATTGTACTGCTTATCATCCAGAATCAAATGCTGCATTAGAAAGGAGTCACGCTACTTTAGCAGACTACCTTAAACATTATATTAAAGCTGATCAATCCGATTGGGACGAATGGCTAGATTTTGCTATGTTTTCATATAATACAACTAATCATACTTCAACCAAATTCACACCATATGAACTAATATTTGGATATACACCTAATCTACCTAGCAGTATAATACGACCAGTAGAACTCAAATATACATATGAAGATTATTTAGATAATTTAACACTTAAACTTAGAAAATCTCATGAGTTAGCAAAAAACGAATCTATTAGAATCTAAAGTAGTCAGTAAAAAATATTATGACCAAAAGATTAATGACACCGTTTTCTTAGAAGGACAATTAGTATATCTCCAAAATGAGCAAACAAAGAAGGGTCAAACCAAAAAACTTACACAAAATTATAATGGACCTTATAAAATTCTAGAGATAAATTCTCCTGTCAATTGTACAATTTTAGTAAATAAAAAACCAATAAAAGTTCACATGAATAGATTGAAACATGCTTTTGTTTCAGGTATGCAATAATATGGCTGACAAATAGTGAACAAATTCACAAGAAATATACCAATACTCCTATCAACAAATCACCTGGAATCTATTACGAACACATAAAAAATGTTCAATTTATTGAAACTCATTGGAACATATTAAGTCATATTCCTTTACAACCTTTTACAGACAAATTAAATTTTGTAGATCTCACCTATCAAAAAACATTAAGACTGTGTCAAAACAAACCAGTTCTTATTGAATTACGATTATGTGATACTTCACTAAAACTCTTAGGACAAATCATACCTAGACTCTTTCAAGATGAACAAACTTTAAAAAACATAATTCTGCATGAACATTTTAGACCAAAACGCGCTCTATTTAATGCAATTGGATCTGTTTTCAGGACCTTATTCGGTACCTTAGACAGTGATGATGCTGAAAATTTCAATAATGCTATTAACAAAGCTGAAAGTAACGAAAATCATCTTCTTGATTTACTAAAACAACAAATTCATGTAGTAAAAGCCACGATTGCAAATTTTAATAACTCTATTACAAATCTAGACCGAAACAAAGTGATTTTTGATAAAAATTTTGAATCAATTACCAATTACACAGATAAAATGAATAATAAATATTTTAATTTAGATTTAAAACAAAAAATTGAAGAACATTTTACTTTACTAACTTTCTTTATAACAGAATTACAACAAGAATATTCTACTTTAATAAACGTTATTCTATTTGCAAGAAATAATAACCTTCATCCTTCTGTTATAACACCTGAGCAACTAATTCAAGAATTATCTAAAACGGTAACGCATTTACCTAGTACATCGACTTATCCATTTCCATTGACTATCGATTATGCTCATAAATATTTCGATATCATTTTACTTAAATATATATATTTTGATAACAAGATTTTAATTACGGTTAGTATACCTTTGGTTAGTAATACTCCTTATTCTCTTTTTAAACTAATATCTCTTCCTATAATTCATCCAACATTAAAGAGACTTACCTTTATTCTTCCATCTGTCAAATATCTTGTTCTTTCAGAAAATAGAAACATTTATGTTACTATTGATACATTAGAAGACTGTTATTCATTAGATGAAGAAAAACTTATTTGCAAAAATCCTGATACTTTCCGATTTACACACACTAATCCAATTTGTGAAACTGAATTGTTAACTTCAATAACAAACATACCATCTAGTTGCGATACTCGTATAATTCAAACAGAATATGAAATTTGGCATAAATTAAACAAACCAAATTCTTGGATATATGTTTTACCCAAACCAACAGATTTAACTTTAAGCTGTCAGACTAGTACGCCAATATCTATTGTTCTTTCAAACACAGGTATTTTTTCTACTTCGAATAATTGCAAAACTTACACCGGATCAACTATTTTGATATCTGTCTCAAATCCAAAAGAAAGTAATTTTCAGTCTATCATTCCAGATTTATCCCTTCCAGAAGTCTGTTGTGATGATATTAAGATAAATAATGAATCCAAATTACACCTTGTTCCCTTACAATTAAATAATCTCGATCGAGATGCATTAAATTTAGCAAGCCATAAACTAGATAATTTAGAGAAAATGACCTCAGAAACAAATATTAATTTTTCAGACACAATAAAAAATAGTTCTTATTTCACTTATGCAATCTTATTTTTGATAAAATGTATGTTACTTTATATTTTATACAGGATAATTAAATATTTTTACCGACGATTTCGTAGAAATCCGTCACATAGTTGTCAACAAATTACAAATTGTTTAACACTAAATATATGTCAAAGTAAACGAAAACATGTACATGAGACAGATTTAAGTATAGATTGTAAACATAATAAAGACAATAATTATAGTGAATCCAAAAAGTGTGAAGAGACTAGTTTCACAGAGACTACACCGATAAGACGAAGTGAAAGACTATCGAGACTAAAAGAAACTATTTAAATGTGTTAAAATAAAATAATAATGTATACAAATGTTTTATACCATTTAAATGAAAATTCATTTTACAATTATTTTCATTCTTACAAAAGGAGGTGTAATGTACCTACCTACTCACATGTAAGATAATTAAAGTATCTATGTATTTCTATATAGTTTTTAGTCACCTGGTATATGTTATTTACAATTATGAAAAGTTCTCATGTATAATCACTAATAATTATTTGCTGTTAGAAATCAGAATCAATACTCTTCATAAATATTTTCCTATTTAGAATAAATAAGTTTCGCTAGTTTATTCGCCTAATACTTCGTATCTATGGAATAATAATAATTTATTTCTCTTATTTCTTTGTTCGATAAGCTATCCGTATTTGCTATTTTAATATTAATATTTGAGTCCAATCTCTTGTACTCAAATCCATCCAGAAACATCGTTAAATAATTGTAGATAACAGAACTTATAAATTTATAGTTTTAAGAAATAACAGGCAGTGTAATTTTCATCCTCTAATATAATAAATTTATACATGTCAATATATTCTGTTTAATTCCAAAACAAAGAGTTAGTCCGGAGAAGAAATAAACGCATAGTATTCCATAACAAAACAAAAGCAATGGTAGTAAACACATGTCCTAACCTACGAGCTAGCATTCAAATTTATAACACCTCCATTGAAGATGCCAGAGAAGTATGCTAAGGAGAGAAGAGAAGAAAATACATCGCAGAACGAAAATAGAACAAATAGAAAAAGAACTCCAAGAAATGGAAGAACTAAATAAACCATCAGAAACCAGAAAATTCTACCAAAAAATTAACAAAAGTAGAAAAGAATTTAAACCAAGAACAATGATGTGCAGAGACAACAAAAGAGATATAGTAACTCAACAGAGTAAAATACTACAAAGATGGACTGAATTGTTCAAAGGAAAGTTTGAAAAAAACGAAGATCCACTATATGATGGAATGATACTGGATCAAACGGATACCAGGGAAACAAGCCGCCCTTGTAGCTGAAATGCTAGAAGCAGTTACCAGACTGAAAAACAACAAGCCACCTGGATTAGACAACATTAGAGCAGAATTAATAAAGGAAGGCGGAGTTTCCCTACTGAATGCGATACACTAGCTAATAGTGAACATGTGGAATAATAAACAGCTGCCACAAGACTGGAATACCGGAGTAATTACCCCACCACATAAAAAGGCAGATTAGCTTCAGTGTAAAAACTACCGGGCAATAACACTGATAACTGTGGCATATAAAATATTGTCAAATGTTTTGTATGACCGATTGAGGCCATATGCGGAACAAATAGTTGGGGGATATCAATGGTTTCTGCAGGCAGAAGTCCACAATAGATCAGATTTTCGTCTTGAGACAAATCTTGGAAAAGACTAGTGAATTTAATATAGACACATATCATCTTTTCATTGATTTTGAGAGTGCCTATGATAGCATCCATCGAGAATTTTTGATCAATGCACTGAAAGAGTTTAATATTCCTACTCAATTCATTGCTATAGTAAAAGAAACACTTAAAGTACAAAGAAAAATTCGAATTCAAAACGAACTAACAGATACAATTTATGTGAGAACGGGCCTACGACAGGGAGATGCCCTATCCTGTATTCTATTCAACATCACATTAGAGAAAATAATTAGAGAGTCAAAAGTCAACACCAGAGGAACAATCATAACAAAAAGTGTACAAAAAATAGGTAAAAAAGAAATAAATAAGACTTACAATCAGTTCAATTTAACTATCTAAATAGTTAAATTAAACTGATTGTGAGTAAGTCTTATTTATTTCTTTTGTACCGATTTGAAATAAACTCACAAGCAACACATTCATTATTTGTACAAAAAATATTGGCATTTGCAGATTATGTTGATATCATAGCTAGAAGCGAAAGAGAGATGATAGAAGCATTTAATGCGATATAAAGAGCGGCACAAAACAGTGGCCTAAACATTAACGAAATAAAAACCAAATATATGAAGACCAGCAAATCGACAGCCCAAAGAAACCTACAGAATCTGACAATCGGATATCTGAAAATAACATCAAAAGCGTGAAAAATTTTACATATCTAGGTTCACTAGTTACCGCAGATAAATATGTCAGTGAAGAAGTTAAGAGAAGATTACATATCGCTAATAAATCATATAATGGACTAATTAAACATCTATGATCTAATAACATTACAAGAAAAACCAAATGTAAAATATACAAAACCCTGATAAAACCGGTCCTTGTATATGGATCAGAGACATGGACACTGTCGAAAGGCAATAAGAACCTATTAGGTACATTTGAACGAAAAATCCTTAGACACGTATATAAGGGTGTAAAGGAAAATGACATATGGCGCAGAAGATATAACTTTGAACTATACACAGCATACAATGAACCCGAGATCATAACATCCATAAAGATCGGACGTCAGTGTTGGATGGGCCATGTTGAACGGATGTTGGAGACTGAAAGGGGAAGTTCAAAGGGAAGACCCAAACTTAGATACATGGAACAAGTGGAACAAGATCTGAAAACACTTCAGATTACCAACTGGAAAACAAAACAAGGAACAGAACAGAATGGCGGAAAATCCTAGAACAAGCAAGGACCCAAAAAGGGTTGTCGCGCTACTGATGATGATTGAAGATGTCAACAAATTTAAATACCTTGTCTGATGGATAACCAAAGATTTAAACATGGAGGTTGAAATCCGAGCTCAAATTGAGTACTCAAGATTTGTATTGAATACTAGATATCGATTCATGAAAACATACATATATTCTATTCTCTTAGATGGAACAGAGACAAGTACAATGCGATATGAGAAGGTTTCGAGAAGCCTTCGAGATATGGGATTTTAGAAGACTCCTAAAAATAACATGGACAGACCATGTCACTATACAAGAAGCACAAAGCCAGTTATCTAGGACTTTTATCGGGGAAAAGATTATAAGATCTTGAGGTTGTTGATGTAGAGGAAAATTGAAGGAAGCAGAGATCTAAGTAGAAGGTATTTATAGTTAAAAACCTCCATAGAGTAGACCAGCTTCGATACTCATCCTTATTGAAAGCCGCACAAGATATAGAAAGCCCCGCTACTATTATAGTAGAAAAGTAAGAATTCTTTACGTTAGGTTAAAACATCTAAACATGCAGACAGAAATGGAAATATTGACTGAAATGATGGACAATGAGAAATTTTAATCCGTTCTAAGAAACTTAGATACTTCATAATGATAATATTCTTTGCTTAAAAAGATGTAGGTACCCATAATATGCTTCTTCTATGAATTTTCTAGACATGAAGTTGTTCTTTGAATTTTCTGATAACTTCGATATATTTATCTGTTTATCTAAAGATAAGATTTTGTTTGTTTTTTGTTTGTCTACAGTTAGTTTAATTTAATTAAAACTAGCATCTACCAACTGGCTATATTACACGAGCCAACCTTCAAAAAAAAACAAGCCGAAAAAAGAAATCGTCTCGAACATAACGAATCTGCACAAAATTTGCGTGACGAAGCTGGCATATGGCAAGGCCCTGTCTGCGGTTTTTTGATGCGATTTCTGGTTATTATTGTTCGCTGTCACGAAATTTTTCGAGACTACACAAAAGGTCCAGTATTTCCGTGTAAATGCTGTTCGTGTACTGTGGCTGAAATTTCGGATACGTATTAACGGTTTGCTGCATTGTTTGGCGATCAACAGATATTGCGGGCACTGAACGTGGAGGTGGGACGGCGTGATTTTTACAAATAAATATTGATTGTACCAACAGTTTACAGTTTAGCGCAAAATCGTCAGAAATGTTTTTACAAGTACCTAGCTAAAAATGTTTATCTAAAAAAATCTAGTTACAGAAAGTTATTTTTCGAAAGTATATAAACTTTTATAATATTACAAAGAGACATACACATCCCTGTACGAACATGGATTTAAAATGTTAATAATGCGCGAAAATCAATTATAAACTCTGTATAGTCGTCGTACTTCTATCAAAATGCTCAAAAATTTCATTTTTTTTATTTAAATTATGACATAAATAATATACATATTAAAAAACAAACACAAATGCATGACCTTACGTATCTTATCAATCACATTTCTTTTAAGAACGAACCTGGTCTAATTACAGCTTGAATGTCGTAGGAATTTGTGTAGGCGGCGATTATTTGGCGGTGTTAAAACCAAATTTTATCTTTATCTGTTGGGTACTACTAGTATATGTGAATGACTTTTACTTACTTACTTAGTCCTAAGCATTTCTACCGTTAGGTGTAAGACTGGTGGAGTTAAGTTTTGCACTGTTGTCTCCATGCTTTCCGGTCTTGTATTAGATTTCGTGCTTTCGTGCACTTTCCCATGTCAATCCTTTATTCTCAACTTCTTTTCTGATTTCGTCTACCCACCTAACTCTTGGTCTTCCGCGTTTGTTTTTCTCTTGTACTCTCGTTTCAAACACTCGGTTTTTTAATCTTTCATTCAACATTCTACACACGTGCCCGAACCATCTTAGTTGCCCCTCTACTATTTTTTCGTTTATTGGTTCTAGTTTTAGGTTTTGTCTCGATTGTTTCGTTTCGTATTTTGTCTGTCCTCTTTCTGTTTGCTATTTTCCGCAGGAACCTCATTTCCATAGCATTGACTCGAGATTTTTGTCTCCCAGTCAATGTCCATGACTCGCTATTATACATGATTGTAGGTCTAACTACTGATGTGACGACTGCCGTTTTTACCTTCTCCGGTATTTCTTTTTTCCCCAAAAATGTTGTTTTCATAGTGTTAAATAAGCTTCCTGTTCGTCCCATTCTCTCATTTATTTCCATGTCTTGTTTACCGTTTGATCTAGTTCCACTTGTTCTAGTTGTTTTCCGTTTAATTGTATTGCGTGTGTCTTTCTCTTATTTGAAATTATCATTGTTTTTGTTTTCTCTGTATATATCTTCATATTTATGTTTGTCAGTTCTTATTCTAGGATTTCAAGGTTGTTCTGTAGGTCTTCTCTGTTTTCTGTTATCAAAACCATGTCGTCTGCACATAGAAGCTCTGATAGTTGAGTCTGTTTCATTTGCCAGTATCCTAATGTTAGTTTTCTCATTCTTCTCTTGGCTTTCTTTATTGCTTTATCCAATAAAGTATTTATAAAGTCAGTTGAAACACACAAAAAACTGGTTGCCGACAAACATTAAAAGAATAATATCATATTACCAGACATGGGCGCATCATTTATTTTTATAATCAAATATAGATTAATGAAGAACAGAAAAAGGACAATTTTAAGCTTACTTTAAGCAACTTAAAGCTGTCTTAGAGTACATAAGTGTATAAAAAAGATTTTAATATGTCATATTTAGCAACAAAAATAAATTATGCTTCGGATCAACAGCGTTTCGTATCTGTACACCGGCCGCCCTCTGGAAGCGAACCTACAAGTAGCGTGTTAAATATTGGTGATTTTGAATAACATATCAATATGTCCAATATGTATTTGATGGGATGTATCTTTCATTCGCTCTTTCTTCCATCTATTTCCTACGAAGTACGGGGATTGTTCAAATACGTTTGAAACATTGACGCCTGATAGTTATACTTTAACTTGATTACCGGTAAATGGAATATTGAACTACCCTTATAAATTGAGTCGGAGAGAAATGTTTCAACTGACTTTATAGATACTATACCACTGGGAACAGCAGTGGGCTCAACACGCATCCCTGTTTGACGCCTTGGTTATTGGTTCTCACCGTATTTGTATTATTATTGTACATATCCTTTATTGCATCAATTGTTATCGTGTCAACTCCTCTTTCCTTTACTGTCCTCTGTTTGTCCCTTTTTTGGATTCTGTATATGTATTTCTCTATTTTTATTGATTACTTTCTCACTTACTTGTCTTATTGTGAATATGTGGTCTTCTGTGATTCTGTCCTTCCTGAATCCACATTGTGTATCTTCCATAGTTGGTTCTATTTGGGTTTTTATTCTTGTTTCTATTATTCTTGCGAATACCTTCCCAGGAATACTTGATATAGTGTTACCTCGGGAATTATTACAGTTTCTCTTTTCGCCCTTTTTGTGTATTGGTAGTATAATGTCTTTCTTCCAGTCCTGTGGTATTTCTGCTTTTTTTATTATATCATTCATTATTTCTTTCATGCTGTCCACACCCTCTATTCCCATGAATTTTATCATTTCCGGGGTTAGATGATCCTTGCCTGGTGCTTTGCCTAATTTAACTCTTTCAATTACCTTTTCTAGTTCCTCTGTTGTTATGGGTTCTACTTTTTGTTCTTCATTTATTTCTTGTATCTCTACTATCTTATCTACATCTGTATGGGATAGCTCTTTCAAATGTTCTCTCCATCTCTCCATTATTTGGTTTTATTTCTTCTGTTACTACCTTTCGATTCTTGTTTTTATATTCGGCATCATGTGTTCTTTCTTTTGTCTGAGCTGTTTTACTGCGCCATAAAAGAGTTTTTGATCTTCCCTATAATTATTTGTCATTTTTAGCCAAAACCTTTCCCATGACCTTTCTTTTTCTGCTTTCACAGCTATTTTAACCTCTTTTATTTTTTCTTTATATGCCTCATGGTCTTCAGGGCGCTTTGTACTTAGATATCTCTTCCATTTTTCTTTTTTTTCTTTATTTTCTTCGTATTTTGTCCGTCCACCATGCAGTTCTCCTTATGCTAGTATTTGCCATTTTTGTCTTCCCGCAAGTTTCCTCACCAGCTATGATTAAGTTGGTCTTGACATTTTCCCACTTTTCTTCTATACTTGCAGTTTTTGCCCTACCTTTCAAAATATTGTCTAATTTTTCTTGGAATATCTTCTTATATCTTTCTTCTTTTAATTTGTAGCTTTTTATTTTTTCATTTACTACCTTTCTCCTCTTTTCTTACTTTTCTTTTGCTGTTCTCATTCTCATTATTACTAGATGATGATCACTGTCAATCTCTGAGTCTCTTTTCACTTTCGTGTTTTGTACTAATTTCCATTAGTTGCTACTTACCAAAAAGTAATCTATGATTGATTTTTCATTTCTGCTTTCTTGTACTCTCGTGTATTTATGTACTGTTTTATGGTTGTATGTATGGCTGTTAATGAGTACAAATACATAATGTGGCCGTTGCTGACATGTTACGATTTTTTTAGGATGTAACTTTTATAATAATGCCGATATATTACTTTTAAAATATGGCGATAATATTAAAGCAGCTAGGCAATCAATGGGATCTTCTAATCGACAAGAAGAACCAGGCTGCCAAATAAAACATAAACAACATTTTCAGTACCTCTCTGATGATGGCAAAGGAAACGAAGGTCTTCTGTTCTAAACTTATTAAATCAGAAGCAGTTATGGAAATATATTTTTAACGAAGATGCCAAAATCGGCTGTTTATGCAATTATTTAAAACTTTACCTCGACCCATTGTACAATCCACAAACGGCAAAAAGCTTTACAATACTATAAAATACATGTGCCATTAACTGACAATATTTTTTTTACTATTAACTGACAATTTTATTGTTTTGATGTTATTTTTCCATAGCTACCTCTGGATTTAACGTAATTATAAAAAAATAAACGTATGTTGATATAAGTGAATGGATAACCAGGGTTTAGTGAATTTTTTTGATTTTTGAAAATAAATAAAAAAACCGTAAGGGTAATGTTTTTAATAAATATTAATAAAAGTGCCATATTAATTAATATCAGAATTTATAAAAACCTGCAGAGTAGAATTTGTTTATGGTAATCGACTTAAACTGCAAATTCCATAGGTGACTGATATGGAAAGGGACTCATACGCCATTATGTATTTAATAAAAAATCTGTTCGGCGCCCTTGTTTGCTGAAATAATAATGTACTTACTAAAATCTAATCAAAAACTAAAATTTATCTTTATACAATTCTCCCGACAATAGAAAATGATAAAGTGTGGAAAATTGTACATATTCCCATTCTCCGGCGTGTAGGTCCAGCCTTCCCAGTGCTATTATATTAATAACGGCCGTAATAACCTCAAAACTTCAAAGAGATCAACGCCACCCTAGACTACATCCGACCGTTAGCTGTTACCAGCATCCAATGTTGCCAGAACTTTCGCATTATATCGCTCACACCCTGGAGGGTGTTTTAATTGAAATAAAACAAGTAATATAGCGTGCAGAGTGCTTCAGAAATGGCATATTCTTGAGGACTGTTGTACCTTCATAAATTGTAAAGTTTGAAAGTTTGCAAGAATCTATTAAAAACTTTAATCTCTTCAACAACCTATAAATACAGTAAGTATAACGAAAGGTTGATATATAATAAATTAATCACGCGAAAGTCTCGGTTTAGGCTAACTAATAAGAAAATTTATGTTTGTTAAAAAAATTCTAAGTAAAAGTCAACTTGATACATCAGCATATAATTTTTTTGTATAACTATTGATCTTTGAAATTGAATACAAGACTTTTAAATTTTTTAGTTTATGATGTTTTCTGGGACAACTCCCTAATTTGGTTGACTAAAGAGTCCAGCATCATTTGTGCCTGCAAGACTGCATTGATTTGTCAAATCCATTGATTTGCTTGACCAGTATTTTCCCCATTGGGTAGCAATAACAGATTAATGAAATCTAAAGTAAGTTGATTCCAGCGCTTCTCTAAAAAATCAATCCTTTTCTTGTAGAATTATCAACCTTTAGTCTCGACTATATGTCCTTGAACTCCTCTGGTTCTCTGGAAAGTTTTCGGCACTATAACAGAATTTGGTGGACTAGAGAGTCCAACCTTATTTGTGTCTCAGCAACCGCGTTTAAAGCTAGTATACCACCCTTATCACACCAACCAGTATATATGTGTTTTATCGACCATATATGTATGTTGCACCAGGAATTGGTTACCAAAAAATCTCTAATATAAAAAAGTTGTATTGGCATCAATGTGCAAACATTCCAGTTGGTCAGAACACGACTGAAGCCGTGAAGAAGCAAGGGTGCATTTTACGCCTCTAGTTTTTAAGATCTACTCCAAATTTACCTTCAAACAAGCCTTAGATGAAAGGACAGGTATTAGAATCAACGGAAACGGAATTAATTTCAATAATCACAGGTAAGTACACGACATGGAACTGGCTGCTTCCAATGATAAAGAGTTGCAACGACTTCTAAACAGGGTTTTCAATTGTTTACATGAGAAAAACAGCACTAAATTTTTAGCTGTACCAAATCCTATATTCTCAACCTAAATGGTAAAAACCGTCACTTAATCAAAGTTTAAGTAATAATTCCTCCTTCTGATTCTAACCCCATACCTGTAGAAAGACATTTTTGAACTAACAAACAAAAATCGCTCGCTCTCTTTCCTATTTGTTCCCGTATAGAACGGATGTGTTTTCGTACTTATCTCTAATCTTGTTCGTAATGAAGAGACGTGCTTTTTTGGTCTCTCTTCTTGACTGTTCATTTCCATAGACGACCTTTTTTCGCACATATTCTAATATTAGTTCGGTAGAGAACAGACGTGCTTCCCGCCTCTTTTAGTTAGTTAGTCGCCCCGATCAGTTAACAGAAACAGTACCATGTCTACAGTGAAAAAATACCACGAATGCTTTAAATACAAATGCTAATCCGCTAAAGACAAAACTCGTCCGAGAATATACGCCTGTGAACTCTGCTTAGATACTGTGTAGGATGTAGGTTAAATCTTATTAGAATTTCACGTAAACATACAAAAAAACAAATCACTTAAACTAAACTATATTGAAGTAAAAAGGCACATGTAAAATATTTGTAAACGATCAATGTAAAAATAGCGTCCTTGGCGTAATGATGTTGTTGCGACTCGAGTTGAGCGTGGACTGTGTCTGTCTGTGTTTCCCTTCTCCTCTGGTCACCACCGGCATCCCCTCTCGAGGGGTGTAAAATGAACTTAACTAAAGGTGCAGTATACGAGGTTGCTCGAAAGTTTTAATATTTAAGTCTAAAGTTTTAACAGATACCGAGTACCAACTCTAAGTTCTTAGACAAAATTTATAGTTGTCATCAAAACGGAGTTACAACCAATGGACACCAGAGCGTATGGAATAAGTTAGAAAGTGTCAATAATATTATCTATTTGGGCGCCAACATTAACGATATCTGGGAAATGAGCAAAGAAATCAGAATACGCATTGAAAAAGCCAGAGTCGCCTCGAAACTAAAGAAAATCTTTATTCATAGAGATATTTTACATTAAACCTTCAAATCAGATTAATACGCTGCTACATATTCTCCACATTGCTGTGAGCCATGGGGAGCTGGACCCTTACTATGGCGAATTAAACAAATAATGAACTATTACGAGAATTAATAGTAATTAAATTAATATCAACAATATTTCCTTCGATAGTCCTGGCAAGATGAATGAACTTTCAACTCATAGGTGCAAATAATTATCAAAATTTAAATGGTTGCAATAAACAGTCAAAACAATTTAAAGGTTCAGGTAAAACTAGGTACACTTACCGTTAATTGAATTACCATGGTTTGCACTACTTTCCGAAACAACGAATAAACAATGAGTGCCTCGGTTCACTGTCGGGTTGCGTCTCTCTTAACAACTCAAGCTCTTGTGTCTTAGCGAGATGTATTCCCGAGCCTCAGCGGTACTATAGGGATCGTAGGAATACAGGGGAGGACAAATGTATTGATTAATTTATTCAACCATATTTGAATTTAAACACTTACAGACACACTAATAAAAAAATAGGAGGCCTTTGAGATGTGGGTCTACTGACGAATATTACGGATATAAGTTGGGTTGATCAAATAAGTAATAAAATGGTCTTACAACGAATGAAAAAGATCACAGAAATAACGAAAACAATAAAAATTCGTGAATTACAATATTTTCGCTATGTAATGAGACATCCAAAAGGGATATAACCTTCTACACCTCATAACACAGGGCAAGATCGCCGGAAGAGGAGGCTCAGACAACAGGATATTTGATAATTTCTTCGAGCTGTCGTAAACAAAGTTATTATTGCCAATATGATCGCCAACGTTCCATAATCGGACAGGGCAATGAGAAAATAGCAGATTAGTTAAATCTAAAGCAAGTTGCTTAAATATCTACGAATTTATGGATATAATAGTAATTTTTTATCAAATCTTACATTTTGGAATTTTTATGCAAAAGGGGGATATAAATACATAAAATTTATATCAATGGTTTATTGCTTTATAACCAAAAAAGAGGTACAAAAGTATCGTATATAAAAAACTATATTAACAATTTCAATCCATGTTTAGCGGAATTCATCGTGATAACTAAACTACAAACAGATCAACATAAATTATATTTATGAGTTTAGTTTTCCGTTCTTAGTATAATTGGTTAGAGTAGTTTTCCATTCTACTTATACATTAAAAATCAACAAATTTTGCAACGCTGCATTTCTCGTCTGAATCTCAGACTCTGCAAACGTAGGGCGATTGTGTCCCTTGTCGATGTGTTTTCCCTCTGCATTTCGAATTCAGATTGTATCATATTTTTGAAAGGTTGCTTGGAACGCAACCAAACGTGCTGAAAGGAAGTGCTATGGGAATAATATCGATTCTATTATGAATATAAAATAAGTTATCTTGAAGTTAATTCAAAAATATAAGTAGTAAAATACCAAATCTCGTTTTATATTTAAATTAATATGATACTCGGTAGTAAGATTATGGAATGGGTTTTTCTTCACATCAAAATTTATAGTACGAACTTATTCATGGTGAATTAAACAACAGATTGACCAAAAACTTTTCAGACTATTGTGGAAAATAAAACAACCAAATATTTTCATAACTGAAAATTACCGCAGAACATATTTCATCCATAGATCTAAACTTGGCACTTTTTCAACACTGAAACAATAAAAAAATCACTTTAGGATGTGTAGGACCACAGCGATCTGATTATAATAGATAGCGCTAATGATCCTGATGTCTCTCATATCTAAGTTTTTCTTTTCAAGTAATTCGATAAGACGGTTTTGTCTGACCTTATCGAAGGCTTTGTTGTAATCCAAGAAACACATATATACTAGCTGATTAACATCCATGCACCTTTGCACAAAAGTACATTCACAGCGAACAGGGCTTCCCCCGTTCCCAATGCATTTCTAATGAGTATGTAGCAATGAGTACGTCATACATGAAAAGCTTCCAACAATAAATTGCAGTTCTAGCTTCTTTAGCGTGTCGTTTCACGCCAGGCAATCGAGAAATTATACTTACGTCTCTAGTGCGAACCGATCGTAGTTCTACCTTTTTAGCCCATTTCGTCACTTTATCTCTGCCCCAATAATATCTAGCAAATGTACCCACATCATCTCCATTCTTTTGTTCACTCTCATCGTCGTCGCCGTATTTTTCTGTGTCTGTGTCATGAGAACTGTCACTAACATTGTCGAGCTGCACTTCGTCTTCGGAATCAGGAATAGCATCATCTTCATCACTTTGTACCTCTTCCCAGAATATTAGCAACCTTGCTTGCTCCTGTTCATAACTACACATATTCATAGCAAATTTTGAGTATAACAACCAGAGTAAAAACAAAAAAATCACGTGAAGTTCGGAAAAAATGTCCAGGCATCAACGATGATTAACTGACTGGTGTGGTGGGGTGTGACATGCACCTGCGGCATATTATGACATCTATGTAAGTGGGTATTGAAGAAATTATGAAAATAACAATGCTACTCGATAGAGTCATGTTATAGTAACAGCTACTGAACAATAGAGGGCGGTAAGATGCTGTTTTTGAGAGTTCCATTTTTTGCATGCGTGGGGTGTATCACACCCCACCACACCAACGCAGGGTTAATAAAAGGCTAGACGACGCGTTACGCGGAAATGATGTTTATCCGGTACAATGTTTCCTAGCGCCACTAGGGAAAAAATCTGAACTACCAATTGATATTTCAATCCACTGAGTCATTTGTTCTTCGTATCAAACGAAAAGATCGTCAAGTACAGAGATCTGGAAATTCAAATACGAAGACAATGGAGAATGGAAAGTACTCAGACAATACCTATTATTGTCTCTACTACTGGAGCCATTCCGAAGAACCTTCTAGAAAACATAAAAAAGCCAGGTCTGAATGAACATCTCTATAAGACCATGCAGAAAGCTGTACTGATCTCAACATCCAGATGTGTTCGAAAATTTTTGGGAGATACTCCAGCATACTAAGTCACCTAGGTCTCGATAATACGGAAAGAGTCCCACCAGATCTCAATCCATTTGATACCGTTGGTATCTGGGATGAGTGAATTTTCCCCTTAGAGGGAGTGTGAACCGTATGGCTAAATCTATTACATAATAATATAATTAATAATAAAATTAATATTAAGCTTTATGCTAGCTTATATTTACTTGTAACTATAAGCTAGCTTACTTGGTTTACATGAAAGAATTTTATTATTTTTTGAAAATTTAATGTTTAATTCTTTTAAAACTTTGATGATCCTAAAATATTGGCTGCAAATGTGGTGATACGTAAAACATATAATACAAAACTTGAGCTTTCCATAAGACGACTTCACGCAAACGTTGTGTGATTCTCTGAAACTGTGTTATAAAGTTTGTTATAACAACGTCATTTTATTTTCTCAAACCTTTTTTATAACAACTCGAGAACTACTGGATCGATTTTGCTAATTTTGATTTTAAAATGTTAAAATTTTAAAAATAAATATATATATATATATATATATATATATATTATATATATATATATATATATACTAAATTAATAATATAAAATGAATTAGTCAGAAAAGTTGCGAGAGAGACACGATAAAATTGGAGGGAGTCAGAAAAAATTGAGTGGAGTGACTATAGATGGCAGTTAATAGATTTCTATGTCACTTAGTATAATCCCAAATAGTCCACCTAATTTAGTAATCTCATGAATAAAATTGACAAAAAGTAAAAACCATTTTGAACAAGCAGCAAGCTCAGTTTCATGTTAGATAATTTTAGTATGTTGTTCATCGAACTTATGAAATGAAGGTGAATAATTAAGTTGGATTAAATAGGTTGGCACAAGAATGATAAAAAACTTCAGCACTGATGTATCTACATAAGACATAGTACCTTAAAATTTCTATTTTTGAAATATCTATAATAGAGCAACTGCCTTTTTCCTTTGTTCCGTAACGGTCCATTCGATTTTTCGATATAGAGCTACTCCCGTTTGAAACTTACAGTCACAATATCCGCATTTATTGTCACAATGGCACCCTTAAGGGTAATTTACTATCTCTCGTTTTCCCTTTAGCTCTACTCCATCTAAGGGTACAAAGACCCCGGATCGTCAATGAAACATTTTCGAGTCGAAATATTTCGCTTTCGATGTGCAAAAAGCGGGTTTCTCTATTCTAATACCTACTTGGAGATTTACTTTTGAATTGAATTAAATATATGTGTTTGGCAAAAAAGGTAGTATTCAACAAAAATTACCATTACATTTAATGGGGAACAGAAATTAAGACAATTTTTAAAATGTCTAATGACCGACAAAAAATGTTAACTTGTACTGACAAAAACTGTTAACTTGTAAAAAATGGATTTTGAAAATAAAATAATTTGAATTTGCAGCAGATTAACAATGCTGGAAAATATAGTCTTTCGCGCATATATTTTCCTTCTTAAAACGAGGCTGCTATTTTTCTGCTACATATGTACTAGTTTTCTTGTCTTCCCAAATTAATTAAACCAATGTTCTTGTGTCCATTAATGAAATCGTCTGCTGAGTGGTTGAGTGTCCTGAAAGTGTAAAGGTTTATTCTTTTTGTTTTTGTTGTACATAATTGAAGCCGCCAAACAGTAGAAACGGCAAACAACAGGTCAATATAAAAAGAGCAATAGTAACATTATTATTAATTAACAACAGCAACTACATTGAAATTCAGAATAAGATCTACTATTATAGATGTAATTCTTTAGGGGAAAATAGAAGAAAAACGTGGATCGGAACGGCGAAGTGTCTCCGCCAGTGGTATGTAGTCAGCATCACGACACTGTTTAGGACGAAGTAAAGATCATCGGACTGGTTGCCAATGTTTTTGGAGGAAAATGCACTTAAAGAAGACGAAGCAATAGAAGAACCCGCAAGAATAATTTAATTGTGCTGATGATTGAGCCGGTATGCTGTGAAGTATTATATAATGTTACTACGCAGTTAGAATGAAGTACTAAAAGATACTTACACCTCACGGTAGACTATATTTACGGGACATTTATATTATTATACACAAACACTGAACTTTATACACAAAAAATAATCACTCGAAAAGAAATAATTCTCACAAAAATTGATATCCTCCTACTAATTGATAGTCGACATTTCCCGGACGTACTAAATGTAAGAACATGTAGAGGTGCTAATATAGACTCTGACCACTACCTTGTAAGAACAAAACTCAGGGTTCGTATATCAAATGCTAAGAAGGGCCAGAGCACAAAATCTACGAAATATAATACTATGTGCTAAAATCTGAAGACGCTAGGGATAAATACAAGAAAATTTTAAATGAAGAACTGACAAGAATCGACGAAAATTTAAGTATACAAGAACACTGGACCAAATGCAAGGAAGCAAGGAAATTCTAAGAAAAATATATGGAGGAGTCCAAGAACAGGGTTTGTGACGTAGGCGCTACAACTTTGAGTTATACAGATAGGACATATAATTAGGCGAGGTGAAGATGCAACGATCAGAAAAATTTTCGACCGAAGAGAACCAGTGGGAAGACCAAAACTTGGGTATCAAGATAACATAGAGAATGATCTAAAATCCATCGCAGTTGCAGGAGAGTTGCCAGAAACAGGGGCGAATGGAAGATTGTTCTGAAGAACGCTTTGGCTCATAACAAGCTGTATTGCCACTGATGATGAAAGAAATAATGGTTATTACAGTAAAATAAATAAAGAAATCTCTATATCATCAAATAAAATTTGATCTAGAACTGTTATATTTGATAACTTTTAAAAAGAAATATTATGTCCTCAATTTGGAAACTGTGGATTTGTTAAACAACACTGAGGCATTGTGTGAAAATCTCTTCGCCGGTGGGATGCTTGTCTACATGGCTCATTATATACTGGACCCTTAATATTTTATTTAATCGTAAGCGTATTCAAAGCAGAACAGTATCATGATCATAAATGTTAACCTGAGCATGAGCTTAAACGTTACATTGGTAATATTGAAACTTTTCTGATGATGAAACCGATGAAAATATTACAGAATCATTTCAATTTCATGTTTTAATACGCATGAGTGATAAAGTTGATTAAATAATTTCGCTGTTCTCTTTGCACACTTTCCATTTTCAAAAAATATGGAAATAATTTCAACGCGATCTGCAAGAATAGATCATTTCGAACGAATTAAACAAAAATTACGCTCCATGCCCTGGTTCTTTGCACATAGGTAAATTACAGATATCTCTGTCGTTATCATCACCCATCCTCCCTTATGTTTGTCCATTGGGCTCTATCTTGAGCACTTTAATCTGTAGTTTTCTAATTCATGGGATCTCCTTTTTTGTACAATAGAATTACCTCAGCATTGTGCCAATGATGAATATACCCATTTGTCGGGTATATTCATCATCACCATTGTCTTCTCAACCCATGGTGGGTCTTGGCCTGCTCAAGGATAAGTGTCCATTCTCTCCTATTCTTCGGCTTGGCTTTCCAGTTTCGTACTCCCAACATTCTCAAGTCTTCCTCCACCTGACAGGTATATTAGTGCCAAAATGAAAATGTGCTATTCTTAGCTTTTCTTAGGGCTAGTTTTATTTGGTCTATTGTGATTTCCGATAGTAGTTCTGATCCTTGGTTGACAATGCCCTTTTTTCTTGTTAAAGGTTTCCTCTCTGTTGGTTTTAAGATGATCATTTCTCAATAGTGTGTTCGTTTTGTTCTTGGTTGTATTTTCGAGTGTCTTGTCTAACAGATTTGGATATTTCTTTATTTAATTTTTGTTGTTCGTCGGCTTTAGTTTCCGTTTCACTTCTCATTTCTCTCTTTTCTGCATTAGTTGCCTGGTGTTTTGGCTAATCTTCTCTTCTTTTTGACTTCTACGACAGAACTGACAAACGGACTGACAAGAACGGACAAATGACATCGCCAATGCAGTACACAACAAGAAACAAGCATATCAATAGTGGCTGCAAACAAATGATCCAGATGATAGACGAACATATGCAAGATTAAACAGAGAAGTAAAAAACTTAGTAACTAAAGCAAAAAATATTTCCTGGGAAAGTAAATGCGAAGAACTCAACAAATATATAGGGTCAACAAGATCAAGAGAAGCATGGAAAACGGTAAAAAAATCTGAGAACAAACAGAAAAGAAACGAGTAGAATAGATTTAATAGAAGAAAAATCTTGGATCGAACACTACTCACAACTTTTAACTGAAACAAGACCTCAATTCACGAACATCAGTACAACAACATATGAACTGGAATTCAGTGAAGACGATGAAATAACAGTACAGGAAGTCGAGAATGCAATACGAACTCTAAAAAATGGGAAGTCATGCGGACCACAAGGTATACCAAATGAATTATTAAAACATAGCCCACAAGTATTACGGGAATTACTGGCGTATGTCTTCACCTTATTCTATAATGGACACGACTTACCACCGGAGTGGACAAAAGCACATATTAACAACATATACAAAAAAGGAGATAGAAAGAATTGTTCAAACTATAGGGGGCTAAGTGTCATAAATTCACTCTCAAGACTGTATGGAAAAATAATAAAAAATAAAATTGAAAAAGAGATGACAGATGTAGAAGAACAGAATGGCTTTCGGGCAGGCAGATCCTGCATGGACAGTATATTCTCTCTAAAGCAAGTTATCGAAAAAAGATTAGCCCACAACCTTTCAACTTATATAGTCTTTATAGATCTGACAAAGGCATACGATAGTGTACCACTTTCAATGCTTTGGGTAGCAATGGAAAAACAAGGAATAAGCAAAAAAATATACAAGCAGTACAACAGCTCTACAAAAATATGACGGCAAACATTAAAACTGGAAATAGATTAACTAGAGAAATTCCTATTAGTAAGGGCCTAAAGCAAGGCTGCTGCATAGCACCTACACTCTTCAAAATATATCTAAATGAGGCACTCTCACTGTGGAGAAGAAAGTACTGCAATATGGGCATCCCAATCAGAGATGATAGATTGTACACGATACATTTCGCTGATGACCAAGCCATTCTAGCTGAAGACGAGAGTGATATAAGCTACATGCTTAGAAAACTGGAAAATGAGTACACCAAATGGGGCCTCACAATTAATATACAAAAAACTGAGTACTTAGTTGTAGGAGAACAACCAGAAAGCCTACAAATAGAAATGGGAACTATAAAACCAACAGACAATTTTAAGTACTTGGGAGTCCAAATAACATCAAAAGCAGGAAGTAGCGAAGAAATACATTCCAGGATTGGCCAAGCAAGATCAGCCACCAGACAGCTACACGGACTATTATGGAATAAAAAAATAACAAAAGAAAATAAAAGAAGAATTTATAAAACAATAATAGAAAGTATTGGACTGTATGGCGCCGAACTCTGGGAAATAAACCAAAGAAACAAATCAAAAATTAAGGCCATGGAAATGAACTACTGGAGACGATGTTGCCAGCTCACTAGACTTGATAGGGTGAGAAACGAAGATATTCGGAGAGAAATGGAAATCGATGTAGATATAATAGACACAATCGAAGCCAAAAGACTTAACTGGTATGGACACCTTCAGAGAATGCCGGAAAATAGATGGCCAAAAAAAAATAGAACAATGGACTCCGCCAACTAGAAGAAAACGAGGTAGACCAAGACGATCCTGGAGAGACGATGTCGACGATGCAATGACCGCCAGAGATCTAACAACTGAAGATTGCTTCGACAGAAAACGCTGGAAATTAGGATGCGAGAAGCGGCGCCAGCTGTAGAAGACTCGCTTGTTATATTATATATACGACAGAACTTATGTTGACTTTTCAGTAAGGCTTTGTTAATTTATTATTTAAGTCGTTTATATTATTTTCTTTTTTAGGACTACTAAGTGTGTTGGAAATACATTACTGAAAAACTATCTACATCTGATGCTTTCATCCATGGCTTCTTCTTTTTAATCTTATACCTCTCCTTCTTTAAGCTTATTTCTACTTCTATATCGTTATAATAATTATAAATTATAATAAAAATCTACGTGGTTTAGCATTTTTACAAAATCTAATGAATATCGCCAAATATCAGGATGTAACTCTTTTGCATGGCCAACTCTGTATATCGAAAACACTGTTATTTATATTTAACTGTTAATTATATTATAAACACTAGACTTGTCCCAGCTGGATAACAATTTCATTAGCAAAGTATCGAGTGACTGCCTACACCGAAAAAAATTTTGTGAAAGGCTCGTTTCTTGAAAAATTGAAAACGAGCGTAGTTCGAAAGGTCAGACAGTTGAGTATTATTGCAGTGACAGGCGAGAGTTGTAGTTAATACTAAAAAAGTTACTAATCCCACATGTATCTTAATGACTTAATGTAGTCTTTTGAAATTGTGAATTTTGTATTAGATTGTTGTGTTACGCTACCTGTTCCTGTGAATGTAAACCCATCTGGGCATTGGTGCAATATAGATGTAATTGCAGAGTATTTTAATAATAATGTGGAGGAGTAGCTGGGGCGGACATCCAGCAAGAATTAATTTATAGGTTAGAATGGAAATTTCTCACGGTTATAAGCGAATAATGTGCAATAAAACTGTCTGGTTTCTTGTGCAGTTGACAAAGGATGTACGATTTAAAACGCAAATAGTTATTATGGCTTTTCCATAACTACTAGAAATAATATAAAAATGTGGTTAATAACCCATGCAAATTAAATTGTATAAAGGCGTAATAATTTTAACTTTGACAAAGAAAATGGATATGCGGTGGTGGCATTATATACATGGGTCGATAATTCCATTATGGTACCAAATCCAAAGATATACAAAAAACTGATTTAGAAAAAATGTAGGCAATCATAATTCTTCATACTTGAAAAATATGTGGTAAGTTATGATCCTTTTTAATTCGAAATTCCTATGAAATCAGCACCAAGTATATAAAGAAGTAATGCATACACAATTATATTTTTTATATAATAAGGTAAACCATATATTGTAGTTTTTAAATTAAGTTTAGTTAAAATCATTGACCAAAATTTATATACAGGGTCAACTACAAAACAAAATTACGATATTCTCAATTTTTTTTAAATGGATCGTATTTTTCTTTTTAGAAATATTGTATTTATGATACTCTTTCATTTTTATGTCGCATTCCTTAGCTCATTATTTTCCTAGATATTTTTAGTTTTCTTCAAATTTCGGGAATACATTCAACTTTTGTAAGTAGAAAGAAGTATTGAGTGACAATATAATAAAATTATTTTTATTCAATAAGTAACTAACAAAAAATATAAATCATCGTTGTTTATATAAACAATAATGTAACAGTTATTGTGATATCAAGGAAATGTCCACCATATGTCCATATGTAAGGAAATCAAAATGTCCACCTTCAACATCTATACAAGTATGTAACCGATAGCTACATTGCTTAACATTTGTAAGTCAATTTTATTAAAAACTTTTCTTATTCTATTTATCATATCATCTGGCGTTGTTGGATGCTTCTGTTATGAAAGGTCTTTTATATAGCCCCACATGAAAAAATTAATTTTGGAGAATTCCGGTAACCGCGGTGGCCAAACAGTTGGTGAGATACGTAGAAGGTGGACTATTGCTAGAACAGCTATGATGAAACTGGTAGCAATTTGGAAAAATTCTAGCATAACAATGCACACAAAACTATAACAGTGGCTTCCCACTGTCGGCGATTCTACAGATCATCGCGGACAGCCGATCAGCACGGACGAGAACGCACCGCAGACAGAGCTCTTCCCACGGTCCGTGACAGTCTGTGTAGGTCCGTGACAGTATTGTTTGATTATATCATAAAAAGGCCACTCAGGCTTGTAAACATTAAATTCGGCATTAAATTATTTCTCTTCTTTTTTAATTCTTTAATCGAAATAGTACTATTCTTCAATTTATTTTTTATTTGGTTCCATACATCGTATATATCGGTTCCGCTTCTTATGCTCTGGTGCCGTAGAATTCCATAAATTAGTTTCATTTTGATACAAATTTAAAACATCAATTCGTTTGTCCATTCTATTTTTTAGCAAAAAACTACAAAACAACTTTGACAACACTACAGACAACTACTCGTGTCAGCGAATGAAAAACTTCTGACTTGCACTTGTCGTCTGTTAAAACACAGACACGTGCCTGCGCTACCACGGACGAGATCCTTCCCACGGTGCGTGGTGCGTGCTGGTCCGCTTACGTCCGTAATATCGCGGACCGTGGGAAGCTGCTATTACGCTGTTACGTGGACCTTAAAGAAAGCGGATAAAAATAAACTGGACGCTTTTGAAATGTGGGTATACCGCCGCATGTTGAGAATAACTTGAATTGATCATCGCACTAACGTATCGATATTAGAGCAACTTAAAGTAAAGGATAGATTGCTTAAACAAATACAACAGAGATATTTACAGTATTTTGGACACATTGCTAGAAGAACAGGCACGATGGAAAAACTGATATTCGAAGGTAGAGTTGAACGGAAGAGACCTAGGGGAAGATCTCCCAAGTCGTTGGGTAGATCAAACAAAAATATTGATTGACCAAGGGTTACATGAAGCCGAACAACTAGCCTAGGACAGAGAAGTATGGAGGGAAATCTTGAAAAAATTGTGAAGGCCTGATGATGTCACCACATCCCAAAAGGGATTAGGACTGAGGAGGAGGAAACAGTTGGTCCTCTTCTGCCTATCCAGGTCTCAGGAAAGTTATTATTTAGATGATTATAAATAGGAGCAATGTGATGAACTGGAGCACCGTTAGTATTGGCAAATGATTATTTAGAAAATCCAGATATATGGCACTATTCACACGACCGTCAAAAAAATGTGGGCCAATCACATAATCGCCAATAATACCACCCCAAACATTTGTGAACACCTAGTTTGACTATGAGTGTTAACAAAATAGGGGATGTTTGATGCATAGTAATAAAAATTATGCCGACTCATCGTTTCATTTTTGCGAAATGTAGCCTCATCTCCAAAAAAACACATAATCGAAAAAAAAAAATCGGTCTATTTGCACTTGCTGCTGAGACCATCGACAATAAGCTAATCTGCGTTGATAATCATCGACTGTCAATTTTTGTGAAACAGTGCGAACAAAACGATCTATTAATTTTTCAAAAGCTCTTGGATTTTGCTTCCTCCGTTTAAGATATCGCTCGTGATATATTCTGGATGGAAGTAAGTAATTTCTCGAACTTGCTCCTAAGACCCAAATCATAATATCAGCCGCACAGACCGATTAAACGGGTAATAATAACATTCTAACATTGTATTTGACACAAATGGCCTTTTACTTATTAATAACTGCGCATCACAATCGGTAGTTAGGAATGTTTTATTAACAGTTCCTGACTTAGAATACTGTTGATAAAACAATATAAAAATTGTTACATCAATTATATATTGTTTTGCTTTTAGTTTTGTGTTTTATTTATTGAATAAAAATATTTTGTTAAATTGAATGTATTTCCAAAATTTTAAGAAAACTAAAAATATTTCGGAAAGTAATGAGTTTAGGTATGGGAAATGCTATATACAAATTAAAGAGTATCATAAATACAATATTTCTAAAAAATAAAATATAGGGTGGTCCATTAAAAACGTTGAGAAAATCGTAATTTTGTTTTGTCGTTCACCTTCTATATAAATGTTTGTCAATGATTTCAATTAAACTTAATTTAAAAGCTATAATATATTCTTTACTTTATTATATAAAATAAATTAAATAATTGTTTATGCATTACTTCTTTATATACATGGTGTTGATTTCATAGGGATTTCGAAATAAAAATGTTCATAACTTGTTAAATACTTTGTATAGTCATGTAAAACCAATATTGTAAGAACAAGAATTATGAGAAGAATACAAATTTGAAAAAATATATAGGGTGTCCCATTTAAAAAATTGTATGTTTGCCATACTATATTGTAGTTATTAATCACCCTGTACAATTCCAGATATTTTCCAAGTATGTGTAACGAGTCCGTAACTTCAATAATTTTTTAATCACTTTAAAAAAAAAATTAAATCATACCTCTTCTTTTGAGTGTCAAGTAGTCACTCTCCGGCACATTCCGCTAGCCAGCCTTTAATTTATTTGTTTTTTGTTACATTGGCGCTCTATTGTAACTTGTTACATTAGACCAAAATACTTTGGTTACAATACTATTACATATTTTTGTTACATTGATGTCCAACGGTCTTATTCTCAATTTTGTTGCATATAGAGAATATCATTGGCTACATTTTTTCTAAATAAGTTTTTTGGATATTCTGTACTATAATGTAATTATCGACCGATGTCGCACTAAAAACTCACTCTGTATATATAAAATACTAATTTGATAGAAAACCAGTTGAGTTAATAGAGACAGTAATAAACAGCAATGGTCACCAAAATAAAAAATGGGGAAGTGGTTCAAACACTTCTTCATCACGCCTTGAAACATGCATGTCTTCTCTATTGTCTGGTATATCTGGAGTTATATCTTTCATTTCTTTAACCCTCCGTTAGTCGCTATCGGTCTCACACACCGACGACAACATTACTCATTCGGGATTTACAAATAACTGTTATTTTTCTATCGCCACTTTCTGTACCTCTCCCTATCAACCAAACTCGTGTTAGTGTACATTCTTACATTCCTGGGTACAGTTGTGTAAGTTTTATAGTTATTTTCGGTGCCAGAGTCCGTAGCGACTAACGGTGTAGCTATTATTTGTTGCAAAACTTGCAAAACAGGTAAATATTTATCATCTTATTATTAAATTTTATTGGTAAGTTTTTGTCAATTCTTATTTATAGATGTCCTTTAAAGCCAGACAACTTTGATTCCAACGCTTGTTGGAAATATGGACATGATTCCCACCGACGATGAAAATTATTTTGACGATGAGGAAAGTGAAAGCGAAATAGATTAAATTGATGTGGTGCTGGTGGAAATGAATCAGAACAAGATGTGACAGATGAGAAAAAAGAAAGTGGAAGTAATACCTTAGCGTTTATTGGAAAATATAGCGTTACTAGATGAAAAAAAGGCTATTCCACCGTAAAATGTTAGAACAAGGCAAGAAAATTATATAGTACGTAATACAAACTAATGTTTGTATTTTGAGAACGATATCCGATGTGAAAATTAAAACATCAATAAACTTACTTTAACCTTTAATTGTGGCTTATTCCCATTTAAACAGTAATTACTTTAAAATACCACAAGAAAATAGCTTCAGAACAATATTCACAATATATTGTTATACAGTGTTTTTCATTTTGTATCTGTTTTTTTTTCAATAAAATATTTTCAAAAATATTTTTTAGTTATTTCTATAAACAATATAAAATATTTGTATGAATTTTATATTAAAAACAATCTTTTTTAATTGTCGGTCTCAGACACCGTAGCGACTCTTGATGCTCAGTTTTGCCTAGCGACTAACGGAGGGTTAATATTTACTAAGTAGTTTTAGCTTATGCATACTACATACTTATCAAAAACCTAATTAACTTGCATCTGATTCCTATATTAGTTTCTTAAAATTATCGCATTCTTTTCTAAACGAAACATATCTTATAATGGCTCTTCGTAATCTCTTGTTTTATAGTCATCATGGAACTCATGTGTTCGCGGAAGCGCACATGACTGATGATATTCGTGGTAAAAAGGCACAAAGCATCGAGAAACAATAAAAAATTGAGATAAAAATAAAGCAAAAGAAAGACGCGATGCCGGGGGGTTAGAAAACACGCTATACACGCGGATTCTCGGATTCTTTGGTCGTGGACTTCGTTTCCATGGGTCGGTGATCGCATTCAGGTTTGTCGTTTTGAAATGATGAAAGCAATGCCCTCGCGAAGAGGGTTTAGGGTTGTGTATGATTCAGACAGGTTTTTTTTATTATTTTGCGGTAATAACTCGCGATGATTCAAAGATATTATCGTATAGTCTGTTAAAATTAAAAAAAAAATAATTTTGAATAAATATATTTACAACTATTATACTGATATTTTCACTTGTATACCAATATGGTCCTTCTAAACTAGAAATTAACGTCTTTAATTTTTTTAACTAAGTAAACATTTTTTTAATTATTATTAATTTTACAAATAATGAATAACTTCATAAAAACGTTATCAATGATCGTTATGTGCTTTGTCTGGGTACAAAATATAACCTAACTTATTTTCTTTTCTATGTGTTGTTTTCTTTCTATTTCGATAGGTTCTATAGTTTCTTTTTGGACACTCAGTCTTGTTTCTTAAATATATATTTTCTGTCAGTTTTATGATATCCATCAGCACTGGTAAATTATTTAGTAGACGTATAGCGTCTGATATTCTCACTCTTCTTCTTCTTCTTTAAGTGCCGTCTCCCAATAGGAGGTTGGATATCATCATCACTATTTTTACTTTATCTACTGTTGCTTTGAAGAGTTATATAGAACTGCATTTAAACCAGTCCCTTAAATTCTTTAACCATGACATTCTCCTTCTTCCTAAACTCCTTCCTCCTCTTATCTTTCCCTGTATTATCAGCCTTAGCAGTTTATATTGCTAAGCCCTCATTACGTATCCCAGATATTATAACTTTCTTATTTTTCTTGTGTTTATTATTTTGCATTCTTTGCCCATTTCTCGCAATACTTCCGTGTTAGTTTTCTTCTGTGTCCATGTTATTCTAAGCATTCTCTTGTAACACCACATTTCAAAGGACTGTAACTTATTTATGTGTTCTTGCTTCAATGTCTAGTTTTCAAGTCCAAATTGCAGTATCGAAAACACGTAGCATCTTAGTGCTCGTACCCTCAGTTCTAATCTAAGGTCTTTGTTGCAGAGAATTGTTTTCATTTTTACGAACGCATTTCTTGCTATTTCTATCCTGGCTTTTATTTCGGTTGTTTGATCATTATTGTCTGAAATCCAGGTTTCTAGGTATTTGTATTTATCAACCCTTTCTATCGGTACATTTCCCAAATGTATGTTAGTTGGTATATTTGTTTTCTTTGTTATTATCATGTATCATGATAATGATACTAATATCATTATCATCGTTAATAATTATTCCTTCACTTTGAGATAATGCTTCTTCAAAAATGGCTTCAATATATACATTAAATAGTAATGGGGACATAATACATCTCTGCCTAACTCCTCTCCTAATTTCAATTTCTGGACTGGATTCGTTATCTATTACGATTTGTGCTCTTTGATTTCAGAAGAGGTTTGTTATTATTCATAAGTCTTTATGGTCTATGTTTTGTGTCTTTAGCATTTGGACTAATTTTTCATGTCTACTTTGTCAAATGCTTTTTCAAAATCAACATACCAAACATGCACATCAACAGCCATATCCATGCATCTTTGAGTTAACACATTAAAAGCAAATAACGCTTCTCTGGTTCCTAGTCCGTTTCTGAACCCAAACTGACTATCATCTATTCCTTCTTCCAGTTTTTTATTTATACGACCATGTATTATTTTCAAGAATAATTTAAGAATATGAATTAGTGATATTGTTCTGTTTTCACTGCAATATTTAGCGTTTGTATTCTTACGGATAGCACAAAAGGTGGAGAGTAACCATTGTTTACTCTCTATTTCACTGTTTACCACTCTATCTAATGCTTTTTCTAAATCGACGAAGAATATCAAGCTGTATTCTGATTGCTGTATTCTATAGATTTCTCAACAGTTTATGCGATTGCAAGCACCCCATTGTTACATGATCTTCCTCTTCTGATCTTCTCTCTTTCTGAATCCTTGTTTGTTTACCTGATATATAAGGTATCCTTGATAATTTTCTGGTGAAGATCGAATTTAACAAGTTTATTTCTCTATAATTCCTGAAGTTTTCCTTAACAGTGGGATCGTAAGGCAAGTTTTCCGATTCTCAGGAATTCATCCCAATCTTAAGCACAAAGATTCTAGCATTTTTTTAAATTGGAATTAATATGTTGAAGTTGGTCAGACATACTTTGAAGAGCGATTAACTCTTTCAAAAGATGATAAATTGGTTTTTTTCGGTGGTTTATCTAATAATAGTTGGTATGCTTCTTTTATACAGTAGGTGTAAGACTTCGATTTGGATGCGATCGAAAGCCTTTGTCAGATCTATAAAACATAGTAAAACATAGTGATTTGTCTTGAGTACAAATACGTCTTATGAGGTTATGATACCAATATTTTACGATTAATTCCTAAGAAACGAGATAAATATTTAAGGATCTTTTATTACGAGATGTTATAAATGGAGTCATCAGAATTAGCGAAGAAGTTTCCTTTTATTAAACGAACTGGAAGCTTTCTAAGTATTTGCAAATAATGTTCTTTTCCTTTTGAAATTACACTTCTACTGTAATATACTCAGGAATGTTTTCTAGTATTTACCGTAAATGTTCAGATATACTATTCAATAAAATAATAAAAAAAAGTGGTTCCGCCCGGGATCGAACCGGGGACCTTCTGCGTGTAAAGCAGACGTGATAACCGCTACACTACGGAACCAGTTACAAATACATCTATGGATTATTTCGATTAATTTAATCAGCACAAAACCTGTTCTTAATAACTAATTAAAAGCTGAGATTTAAGTACCGTATCATGTATTTATTTAGACATTCTTGAAATAGTTTTAACTTCGAGGTGCATAAAGAAGATGGTCGCAGCACAAAAATTATTGATGCTAAACATAGACCGCCATTTCGGTTATTCGACATCAAAATATAATTATATTAAATAAATGTTATTTATAAACATTAATAAATTGTTATTTATAAGCTATTTTTCCATATACTCTTATTAAATTTGAACAAATCATTATTAATAAATGATTGTAATTCATCCAAATGATGAGCCGCGCAGGGGTCCGGAAGCCAATCATACTGTAGGTTGGCAACTGGTACTGAAATTGATTTCAGATCAATAAGGTACCAGTTGGATAAAGCGCTTACTGATAAAGTTCTATTGTATTATAAGTACACCTGTAGTCACTATTTTACATCTTATTAATGTTTTTTTTTCTCTTCTAGGTAAGTTTTCTTGAGCAGTTGTGACAGTCTCCCTTAGAGATAGTAAGTATTTGATTGCATGATTCTTAATGCTACTACTTAAGTTTTCCTATATTTGAAATTACTATGTTGTATGTTGAATTGACACACTATTAGTTTGCCGTTAGATATAGTTGCTATAAAATCTTATTTAATCTTCTTCTTCTTTTAGTTCTTGGAGATCTTTCGATCTGTTTAATTCTTAACCTGCATCTGGTTAATTTCCTGGGAGGTAGATTGCCAACTATCCCTCCATCTTTTAGGTGGTCTTCCGGGAGGTCTTAAACTGGGCGGGTTGTTTTCTAGGGCAATTTTTGGGAGTCTGTTCTCATCCATTCGTCTTACATGATTGTACCACATCCTCTTACGCTGCCTTCCCCATCTTATAATATCTTGGATTTTGCACTGCTCTCTAACATTTGTATGTCTCACCTTGTCTTCTTCTTGTTTTGCTCACTATTGTTCTTATGCCGGGTCCAGACCAAGCAGACAAAACGAAAACACAATTATGAAACAAAAACACGATAAACCAGCGACAAAATTTGTCGTCAAAAGACAAAACAAAATTGAGACAAACTGTCCACACCAGAACAACAAAATATAAAAACAAAATTCAGTTGGTGACGTTGTTGTTGTGATTAGTGTTGGTTAACCATGTGGCGTTTTAATCAAGAAAAAAATGAAACTGAAGATTTATTGCTAGCCGCAAGTTGTTTTTTTTTGCTCTCATCATCATCCCAGGTTGCTTAACGAAAACCCAAACGTTTTTGGATTAGACCAAGCCTAAAAATGCGAGAAAGTTGTTCGATAGACAAATTGTTAGTTCAGCTGCGCGCAGATGATATTGGAAGTGGTGAAATTCGATCAAGCTTCAAAATTTTTTTAAGAATGTCCACCGAAGATTTTGAGAATCTAATATGCCTTGTTGGTCCTGCAGTTGCAAAAAGACATACTAACTTTAGAAATGCTATAAGTGTAACAGAACGGTTAGCAATCACTTTAAGATTTTTAGCAACAGCTGATTCCTACCACAGCCTAATGTATCTTTCAAAAGTATCAAAGCAATCAATATCTGTAATAATACCTGAAGTATGTAAAGCTTTAATTAGCAGTCTTAGTGGTTATGTACAGGTATGTTAAACTTTTTTCATTACTATTTTTCTGTTAATATCCCTTAAAATAAACTCTATATTTATTGGTTAAATGTTTAATATAAAAGAAATTGACGATAGGTACATACTACATACAAAATAATGACGAGTCTACTTGTTTTTACATTCAAAAAGTTCATCATCAATTTTGATCGTTTTCTTGATCTGAATACTGAGAAAGCTCTGTGTCAATACTAGGTGGATGTGAAAATAAAGGTTGTGTGTTGGCGCTTGGTGGATTTAAGTATGAATTTAGTGGGTCAGCGCTAGGTGGATTTGAGTATGAATGTTGCGTGTTGGGTGGATTTGAGTATAAATGTGTATCAATGCTGGGAGGAGTTGAGTATGAACGTGTGTCAATGCTGGGAGGATTTGAGTATGAATGTTGTGTGTCAGTGCTGGGTGAAGTTTAGTGAACATTTGTGTTGAGACTAAGTGGATTTGAGCACGAAGAACCAGAAAATCCTGTGGGAAACTGAATAAATTCTTCCATTTGGCGTTGTGCCTGGAATAGTGGTGGCTTCTTGGGTTCATTATACTTGCCCATTTCAGCGTCATATAATAGATTGTGAATTAGATGTTCTACTGTGGACTGGGCATAGAGTGTGGGTAGACTCCTTAACTTTTAAGCTACCAATTCACCTATTATATCAAATTTATCAGGCTTATTGTGTAATTTTTCTAGACGATCCTTCTGTAATGATGTGACTATGTTGTACACTTCTTCTTATTAATTAACTTACGTGTGTTTCTTCTGAACATCCAACTTGCAAGCTCTTTCGAGGCTTATTTTTGTCTCGCAAAAAACTTAGCAATTCATAACCAAACCATTTTGAACTGAAAAGTTTCCCAGCCCCAGATTTTTTAAGTTTCTTGTAGTTTCGTCTTTCTCTAGCATACTGGTTGTTAACATTTTTTATTTTCTTTTCAATATCATTTAGTGGCACATTTAGCGATAAAGAAATTTCCTTTAATGCATCGGCTTTCTTGTAGCGATTTTTATAATCTTTATTTTTAGGGTCCCATAATATAGGATGCTCCCTGTAAAGTTCTATTAACTTGCATGTATTTTGTATATTCCACTTTTTGTCCCCCGACATGTTTAGAAAAATACACTTATTTAATCACTACACAACAGAAAAATACACTTGATTTTGATAAAAATTGTACATTCTATTTCTCCTACTGCTTAACTCGTTTTAGCACGCACACGCGTCCACACTGCGTCGACAACTTGTCGTCAAAAACACAGACAAAACACAGACCTTTTGATCTTTACCGACCTGAGACGGGACCTGAAAAAGTTTTCAAATCTGCAAACAAAACAAAATTGTTTCAGAAATGTCTCAACAATGTTTTCGATTTGTCGCCACTTTGTCGCGAAACATGAATGTTTTTGTTTTGTCTGCTTGGTCTGGACCCGGCATTAAGGTTTTCATTTCGGCAACTTGGTATCTTTTTGGTAGCATTTGCGTTTTAATTCAGAGAGTTCTTTATCTTTGGACAAAACCACGGTTTGATGTGGTTTATCGCCCTCGTGTTAATTTTCCGCTTTCCAATTGCTTCTTCTGCTGCTTGGTTGATGCATTTTCTGTTGCTTGGTTGGTAAATTTTTTACCAAGTATCTTCTACTCCTCATTCTGGTTGTAACTCGATCTCTTTTAGGATGCTGGTAATCCTGTTCTCATAAAGGAGTTTTATACTCTCTGTTGCTAGCGACTCTATATTGTGTTTGTCGATGAGCATTCCGACTACTAGCCGGCTATTGCCGGAATTGCCAATGAAGCATGCTGTTAAGAAGAAAAAACTAGATAGCTTATCAAAATTTTTAGTTAGTTTATCAGGCAAAGCATGGGCATTAGATCTAGAGTTAACTTGGTTAGATTGAATTTTCAAAGAGCAATATCGTGAAAATACAATTAAAAAAGACCAGACCAGAATATTGCTGTTTTCTGGAGGACGACATACATGTCATTCGATTTTTTTTACTATATTGCATTCCAAATGCGCAGAAATACATTTTCAGTTCTTATTTTTATTTTAATCATTTAGGGACAATCAAACTATATTAAGTCATTTAAAGACAACCAAATGGCGTTTTGTCCATCAATAATGTTTTTTTGAAAAACTAATAAAGCTTGATGAAACTGATAAATACAATAAATTGATAATAAAAAAGTACATTTATTCATATTAATAATTGAGTAACAGTTTTTCTCATTTCCTAAAAAATGTTAAAAATGGACAAAGTGCGATATGAAAGTCTGCTCCTCAAGTATAAAATAATCGTGTCTTATGTGAGTGATAACTATGATAAAAGTGGTATAGGTCATATAATTAAACTGCCAGTAAATATTTTTTTAGTACAAATATTATGCAGAATAAAACATAAAGCTTGTTAAGCTGTTGCGTAAGTTTAATTTTATCTTAGAGTTAATAATAAACGTCAAATATCAGATACCAGATTACAACTACATATCTCATTGTTCTATCGTTTATTTAATGACCGAACCTCGTATCTTTAAACAGATAATGATTTACGATTAATAAGCTGCACACATTTAGAAAAACCTTGTTTATTATGCTACAATCATATTGTTTTGGAATTTACGAGGTCTTAGAAAGCAATGCAGTGATCATAAATTGAAAATTCAACTCGATATATAAATCTACAGTGTATTTATCGTATTTATGGCACCCGTATGCGTACGTTTATTTCCTTTTTTCTTTCCACACAATAATTACGATAGTGACTTACAGTGAAATATGCTTTGTAACTGTGGGGTATGTCAATTATACACTACGATGGTTAGTAAATCTTAATTTTCAACAAGGTAGATGCTTTATGCAGGAATGGCAGAATGTAAAAACGAAAGAGGCAGTTTGGGGACTAAATATCGTAGGTTGGTGACAGTAGTAACAGGTTTTGATTAACAAGAAGTAAAAAAAAAAACAATTCAAGGCACCAGTAGCTCCGAAATTAAACAACTGGCCAGGTAGTTTATTTCGTGTACGAACTACATTGCTCACAAAGCTTACAATTTGAGTTAAAAGAACTTAAAATAACAATTAAATACAGTACAATAAAATTTTATAAGTAAAATAAATTAATCAAACCAGGGGGTCAAACCTAAAAACTAACGTGGACCAATTAAACAATGCTTAACTGTAAGTTAGGTTACCACCAAGACGTTTGTATAGTTGGGTCTCTCCGCAAGATCAACCAAGAAACGTAATAAGGAATTAAACTGGTTACATAATAGTGAACATGAAATTCCATAATGGATGCCTAAAAGATAAGGAAACAAAGTCGCGCGGATTCTTTCAGAAAAGCTAAGTACCTACCATGAAGCAAACATATGATTCAGAAAAATCACTCCAGAATATATGTGAAACCTTTAACAAGATCAGAGAAGAACATCTAATAGATAATAAAGAGAAGCAAAAAAGTTGGATGAACGACAATATACTGCAACTCATGGAAGAGAGAAGAAAATGAAAGAATAACAAAATAATGTACAAAAATATTCAGAGACAAATAAGAACCGAAATAAGAAAGGCCAAAGGAAATTGGTTAAAAACACAGTGTGAAGAGATATAGTTGTTGGAACAAAAACACGATACATTTAATATGCATAAAAAGGTAAAACATGCAGATGATCTTCAAAAATCCAACATTGCAGTAGCAAACTGCAAGATAAACAGGGGAACCTCATCACAGATAAAAATCAAGAAATATGTATGTATGTATATAAACCAAATACATACAAGAACTCTTTGAAGATATTAGATCCTTCCTACATAAGTAATGACCACTTACCAATTACATCAGATGAAGTGGAAAAAGCAATGTCACAACTAAAAGATGGCAAAGTTCCTGGACCTGACAATGCACATGCTGAACTCATAAAGCTATTTAACACCGAGGGTACATAACGACTAACAAAAATATTCAATGACATATATTTTACCAAGATTATAGCTGAAGTTAACGTTTATTGCTCTACCAAAGAAAACAAAATCCGTATCCTGCAATGATTTCCGGACCATCAGCTTAATGATACACATTCTAAAGGCTCTAGAGGCTCTCTTTAGCATACAAATGCTATTTCAATGATGTAGAAATGTGAATTGCAAAATTTTTGCATGCTTCATTGATTACCAGAAAGCGTTCGATACAGTAAAACACGACAAACTGATGGAGAGATTAGCAAACATTAAAATAAACATCTGTGATCTAAGAATTATATTAGCAATCTTTACTGGAACCCAACATCGTCTATTCGTACAGAAACAGGAGAATCCGATGATATCAAAATCAAACGTAGGGTTCGACAGGGATGTATACTATCACCCTTGCTGTTCAACATATATACTCTGAGGAAATCTTTCAAGATTAAAGGATGCAGTAGAGGATGTTGAAGCTAGAATGCGAATTAACGGAGAATGTATCAATAACATCAGATACGCAGATGACATGGTGGTATTCGCTGACAGTTATGAAGCCCTCCAGTAGTTAATGAATAGAATTAAATAATTGAGTCAGAGATGTGAATTGTTTGCAACAAAGACTTATTAATTAACAATCACACCAAGTGTCATTTTTCGCTCCCAAAAATCATAAAGCATTGTGATCATCTGCATCAAACATTAGACAATTAATATGTGAACTGCAAAGTAATTTACGATCACTTAAACCATTAAACCAACCAGTTAATGCTGGGGATACCCTACTTATATTATTTATTATAATCTAAAAACTTTATTCTTACCCCACATGGAACTGGGGAAAAATGTCCAAACGCAACGTTAGAGGACCTTATTTTTTAAAAAGTATTGAAGACGTTTTAGAAAAAATTGATGCCAACCTTGGACCGAATAATAAAGAACGATCCAGTTTCGAACAGAAATCCTCACGAACTCTAGTAGCCACCAAAAGATTTTGCGTTTTCTGCAAATCTTCCAATCATAAAATAACTCTTCTCTGATTTTAAGTTTAAAAGACTAAATTTATTTTGGCCTCATAATTTACCCCATATTCCAATCCAGTGCAGTCATCTTCGAATATTCAGTCTGACTCTACTGTACAAAATACTCAAACGCTGTCTAATTGTGTCATAGAATACAAGTCTGTTCAGAGTTGGGTACAAATGTAGTGGTACTAACCGGACAATCTGTCATGTTTGCAGTTAGTCTGAACTAAACGATCTCTCTCGCTTTTCATCGTAACAATTCTCTTTAAGGATTCTCTTAATCGATTAGATGAGTCAAAATCCATTGCTAGAAGTAAAGTTATTTCATCGTTTCAAAGTTTCAAAAGAATTCTATGTCAAAGAAAAAATGTTTTGATTGTATGAACGAATACTTATCTACGGGCAAAAAAGGAGAATAGCCTAACTACAAAACTTCGAGTTGTATGCAGTGTTTCGTTACTGCATCTGGAGTTTCTTTGAATGAGCATTCTTTCCAAAATCTTTTGTCAAGTTTTAATTGATCCTTCTCAAATTGATCATTGATCAATTCTCATTGATCCTTCAGCAAATAGTTTGGCGATCAGATCCTTCCCAACCGTTGCAAACCTTTTCTCTGAATACTGTGACCTATGGTACTGCCTCGGCAAGTTTTTTAGCTACTCGATGTTTAATACAACTTTCTGAGGAGCATTTACATGATTATCCTAAAATTATACCAAATAATTTTTAGATAGACGACTTGCTAGCTGGTTCCAATTCCGTTTATTATGCATTGTAATCAGTCGTAGCCACTTTGGCCAAAGGTTGTTTTCGTGTTCGTAAATGGGTATCCAACAAAGCCTGGATTCTAAAAGGCATCAATCAAATTATTGAATCTCAGAATACTACCTATATCTTTGGTTCCAAGAATGGCACCAAAGCATTGGGTCTTAATTGGCTTCCAAATCCCGATTCTCTTAAGTATACGATATCTTCCGAAGTTCTTCCTAGCGTAGAAATAAAGCGCACGATACTTGTGGCTACAATCTAGTGTGTCTAGAGAACTTAAGTTGGCATCAGTCATCATTATTTCTGGCTTTGGTCTTAGATTTAGTACCTTCAATGTGCTGCTTGTAGCTTAATGTTTTATCTAGTGTCACTCCAAGGTACTTGGGAATGGACAATGTGACTTTTTCTCATTAAACGATAAGATTTTTTGTAGCCTTTCTGCTGTTGAGATGCAATAAATAAAATATTTATTGGTACTTCACACTTCCGAATTCACATAGTGTAATTACTAGTTGTTAAAAATCATAAATTTATGTCGGTTCCATATTGCTAGTTTGTTAGTAATAGACGATATCAATAATAAAGGCGGTACTAATAGCAGCATACAACCAGGAGTACTGTCCTATTATTTTAATTCGATACTGTAAAGAAGGCGGAACTGGTTTGTTACTAATTGATTTTTAAGTACTTCCTTTTTATTTTTAGATTTGATTTGACACAATTCGTAAAAAAGTTACAACCTTATGATTCACCAAGAATTTATTGGACCTGAGCGGTTTGGAGGTTTGGCCTGTACATTTTTATTTTTTGTATTAGTTGAATTTATAAAGTAGTAAATTCATATAATGAGTAACGCATTGATTTTAATTTTTAGTATTACTTATGAGGTACTTGTCAGTTTTTTGATTAAGTAAAGTATTGATAGAAATAAGTGATAGTTTTATATTAAAATTGGAATTCACGGACTCAAAAATAATACGGTATCAGACCAGAAGGAAATAGAAGAATTAGAAAAGATGCATGATTCTTTTAATATGTAAAAGTGAACGAATTTTCAAAATAATTCGAATGAAAGTCCACCAATTCCAAAAGTCGAGGTGGAGTATGCCATTAAACAATATTAAAAACCAACAGGAGCCCTGCACTGGCTTTACTGGGCTATATTTTTTCGAAGAGGCTGGCTATACTGTCACCGTTAATTCTATTCTCTACGTTGACATGATCCAAAATTTTTTAGTTCCAAAACTACGCAGAAAAGAGATAAATCCAAGGAATGTGTGGTTTCAGCAGGATGGTGCCACGGCACATACTACCCATGCTTCAATGAATATTTTACGCAACCTGTTCCCAGAACAAATTATGCCGTGTCCTCCAAGGTCTCCAGACCTGTCAATTTGTGATTTTTTCTGTGGGAGTATTTCAAGATTCGTGTATATGTTATCAAGCTTCGTAATTTGATCTAGTCTCGGCAGGAAATCCGGAGGATTTCATAAAGAGGATCAAAAAATGCATCCAACGTGATGGTCACCATTTTGATGGCAATATTTTCCATACTTAATTAGATTGTAAATTGCATAATATGAGCTTCATTTTGATGTTAATAAAATAGTATTTTGTTGCAAATATCTTGTGTATCATTTCTTTGGAATTTTCGTTATTGTTTGTGCTCTATAAATGCTATAAAAATGTCTTTCTGCAGGTTGTAACATTTTTAGTAAGCAATTGCATATAATATATAGATTTTTAAGGTATGACTCATTAAGCTGTAAGTATCGGAGTAGATCCTAATGCTTCTAAAACAGCCACAACATATAATGATTCTAAAACTTGACATCAACATAAACCGCCTTAATTGCATCGAGAGATAGTCCACATAACACCCTTCCATATCTTTTTGCCTTATTTTTATCTCATCTTATATTATTTTTCTTCATAAAAGATGTCTGGAGAAAGTCTCAACGGCCCCTTACATAGCGGAAAAGTAAACGTAAAACTTGGCTGAAAAACCAGCTTTCGGTAGATGAACATTTTCAATATTTATACTGCACACTAGAGTGGAAAGGTTATGATGATACCGCTGCTCCCTATATAAAATATAACGTGTATCGGTTCAATATAGGTACACAGTTTTACGGAATGGAGAATGGTTCATTAGCTTTTTGTGTGCAAATGGATTCGTTTGTTTTGATTAAATTGATAAAATGAAATCAAAGTTGACAGTAAAAATCGATTTTAATAAACTAAAAACCGTGGTAATTTCAATACAATATTTTGTTTTGTATTAGAGGAAAATTGTAGTGGAATTGAGTGGGTAATTCTGAAGGACCATGTTTGAATATTACGCAAAAAATTTAAACCCATCATAACAGAACTTAGCACAAATTTTAGTCCTATTATTAAGTCCTATTTTTTTAGGCTGAATATGAAGGCTCTCGATTATGTTTAAGGAGTTGAAAAAAAATTAAGGAAAAAACTTAAGAATAAACATTAAATTTTTAATTTCTAGCTGGTCAAATATTATGTAAAATTAAAAAATAACACCTTCTATAATTATTCTTTTTTGTAGGAGAAATATCTCTATGGTAGAAGCTATAGGCAATAATATGTACACAAAAAGCAAAAATTTTCGATTTTTTTTTACTTTGTTAGAAAAAGATGACCGCTAATAATTATTGTTCCGCTCGCTGGTCCGCCGGCTTCGTTTCTCGTATTTTGTGTGCTGTCGTCTTGAGATGCTTTTAGGACTCTTTTATCTCCACATATGGCATAATATATCTGGATACGCATAGATTGCTACGTTGCCGAATCGGAAAAAATGCATGAATTAAACTTAAAATAGATGGTGACGTGAATAAACTACATCCTGAAGTGATTTCAGCAAAAAATAGACACCTGTGGTAAATGTGCAATTTAAAACAGATCCCGTCTATTAAATAATTTCCAGTGGATAAAACCGTCAGACGGATATTCCCAAAGAAATACCGATAATTGCGTCCATCTATTGGCGAAGTGCTAAATCGTTCCTCCAGAATATACCTACAAGCTGAATCGACCAATATAAGCAGTTAAGCTTTATGTAGTTTTAGCGTTAGGCCTTTGAATTGTGGGTATAACATAGAATGATGCGTATACTCTGGACAGCACATCGCACAAATGTCATAATATTGACAGAACTCGACATCAATACAGGCGTACCACAATCATCAACCAAAATATATTAAGATACTTTGGGACACATTACCAGACGAGTGGAAGGCATGGAGAGGTTGGTGGTTGAAGGCAAGGTAGATAGTAAAAGATCTTGAGGAGGATCTCCACTCTGATGGTCAGACCAAATAAAGTGCGCTACCGGTTACTCTCTGTTTGAGGCAGCACATTACGCCCAGGAGAGAGAAGAATGGATAGCAATCATTCGTCAAATACCATAACATCACCACATCCTTACGAAGGATGAAGGAGGAGTTTTAGAATAGAAAAGATAGTTAGGATTTTTTTTATTTAGCTTTACGTGTCTCGACAGCGTATGTCACTGATAGAGGTACAATTTTATTATATTACATTACAAGAATATAAGATTCCAATCGATAAAGAAATGCGTTAAATATTGGTACAATTAATAATTATCAAATTCTAAACTACGTTTCTTCTTCTAAATTTCCTGGTAAAGCCTGGTTTCATAGAGGAAATATATTAGTGAGGTTTTGAAATTAATCACTCAAAAGAATATTTTTGCTGTTGTTGTTGAAATATGGACAGTCTACAAGAATATGTTTAACAGATAGAATATTACCACAGATTGTCCATGTAGGTGGATCTCGGGAAGTTATTAAATGTTTATGAGTTAGTCTTGTATGGTTGTTTCTAAGTCAGCGAATTAAGATTTTGTTTTTTCGTATCATGGAAGGAAACTCAAGATCTTTAACGGTGGGATGGATATCACCAAGCTTGGAAGAGATTTTATTCCAGTGATCTTGCCACAAGACATTTTGATGATATTTTTAAAATACGACTGTAAATCTGTATGTCTTTAGTATCCGTATTAGAAGAAGCGGCTTGTTTTGCAAAGAGGTCAGCTAGTTCGTTTCCAGGGATTCCTACATGAGACAGAATCCAGATCATGGTTATAGATACTCCAAGTGAGACTTAACTGTCGAAAGAGTTTTGAATAGCTTGAACCAAAGAATGTACCGTGTACATACTGTTGAGAGAGTAGATAGACGCCAAAGAGTCTGTACATATTGCTACTGTTTTGTATTCTGATGATAGTGAGTTTGTAGCTTGGAAAATAGCGAATAATTCAGCAGTATGTATGCAGCAGAAGAGCGGAAGATTATAAGATATGACTAAATCTGTGTTTGAAGTTACAGCACATCCAACAGCTATAGTATTCTTAAAAGCATCTGTATATACAATTTGGTCAAATCTGTTGTTAGCAATTAATTCTTTTAAAGGTTTGTCTTAGAAATTATGAATTTGTCTGATGCCTGTCATAATTAGTTAACGAGAGAATAAAATCTGCTTTCAATTTATTTCAGGGAGGATTAGGTGATATTAATATTGGAGTTGTGGCTGAAAGATCCATGTTTTTCAGATGTGGTGAGAGATACTGTGGCATAGATTAAAGTTCAATAGGAGAAGCGGAGTTTAAAAGGTCATTACTTAGTAATTTATAGGCTGAATTTTTGGTATTAGCTGAGATTCGAGACGAATATTTAGAAGGAGCTGCCGATGACATAGCCCAAGAGAAAGTTCATTGGCTTTTGTGTATAAAGTATCTGTGGGGTTCGACCTGAAGGCCTATTAAAAGTGCAGAATTGTATATAGAATTTAGAAGTTTTGAATATGTCGGGCTAGCTGACATATAAATGAAACTGCAGTAATCTATTTTAGAACGACTAAGGCATCCATAAATCTGAAGTAAGAAGTCTTCGTCTGCACCCCAATGATGATTTTACAGAGTTTTTAATATGTTAAGATTTGTCATGCACTTAGTTTTGAGATCTTTTAAATGGCATTTCCAAGTATGTTTACTGTTGAATGTGAGTCCTAAAATCCGTATACTCTTTACTGCTGGTAGACAAGTACCATTTATGGTAATTTTAGGATTTATTGTACCGTCTGTCCTACGAGAAAACATAATGATTTTTGTCTTCTCAACAGAAAGGTTAAATCCGGTTACTGAAGTCCATTCAAGTAATTGATCAGTATCATTCTGAAGCAGTTTGCAAGTGGCAACAGAGTCCTTGCTTTGGCAGAAAATTATTAAATCATCTGCGTATAGTGCAAACTGACTAGAAGCTCATTTTTTTTACATATATCGTTTAAAACAAGCATAAAGAGTGTAGGACTCAATACCAACCCTTGGGGAACGCCATTAGTTTGTTTAAAACTCCTACGAGAGTTTGCATTTTTCTTTTATATTAAAGGTTCTATTTGTTAGGAATTGATTAATAAATGAAGATATATTTCCAGAGATACTGTACTCTTCGAGTTTAGCTATATTAAGAGGCCTATAAAGAGTATCGAATGCTTTTTCGATATCAAGCAAAACAGCTATTAAGTCTTGTTTGCACTAGAACGCGTTGATGATTGATTTTTGGAGGATTGCTAGATTGTCTGCTGTACTTCGACGTGAACTTAAACCTGATTATGTCAAATTTGTTATTTTATATTTTTCTAGGTACCACAAGAGTCTTTTATGGATAATTTTCTCCGTAAGTTTGCCCATTGTATAAGTGAGGGAAATGGGTCAGTAGGAATTTGGATCAGTTGAAGGTTTGTCTTGTTTTTTAACGGGAATAATTATGGATGTTTGCCACAAATTTGGAAATGATTTTTTGGTCCATATTAAAATATTAAGTTATAAAAAGATAAAGGAAATTTTATCTGGGTCTGCAGCTGAATTTTAACAACAGTTAATATTGGTTTTTGTCGCTATTCAATAATTCGGCATGCTATGTTTAAAAATCTAAAAAAAATATCAAATGAGGCATAAAAAATATTTTTAAACTACAAACGTTTCTGTGACATATTCTATGTCTATGTATTTATTCACGTTTATAATACAGTTACTGTTGTCCTGGGCTTTGTTTCAATTTTTCTATAGGTAATAAAAATGCTACATCTTTCATTGTGTTTTACAAAATCATCAATATACAGAATTGTTTGTTTTATCCCGATTCACTAGAATCTCAATATTTTTTATGTTGTAACACAAAGTTGCAAGGTTTAATATTATTCGAAGGTTATATTTTTCTTTTTTATACAGAACTTGCTTAATCACAAATACCGGAAATCATTTTCCTTGAAAATTTCGTAAACTTTAGATACAAATACTGATTATCGCGAGTTCTGACGGTTGCAATAGAGGTAAGCCGTTCCTGAACAAATATTTCAGTGGGAAACGATACTGCCATTGAAGAAATCGGTTCACAAATCAGTGAATGTAAATAAATACGTGCCAATAAAAATTTTAAATGGAATTTATGTTTTTTGAAATTTAATACAGTAATAACTTTTAACGTTGGCATGTAAAAATGATGTAGACTTTGTGACATATCAAGTTGTTGCGTTTAATTACACTTTCATATCATTACAAACAATTTTTGTTTGGCAGGTGATAATTATATATAATAAGTAAATCGTTTTGTTGTCCTGAGTTTTGTTCGTAATTGCCGCTTGGTTTTCACCATATCTGGCTACTCTCGCTTTAGCTTGAAAACTGATGCAGTTACCTGGGGTGTGGACAGTGGAGCTATAAGTGGTAGGTGGGCGTTTTGAGTGGACCAGTTATCAAGAACCATCTCCAGTCTATAACGCTCGATGGAATCGCACTTGATCAAGTACCCCTGCAACACATCCACTAAACCCACAGTGAGAAAATTGGTAGTGATCACGGACCTCGGATGCCGAAATCCGGCAGTAGAGATGTCAAAGGGTCGCTACATGGAATATGCAGAATATGACGGAGTGGAAAAGTATACAATATCCTAAAATGAGATTAAGAGACTTAATATAGATCTAATAAGGCTTAGGCTTTCTGGGAAGGAACGAAGTCGGAATAATAGTTGCACCACCAACGTAGCTTTCTCTGACAGAATCATAATATGAATATAAACAGATAAAGATGACACAACCATTGACGAATTTTATGAAATAGCTAATAAATTTGACAAATTATCGTGAAATTAAAATCATAATATGCAACTTTATCGCAAAGTTGGTTAAAGCAAATGTCCAAAATACAGTTCAAATCTTTACGCAGGCTCCACACATGGGGGCCAACGTTGGCCCCAACAGCGTTCGTTCAATGTGTGTATTACCGACAAAACTGTTGGCGCCAACGGTTTTGTTGAGAGTTTTCCGTGGGTTGTCCATGTGGTCCGTGTGGTCATGTAACTTTTAAAATATGTACTTCCATATATCGGCTATGGATGAAAGTCATGTTTGATGCAGAATATAGAAAAAAATAGGAAAATAGAAGGCTAGGAAATTTGGGAATTAAGTTAATTTTATCAAATATACTTTTCGAAGATTTTCATTGACGTTGGCTCTAGAGGAAACATACTGATATCGCCCCGATACTCGACCCAATGTGTGGATGCCTCACCGAACGTGGGAACAAAGTTGACCCAACTTTGGCTTCAACGTTGGCTCCAACGTTGGATCCCATGTGTGGAGCCGGCCTAGACTTAGAGAGAGAAGCGATTGTGGATATCGTCTTATTAGCTTCTATAAAGAACACAATAGGATACTGAGCAGTATTCTTTTTAAACTCCCTGTTTGTGGAAATCACTAGCAGAGATCAGAAAACAATTTAAGAAATCAAATTTATTTCTTATATAATCACCTTGCCGTATCCATAATTGTAGAAAAGCCATAAAATCTATAAAAGCATACCCAGTAATCGATGTTACGACAACAAAAAACAGTCGTAATAAACACCCAATCTTCTTCTTCTTTCTCTTTATAAGGGGTAGAAAGAATTCTTTATTGGCGGATTAATATCTCTATGGAAGGTTGTCACTCATGTCTTCATCGAGGTTATCAAGGAACCTTGTTTTAGGTCTTTCCCTTCTTCTATGATATATATGACAGTAGTAAAATATCAGAAGATTAATTACAGTCAATTTTAGTAGCCATATCCAAAAATCTAAACATTGTGATCAACACACACACATAACTTACAGCACATGTAATGGGAAGTTAGGCAATTCCCAATATGGCTTTCGAAATGCTCTTTTGAGAAACGGTTTTCTGTTTACAGGTAATGATTCAACGATACAGAGACATAAACAAGGATATCTACATATGTCTACGTATTTGTGGATTAATCTAAAGCATTCACAAAATGTTGATTGCGACTACCAAGACATCCGAATTGTAGCAAATGTTTACTGAAACCAGTCAGCAAGGATAAAAATTTGAAGTTTTTACATGGGTGTATTCTAGCTAGTATAATTCGTAATACTTGCTAATAGTATAGAAAAACGGTAGGATCTCATGATAAGGGTTCAAAGATCTAGCGAAAGAGTTGCCTCAATATAAATTTAAAAAATCCAAATGAATACTGATAAGAATATCGCAGTAATCTGCCAGACAGCTAATAATAAATACGAAATTAATTTAACATGTGTACTTGGCACAATTGTTAACTGAAAATGGATCTAAATATGTTCTAAAATTGAAAGGGCCAGAGCAACATAAAAAAATGAGAAATTTATTCACATAATTCCACGTGCTGTATTTATTTAAGGATCAAACAAGTGCTATTTAATTCATGTTTTCTTAAGAGGCTTGGGCATTAACGGGAACAATGTTGAAAATACAGGATGCATTACAAACGTGGAAGTACTACGCCTAATGCGAAAGGAAAAAATAAGTATTGTTCAATATTAAAAAAAGGAAATTTAACAGATACTAAATTTAGTAAAAGCGAGATACAACTTTTAGAGAAAGGATTTAAACACAACTTGCCCCAACATAATAATGAGAGAACTTTAGAATATTTAGGTGTAGAATGTGAAGTAGCGTTAAACAAAACTACTAACAATATCGAAAAAAGTATAATTGCCAAATCTATTACAGATGTGTGTAGTGAAACTAAGAATTCCTGTTACAAAGAGAATAAAACAGCAATTTCAATTAAAAATAAATCAATAGAAAACAACATTGTGTTTACAAAAGCAGACAAAGGTAACACTACTATTGCTATAGATAAAATAGAATATAGTAACAAAACAATAGAATTCTTAAATAATCAAAATATTGAAACTTTACACAAAGATCCGACAGAAAAATATCAAAAACAGATTAAGCTAGCGTTAGAAAATTCAAAATCAATACTAAATCCAATAGAACAGAAATACCTCAATATCATGAACCCACAGCCTCCTAAATTATACTCTTTACTGCCTAAAAACTTACATCGGTCAAACTGGTAGAAACTTTGATAAACGAATAGCAGAACATAAAAGGGCTTTCAAGAATAGAAAAACAGATTCGTCATACGCACTTCACCTTCTAGATCATAATCATTCTTTTAATGACAAATTTAAAATTCTTCACATTCAAAATAAAGGCCTTAAGTTATCTTTGTTAGAATCTATGGAAATCAACAAATTAAAAAACACAGATATAATTCTGAATGACCAACTTGAGACAAACAGTTTCCTCAACCTATTTCATTAGAGACTATAAATTTGTAAACCCAAGCCAAAAATAGATCACTTGAAAAATGCAATTAGCCGAAACAGCTGTAGTGATAAGATTTAAAATAAATTTTGTGGAAGTTTGAAAACAAAGTTTTCAGTGTTTTATTGATACATAAAATGAATTTCCATCAAGTAACGGTCGAATCCATCAATTAATAAAAAAAGGAAGCTTGAGTATCTCAAATGAGAAATTGCAAATCTTGTTTTCTTTAGCTAACAGTCCAGAAAAAGGTATTTGATGCACCACAACTTAGGATATTAGTATGGAAAGTCATACTGTTCAAGTATTCAGAATTGTGATAAAGTTAAAATCTTTGGGAGATAGCCAGCGCTCGTAGTGGAGAGGCAGGTGAAGAAGAAGTGAGATCCATGTCGCACGAACAAAATAAAATGAGTCAAATTCGACTAGTGAATCCATTCGACGGAACCGAATCATTAAAAATAACGATTTAGCTCCGGTCTGGTTTCCAATTCTTTCATATTTTAAATAATTCGGAAAGTAAATTCAGCTTTCTATACTCTACTAGTATTGATTTATGTGAAAAGCTACTTTTCGTGCTCCGCTGAGTGCATTTCTGTAATTAAAAAAATGAAAGTTACGTAAAACATCTTTTAGATTTTGTACTATTCAATGAATGAATAAAAATTATTTAAAATTGATTACATTTTATTGTTGAAAGTTCCTCCAATTACGGAAAACAGTTCAATCTTTTTGTAATTAACGTGACATTTAAGGCACAAAAGGAAGGGTTTAAGAACATTGTACATCAAAATTTAGAATAGCCCTTGATCACTAGTCTAAACAGACATAGATAAAGGGAGCCATTTTTTCTAAACTAAATACTAAAAATTTAAGACTAAGAACAAACTGACTAGTATCCCACAGGGTTTATTAATTTATTACACGAATATCAACGTGTATTATATAATCAGCTGCACTTTACAATGTTTTTCACTTTTCACTTAACTAACTCAAAGAATTTCTTCTTGAATCTTCTAACCAGATCTGCCTTATCAAGGCTGGGTATCCTCAGCATTGACGTGTTGAAGAAGTTGTTTTTTGAGATTTTTGGCAAATTTTTTTTTGTTACCAGTGTTCTTCTTACAGTGTTTCTTGTTACCAGTGTTCATTTACAAGTAACTCTGGTAGTCACTGTTCCTGTGGCACCAAAAAGTGTGGACAGTGCATTTGCGGTCTTCTTCGTGCTCTTTTGGCTTCATATGACCGCCAATTCCCGATTTCTTTGCTTTGTGCTTTGCACAACTTGAAATATGGTTTAAGAATTAATTGAAAACTATTGAACATCTAGGTTGTTATATTACCCAACAATTAAAATCCAGATAAAGACAACCATGTTAAAAATTTAAAGGTCAATGGTCTGACCTTATCTAAGTAACGATAACTTAAAACTTGTCGGAACCGCATGCATATGTGCCATGTCCTGTAGGATTATTTGACTTTTAAATAAATCTATACCAAAATGATGAGCCGCGCAGGGGTCCGGAAGCCAATCATACTGTAGGTTGGCAACTGGTACTGACATTGATTTTAGATCGATAAGGTACCAGTTGGATACAGCGCTTACTGATATTTTATTCTATTAAAAATACATTGCAATAAATCTAAACCGAAATGTAATTATTTTCCTTTTTTGTTTCAGGTAAGTTTATCTACATCGCAATTTGGTCTACATCGCAATAATCATTTATAAATTAGTAAGTATACGTGTAAAATTTTCTGGTAGTTAAAATATATCATTTTTTATTTTTTTTGTGTAAATATAAGTGATTTTTTGAACGAATGTAAGTGCTTTCTTCACTAAATTTATCAATTTCCCAAACTTCCTTTGGTTGATGGCATCCCCCGTCGATTTATAGAAAATACGTGCCTCAGTCTAGACGTTGACACATCATTCAAGAACAGCCCTACAGCTCCGTTTGTCCCCTTCGGCTCCCCTATGGTCGTTGCAGTGGCGTACATCGTCCGCACTTTGATCAATAAGTTGACGAACTAGCGACCACAGGCCTGCACCGGACATTTGGGGGCCGGTCAATGCCATAATGATAGTTCGAGAGAAGCTCTAGGAGGTCATTATTTGGAGGTTGGGGTAATTTGAGAGCATGTATAGGTATATTATAATATAATGTGCTAGAGGTTCGGGAAATTGATATCGATTTTGTTCTATGGTATGATATATTTAGTTCTGGCGTCTTTTGTGAGATTTCATAGTTATTATATTTTATAGCGAATTATACGACTAGTTCCTTTCGTTTCGTGGTTTCTAGAAAATTAAATGGTCCTGAATTGTTCACATTTAAAATTTGGTTTTGACATTTACTGAAGAAGTATATAGTGTATATGTATATACTACTTAGTTGTTTTTATTGTTCACAACATTTTACATTCCACACTAATAATTTTATAAGATATGCGTTTGATATAAATTTTATTAAAACCTCTCCCCTTTGTCTATCTCAACGGAACTGTAAAACACAACCGCATCTTTCTTTCTAACGGATGCACCCCTTTATCATATCACATTCTGCATCTTGCTCTTTCATCTGGTAAAATCTAGCCCATTATTCCATTATTGCTCTTAGGCCTGTTCTAAAGCAATATTTCAAGGAATATTGACTCTGGGAAGAAATTTAGAAACTTGAGAAAGGCAATCAGCCGAAACAGCTGTAGTGATAAGTTAAAATAAATTTTGTGGAAGTTTGAAAGCAAAGTTTTCAGTGTTTTGATGTTACATAAAATGAATTTCCATCAAGTTACGGTCGAATCCATCAATTATGATAGTTGTTTTTAACACTTTGACTGCCATGAGAAGCATGCCCTGATGCACGGCCAATTTGATTCTGTTGCCGCGAGAATCAGCTTTTGATTCCCGCTTGTATGTTATTTATATGTGATAGAAATATGTCCGGCTGGAAAGACCCTCTTTTTTTCACTATGGCGGCAGTCTAAGTGTTAAATATTGATTATATTCGACTCGACATCGAAGGCTTAAAAAGAGATGTTACTAAGAGACAATTCAGTTATCCCTGTGATAACTTTTCTGGTAGCTCTTGATAAAACCTCAAGGCCAAAGGAATCGATAGCCAGCTGTGGCTTTTTACTCTACGCGAGGTTTCTGTCCTCTTTGAGCTAGCCTTAGTACATCTACTCCATTCAAACTCTCCGCCTGGGAGTGTCCTCGAATCGAATCAGGCTAAAGGTAAGTTGCCGCTCGAAACGAAGCTCGAACACTAGCCGAGTATCTGAAAGGCAAGCCCTTATTGGAGCCACGAAACCGACAAACGGTAGAATACACGGTAACATCATTATGTGCACTTGGTTCAAGAATACCAATACAGTCACTGCCTCGTTAGCGAACAACGCATGGGTTACTTACTTATTGGATATGAAATTGCTAGCTAGCTATCTCATTGAATTGCAGAACCAACAAATGTACTTAGTCAAAAATTCAATCTACGTTTATCATAGTACGTTGGACTGAGTAGTCAACTAAAAACATCGCTTAGAAAAAAAATTGTCGTATATTTTACCAGTCCTGTCATACGGATTCAAAACATCGATTATATCCAAAACACAGAAACCTTTTTCACATTTTTTAACGAAAAATTTTGGGAAGAATGGTTGGTGTCATTAGAAAATGGTATCTGAAAGAGGAGATACAACTAGGAAATATATAACAAAGATGAACACATATCGGGTAAAAAAATTTTATAATTCTTATAAACATAGATGGACTAAGATTTGCACAACATCTAGGATGATCACAACAAAATAGTCCTCTCAGAAGGGGAAATAAATATAAAAGAAAGTAATCAAAAGGTGTAGGTAAAAGATCGTGTAGACGAGGATGCTGAGAATAGATTCCGCAATCTGGAATTCAGACGCACTGGAAAAAGATTAACATAGACTTTTGTGTACTCTTATTTATAAATGAACGTAAACGCAAGACGGGACGTAAGCGAAACGCACTATAACGGAAGAGTTGGTCAACTTTCATCTTTTACAGTGCGTTACTTGCGTCTGGCCAATCAAAAGGAAGAATTTTGTGCTGTCAACCAAAATGAACTGTCTGGCATGCCCACAATTTTGTAAAGTTGCTTATCAACATATTCGAATTTTTATTTTGTTGATTATTTGTTACAATGGAGGTTAAGAATTTATAAAATAATAATAATAAATAATAAAATGATATTATAATATCGTGGTCACCAACTCTAGCCGCTGTTTCTACTCATGCGCAAAAATTCCACTCCGTCGATTTATAAATTGAAATTATATTTACAGTCCGTTTGTTACGTCTCCAGTGCGTCTACGTCTACAGTCCGTCAAACTATAAATCCAGCTTAAATAGCGAAGATTTGGAGAAGCATATGCTCTACTTTAAGCCTACAGCACCAGTGATGAAATTTTAAAATACCTATATAAGATTAACTTTTTTTTCTCCTCCGAGGCATAATCCTGTTTCTGAATGAAGAACTTAATATACATGTACAAGAAGTTCGGAAAATACTTGAAAACCTGAAGAACAGAAAAGCAGCAGGTAAAGACGGGATACCAAACGAATTACTGAACTATTGTGGAGCAGCGATGACACAACAACTAACAACATTAATTAATAAAATTATAAAACACGATAAAATACCGGAAAAATGGAGAGCAAGCGAACCAATTCTACTATTCCAAAAAGGAGATAAAACACAGCCAGAAAACTACAGAGGTATAAACTTGTTAACCAGAATTTCTGTGTCTGATTGATCTAAAAAAAGCGTTTGAGTCTTACTCTGTCAATACATCGTTATGTAATTCATCTTCTGTATAAAAGAGACGTTTTTATAAATATTACAAAAACTATCGAAAACATTTACCAAAACAACAAAATGGAAGTCAGAAGAGATGGACAACATACAGAACCTATAGAAATAGGCAGCGGAATAAGACAACGGGATTAATTGAACCCCATGCTCTTTAATTTGAACATGGATGAAATTATCAAAAACGTTAACAAACGAAGAGAATGCAGAATGGGAAACAAAGAAATAAACATACTCTATTACGCAGATGACCCGATATTGATAGCTTAAGATGACGATAGCCTGCAAAGACTGGTCCACAGATTTAACATAAGAGCAAAAGAATTTAATATGACAATCTCATCTCAGAAATCTAAAACAACAGTAGTCAGCAAAGAATCAACCAGAAGTAAAATAGAAATTGATGTCATCAGTAATATACAAGTAATGGAAATAAAATTCCTGGGAATTACACTGTCTAGCTATAAAGACGTGGGCAAAGAAGTGAGAGATCAACTACAAAAAGCAAATAAACTATCCTGCCAGCCTTAATAACTCTATATGGCGAAACAGACATATTAATACTGTAACAGAGATGAGAGTACTGAGAATAATTACAGAAAATACGATAAGAGATCGAAGGAGAAGTGAAGACATTAGAAGAAAATGTAACGTACAGTATTTAAATGAATGGATACAAAATAGAGAAGAAAAATTGAATGACCACATACGTAGAATGGAGGAGACCCGTGTCGTCAAAATAGCATTGCAAAGCTTTGTGCCCTCTAAAAGAATTTGGCAGGACCCTGGTCTTCCTGGCCTCACGGCATACGACCCCCAGCGCATGCCCTTACAAGTCCGATACCAATTGGAGGTGGCACGATGCCAAAACATCGTGGGGCTTCACCTCCCCCGTAGTACCTGTATTGCGAGTCACGCCACCCTTCCGTGAGTCCTCCCCCCCTGGTTCGGAAAGGCACGCAGGTGGTGGAATACGACCTCGCACGTAGACAGGTCGCCGCCGAAGAATCGCTCCTCTACCACTCGTAAATCATTCCAAGATGGGTACGTGCCGAGTCAAACCACACCACCCTCCGCGGTGTCGGCTTTGAGACGTATTTACGTACCCTGCTCGTTCAACCTCACCTGGCTCTTGTGGAAAATGAGAGTAGAGTGGTCCCACGAGACGCTCGTCTCAGATACTAGGAATGTAGACCGGTGACTGAGATGACTAAGCATCTCTGTGCGTTTCTACCAACCCGACACCTCAAACGCCGGCTCTCCACCTCTCATATCCGCCCATTGTACGACAGGCATGGTACTCTGGCCTCGGCCGTATTCTTATCTCCTCGAGCCGGAAGGAGCGTTGAAATAACAACCAATCGGCAGAAGAAGTATCGGACGACCGCGCAAAAGATGGAGTGACAGCCTTCCATAGAGGTATTAATCCCCCAATTAAAAAGCAGAATTGCTTATAAAGAGGAAGAAGAACTTTTTTGCACAAAGTGGCTTTTTCAAATTAATTTACAATATATTAAACGAAATACCTATATTTTTATGTATCTCTAAATTCTGAATTAGATACATCATGAACGCATCCAACCGATGATTAAATATACAGTGTATGAATGTTAAATAAAAAACGGAGTAACCCCTATTAATAAGTCATAATTGGAACAGCTGATGCATACCTATGGATGTAAATTTACCGCACGGACGTCGAGGTCTACTGTATACATGCGCATATATGCAGTTCATGAACTTCATTATTTAACTTCACAATCTGCACTCTACATGCTGAATGTTATTAGCGATAATATGGAATATTACACATGCGTATGCAAATATAAACAGACCTGGAGTGGGAAATTAAATTATACATTTAGCTTTAGCAGAGGGATCATAAAATCATTTTATAGTAACTGTATTAAATAATAATTGTTAAAATATCAATGAAGTCTAAACGGGAGTCAATTCCATTCGTTTTTCTCTCAACTGTATTTAACACTTTCACGACGCCATTAAATTTGTCAGCAACTATTTACTTACGTTACCAGATCCACGTGTCTGGTAACACTGCCTACTGTTCGGACTATACCAGATCTATGGGTCTGGTAAAAATATCTATACATACACGGTTTCTGTGAATTTGTATTTGAAATTACCTTGAATGTAAGACTTCCATCTTATAGTAAACATTTTAATCTATTTCTGGCAGCCATAGTACGAGACTCCGATGTTCGCTAAAGAATTTACAGTACATAAAAAATATACTGATACCGATGTGGTAATTTGCAATATTTACTTTTAAAAAATAAACAAAATCATCAATTTTTTACTTGAAGTAATATAAAAAAGTCTTCCATCTGTACTTGTTGACACTAACAACAAAATTATTATAAATGAGCAAGAAATAAGAAAAGAATGGCAGCTGTATAATATATCAGAGATATTTGAAGATGACAGCAATAATATTGTCGAATTCTACAAAAAACTGTACTGACGGCCCAGAAATTATGAAATGCGAAGTAGAACATGCTATAAAAAATGCTAAAATTAGAAAAGCTTGTGGTCCTGATGATATACAAATAGATGTTGGTATTAGGTTTTCGCATTTTATTGCGGATTTTACTGAGTGGGATATCATCTTCTTCAAAATAACTTGTTCTCGGAACGTAAATTTCATATATTCTCGCAATTTCTGCATCCATATTATCTTTTCTTGAATGAGGTTATTATCTAGATCTTCATCATCAGTAATTTCATCAACATTAGGAGGGATATATCTTCAAGACATGCAATTAATTCCTTAGTAGTCAAAGGTGGTGTTCGATCATACATGTCCTGTGCAGTTAAAGGTCCGAATGGTCGCTTAAAAATAATAAATCACCAGGAATTGATCAAATTTGCAGTGAGCTCTACAAGAATGGTGGCGATGCCCTACTACAGACACTGCATAAGCTTTTACTTCTTGTTTGGCATAATGAGACCATGCCTTGTGAATGGTCTCAAGGCGTGATATGCCCTTTACATAAAAAAGGTGACTACCTCCAGTGTGACAACTATAGAGGTATAACCCTGTTACAAACTGCTTACAAAATACTAGCAAATATTCTCTACGAAAGGCTGCAAGTTTACACAGTGGGCATAGTTGGTAAATATCAAGCTGGATTCACTCCAGAAAAATCAACAATTGACCAGATTCATTCAATAAGACAGATTCTCTAGAAAACATTAGAATTCAATATTGAAACCCATCACCTATTCGTCGACTTCAAGGCCGCATACGACAGTGTCAAGACAATACTGCTATACCAATCAATACATGAGTTTGGTATACCAGAGAAACTTATCCGACTACGAGAATGACAATGTCTAACTTAGAAGCCACTATTAGAATACAGGGAGAGAATTCTAGATCCTTTAATATTGTCTCCTATTTAATATTGTCTTAAAAAAGGCAGTCCGAGATACACGAATTAGGGATGGCGGTACTATTTACAATAGATCGATACAAGTCTTAGCATATGCTGATGACATTGACATAATAGGGCGTAGCAAGCGAGATGTTGAGCAATATCTCCTAGAATTGGAAACAGCGGTGAAACAGGTCGGTCTAGTCATCAACGAAGACAAAACCAAGTACATGTTGGTTACAAAGGATCCCATAGTAAATGAGGAACGAGAAACAGTCTTCGGAAGTCATACCTTTGGACGTGTTGACAACTTCACATACCTTGGGTCGCTGTTGACTGCTACCAATAAAACTGGCGAAGAAATCAAAAGACGAATAAATCTTACAAATAGGGCATACTATGGACTCCAAAAGCAGTTCCACTCAAGAAACATTCAAAGAAGAACTAAAATTATTATATACAAAACATTGCTGAGGCCGGTCCTCACATATGGAGCAGAAACATGGACTCTAACGCAGAAAGATGAAAGACTTTTGGGAATATTTGAGCGTAAAATACTCCGCAAAATATTTGGAGCTATAAACGAGCAAGGGCAGTGGCGCAGAAGAAATAATTTTGAATTGTATCAGCTCTTTGATGAGCCAGATGTCATAACGTTCATTAAAACATAGCGATGGGCTGGACACATAATACGAATGCCAGAAAATACGATTGCTAAAAAGCTAACCACAGGAACACCTGTAGGAAGAAGAACCAAAGGCCGACCGCGAATTAGGTGGTTAGATGGAGTTGAAACTGACTTACGGATATTAAAAATCAGAAGATGGCAACATGTTACCAGAAACCGAACAGAATGGCGACGAATCTTAGATCAGGCCAAGATCCACAGAGGATTGTCAAGCCAAAGATGATAATGATGATGATGGTCGCTTCTGGCTCTGTCCCAACGACATTTCAGAAGTACTTAATTGACTCATATTGACTGTGTGAAAAAAAATTATCTGTCTAGCCTATTCAGGCTAGATAGATAATTTTTAAACAAAAAAAAGTTGACAACTCACAGAATACCTTTTTCTAAGGCTCTTTGAAAGATCTGACATACAAGACCTTTGCCATATCGTAAGTCCTATGTATTACTATAGTTTTAATTTATGAACCGAAGACGGTAACATATAAAAAAACTGAGGACTGTCACTGCGTGAGACCGGTATGCGTTAATAATAACGGTTCCACTGACAATACAGTAATTCACATTTTGCAAGCGAAAACGTTCTATTCACTTTCTGTACACTTGAACTTAATACAACGAAATAAAATAAAATACAGCACTCTTATCTGTTCTGACCTAGATAACAAGTAGGTATTTGGAATGAAAACCGATTAAATTTATCTAACAGACCGTTCCGTTATTGTGTTCCGTTTTTTAAAATAAATTACATAGTGCACACACCCACGTGGAGTGCAAGAGATTACCAGATAAATTGGGGAATTAATTGGTCTTCCTATTTTTACATACAGTTCGTGACAATCGTAGATTGTTACTTTTAATCTAGTTCATACAATAATAATTGTTAATAATGTATAGAATACTGTAAAACTGTGAATGAAACTTTTCATGGGAATCGACTATCATTATAAACGAGTAGGTTTCCAAATGGACAAGATTTTCTATTTAAACGGATTTGTTATCACTACATTTGCACTCAAGGTACGAAGTAGTTTACTTTATTTTTTGAGAGTAGCCTTTAATATTCTCTAGATAATTTTGTCGCTTATCTAGGAGAGATCAATCAACAGTAGTGCAATAGACCTGAAAAACAGAAAAGTTAAAGAAGCAGTTCTCATCCTACTTCATGAAGAAAAATCTGTAGCATACCCCCAGCAAATGTAGCAAGCGTTGGTTGCCAATACAAAGAAAGAAGTCAACAACAAAAATATACCTGCTATAACGGATTAATAGGAAGTTGGAGGCATATCAACTACAATTTTTACACAATACATATGCAATACACAATACACGTTCTTTTCTTAAATCGGCCGTGTATTTTGTTTTTTCTTCTTTTACTTTCAGACCTATATTTAGCGCAGATTACTCAAAGCACAAGAAAATATCCCTAACTTCTAATGTTGATTGTGCTACTGCATCTACCTCATCGGCAAAGACGAGAATGGTTTTGCTCCCCAAGCAGCTATGTTTCGTTGGACATGTACGAACTCATCACTTTATAGCCCCTCATAAAATTATTAGACCCTCCGAGATATAGTAAACTGATCACCGGCATCCTTTGGAGATAGGTAAACTCATCACCGCAGATAAGTAAACTCATCACTAGCATTTTTGCCCAAAGGCGCTGGTTTCTAATGCGGAAGAATTCCCAAATAAAAACCACATTTGCATTTAGTACATCTATTTTAGATTTATTCTGTCAAATTACCAAATCTTAGCGGTTTGCAAGGGGTTTATGGTCCATACCTGCCACGGAGTGCAGGTAGGCCAGTGATGAGTTTACCGATCTCTCGGGGTCTATTTGAAAATCCCTACTTTTATGATGGTAATGAGTTTGTAGTATTTACGAGGGTATTTATGGTAATTGATGATGAGTTTACGTGTACCGGTTTCGTTTGGTTTTCGGATAAATTTTTCGTATGACATTGTATGGTTAGGTTAAACAAAAATAGGGAACGCATATCTCTTTGTCCCAGTCCAGAATTTACGCAGAAAGCATTTGATGTATTCCCTTCTCTTCTTACTTGTGCAAAGAAGTTATTTATATACACACATTTGCGTTACCGCTACTAGTTTCTTAGGCATGCCCAGCTCAATCGTTTTTAAAATTTTAGAATAGTTACAATGTTTTCCTTTATAGGTGCTTCTTCATTATCGTTTTGCCATCTTTCTAATTTTTTATTAATTCTACATAATATGATTTGCAATTATTTCTTCATAATATTTTTAAATGCATCTAACCTGAAAATTATGTTTTTTGTTATAAAAACTAGAAATTTCGAATTGAAAAATAATTTTAATTTGCATGTTTACTATATCTGCATCCTTTTACTACTGTTTTTTATTCACATTTTACTTTACAAGAACAAAACAAGATAAAAGACATTCTATTTACATTCAAAAGTGGCCTAGTCGTTACTTTTTTAACCTAAATACCTTTAAGGTTATGTTTTATTATCTTTTACCGTACATTTGTTTTTCAGCAGTAACGGTCAACAGAATTTATCCGGCGGCCATCAGGAAGGTATAATCGCATTACAATACGGCTTTCATTGTCTAAAACGAGCTTCTATTCTGACATCGAAACATCACTTTTACGTAATGACTACGTACAAAAGTAGGCCATCCAACTCTTCTAGTGAACGTTTTTGACGTCTAAATGATCTAGCCATTGGCGTAGCGATATTTCGTTCTCAAATGTAGGTTTATGAGCGTATATTTCCTACAGATACAATTCTAATTTGATGTACTTGAATCTACTATTTACATTCTTTCCATTTTGTTTTAAATAGATGCTTTCTTACGTAGTATGATAGACTTCTATTGCAAAATAACGGCATCAATGCTCTTAATATGGAGAAAATCCACTTATCTCACTTGATATTATTTTAACTGTGAGTAAAAATATAACATCAACTATTTTGTCACAACAATATCCTATTTTTTTACAAAATTTTTCTGATCGTTGCATCTTCATCTTGCCTAATTACATGTCCTATGTGTATAAATCAAAGTTGTAGCGCCTACTCCAAAAACCCAGTTCTTGGATTCTTCCATATATTTTCCTTAAAATTTTTCTCTCGAAACGTCTAAGCAGTTCTTGGTCGTTCTGTGTGAGTGACCACGTTTCTGACCCGTATGTTAACACTGGCCTTATTAGTGTTTTATAAATGGTAATTTTATTTTTTCTGGGTAGTTTTGGGGCCATCTGTTTCCTCAAGCTATAATAGCACTTATTGGCAAGCACTATTTTTCGTTTAATTTCTTCGCTGACATTGTTGTCTTTCGTCAGCAGCGAGCCCAGGTAGATGAAAGTGTCCACACCTTCCAGTTCCGGATCATCAATTAATAGTCTAGGTATCTGGTTGCCTGATCTAGTACAATACATATGCTTGGTTTTCTGTGCGTTTATTTTTAATCAGTTTCTCAGTACCGACACCCTTAATGATCGAAATGCTTCGATCAGAGATTCTGTGGACCTAGCAATAATGTCTATGTCATCTGCTTATCCGACCACTTGTACAGATTTATTAAAGATGGTGCCATTCGTATTAATATGGCACTCTCGAATTACTTTTTCTAGTGTAAGGTTAAATAAGCACGACAGTCCATTTCCCTGTCTCAGTCTATTTTTACAATGGAAGGGTCTTGAAAAGTCGTTTTGGATTCTGACTATACTCTCTACGCCTGTGAGTGTAAGTTCCTTTAGTTGAACAAGACGAAGCGGCATTTGAAATTCCACCATAGCCTGTAGAAGTTTTTGTCTGTTGACTGAGTCGTATGCGGCTTTGAAATCCACGAATATGTGGTGAGTGTCGACTCCGAACTCAAGCGTTTTCTCAAGAATCTGCCTGACTGTGAAGATTTGATCCGTTGTTGATTTATTGGGTCGGAAATTGCACTGGTAGTTCCCAACTATTTGTTCAGCATAGGGAATCAATCTTCTGTACAATACGTTGAACAATAAATACTTTATATGCTACGTTAAGTAGGGTGATGCCTCTATAATTATCACACACCATCATATCTCTTTTTTTTGTGAAGAGGGTGCATTACACCTAGACACCTAGACATTTCCAGTCTGCGGGCGTTTCCTTCCGTAGCCAGATTTCGGTTACTAATTTATGCATGTGTTTAAGAAGGGTATCACCACCATTTTTAAAGAGTTCGGCAGGAAAATTGTTCCATCCAGGGGCTTTGTTATTTTTCAGTTTTGAAATGGCCTCTAATTTCTTCTTCGGTGGGGGGCGGCTCTTGAGCGTTTTCATCTATTTCAGTCAAAGTAATTTCTATTTGGTCTCCTTCACGACTGTCGCTAAGCAGTTCTTCAAAATGATTCGCCCACCTATTTAGTATCTGTTCTTTGTCACTAATTATGGAACCATCTCTGTCTTTACATGCTGTTATTCTGGTTTTGAATTCTTTTCTGCACCTGTTTATCTTCTACTAGAATTTTCGCGAGTCTTTTCTGTTGTGGTGGTTAACAATCTTGTTTAGAGCGTTTTCGTATGACTCTTTCTTTTTCTTTCTAAACGTCCTTTTTTCTTCTCGTCTAAGATTTTCATAGTCTTTCTGGTTTGATCTCGTTCTGCGCTGCTGAAGTCTCTTGTATGCTTTATTTTTCTGTTGGTTAATGGATCTACATTCTTCGTCAAACCAATCTTCGTTTATTTTAGCCTGGTTAGGTTTTAAAAAGCCTTTAGCCGCTGTATGGATAGCTTCCTTGCATTTGATCCAGTGTTCTTCTATGCTTAACTTTTCGTCGATTTTTATTAGCTCTTCATTTAAAATTTTCCTGTAGTTATCCCTAGCGTCTTCAGATTTTAGCACATCAATATTATATTTTGTAGATTTTGTGCTCTGGCCCTTCTTCCTTCTTTGTAATGTATTCGTAATATTTGTAATATATTCACATAAAATCACCGAATTATAAACGTGCAATAGGCGTCCAAGAAGAGACTTAATTGTACCAGTTTAAAGATTTCATCAAATGTAAAACATGCCACTTATCTATTACGCAACACGGAAGAAGCAAACATTTTAATTATTTTCCTGAGATAATAATTTTCCAATACGCCGCTGTCTTGCGGTATTTGTGAAATAATAGCGGTTCCATTGTCACCATAGAAACACGGTATTTTATTACACATTTTGCAAGCGAAAACCTGATATTCACTTTCTGTACACTTGAACTTAATAAAAAATTATAACTTTTTTTATTAACTATGCGACCTAGATAAATATCTCCTAGCTCAGCAGCTATCAGTGTATCTGAAATGCCAAGATTGCGTAGATATTATATCGGATAACGGATCTTTAGATAAAAAACACCAATCAATGGAAAAACTGGACCGAAGCTTTTACATTTTTTCCTTGTTTTTCAGAGTTATACAATCCATTGGAAATAGAATTATTCCTATGTATAAATAACCATTTTCTTTTACATTTTTTCTTTATAAAATATCGTATTCTTTCTTCATAATTTTAGGACATTTTTATTTATTTATTTAGCGTATGGACTTTCACAGTACAACAAATATACAAATACAATAATATATACATATATATTAAATATATTATTCAAACACTAAATATAGAATGAATGACACTAAATATTAATGTCCAATTTACATAGCCATTCAATTGCTTCTGGGGAACATTCCGCAAAGTCCTGGAGGTTTCCACGGTAGGCACGATTCAAGCAGTCTGAAACACAATGGCTTATGGTCTGTCTAGATTCTCCGCAATCGCACTGTGGACTTTCTGCACGACCCCACCTGAACAGCGAATCAGCACATTTACCATGTCCGGTACGTATACGATTAAGCCTTGCCCAAATGGACCGGGGCAGATTTGATCCGATGAAACCCTGAGTTGGGGTGGATATCTTAATATAGTCCGATTCTACTGTTGGCATCCATCTTGTTGTCCATTGCCTATGTATATCATAGGAATTACCAATTTTTCGGGCAGATCGTATTGGACGATTTCTAGATCTCAATCGTTGGTGCTCTTTTGAGATGTCTGGGATATCTTGATGTATTGGTAATTGTACGTTGGCTACAATTTTCTGGTACTCTCTCACTAATGCTGCTGTACGGCGTAGATCTGGTGGAGCAATATTGCTCAGAGTAGGCAGCCATCTCACTGGCGTTGATTTTATTGTTCCAGTGATTATTCTCATAGTTTGGTTAAGTTGGACATCGATTTTGCTTGTATGTGCACTATTTAGCCATACTGGTGCACAATATTCTGCCACTGAAAAAACCAAAGCTAGAGCAGAGGTCCGAAGAGTATCTGCAGAAGCACTCCAAGTTGTTCCAGCAAGTTTTGATATTAAGTTATTTCGTGTTCTTAGTTTACCGGCTGCGTTTGTAAGATGACTTTTGAAGGTGAGTGTTCTATCAAGTGTGACGCCTAGATATTTGGGGTTGTTGTTATGTTTGATAGCTGTATCATTTAGAGTTACATTGAGAGTATCGCCCGCAAGTTGATTCGACAGGTGAAAGAGACAGGTTTCAGTTTTGCTTGTGTTAGGACGTAAGCGCCAGTTCTTAAAATAGTTACTTAGTGTAGTTAAGTCCTCGTTTAGAGCTCGTTCTCCTGCTTCTTTACTATTATCTTGGAAGCCAATGGCCAGGTCGTCAGTATAAGCAAATTTTCTCGATTTTGTTTCAGCTATATCTGCTAAGGTTAAATAATAAAGGAGCTAGCACTGAGCCTTGAGGTAAGCCGTTGTTAAGTTTTCTAACGTTACTCTGTGCATCATTCATATATACCTGAAACAGTCTGTTAGTCAGTTTAGGACACATTTTAGGACAACTATTATGCTAGAATGCGTAGCATTCTTCATTCAATAGCAAATTTCTTCATTCGTTGTAGAAGAAATTGGCTCTTTTCCCAGGAAGTTATTGATCCCAAGGTACTTTAGGTAAAATACATGCCTTGTATTGATGGGATACGCCCTACAATGTACTAGCTGATAGACAGTAGGGATCTTTATACAGAGTGGCCCAAAAGTCTGAAAACGGCCAATTATCTCGTGAATTGCTATTGATAATTGTACAAAATTTAACGTAAACTAATTTTGGGATACGAAGATTCCATATTTGATATTTGCAATGTTGCCAGATTTACCGTTTCTCTTATATTATTATTAAACCTGTCGATCCACCAAGATACCGAGGATGCGTGAAATACCCGTCTCCGTCCTAGAAAACCACCAATGAAAACGGCAAGAATGATACATGAGGAGTTCAACATCACGAATGCATGGTCCCAAGAATGGAACGCATGGCAAAATAACATGCCCTGCATTAGCCACAAGTCACCAGGTTTTGATCTTTCACGCAAAATATGGTCCATTCTAAATAGGATCCGAACCAGACATGGCAGATGTGCATACATGCTACATAAATAGGGAAAGAACCCGTATCCTCAATGTGACTATGGGGAGAACCACACCATCGACCACATTATTGAAGAGTGTCCCTCAAGATCCTACAATGGTAGCTCTGAAGACTTCCTGTTTGCAACTTCAGAGTCAATTGATTATATTAATAAACTTGCTGTTTGTTTGTAACTATTTAAAGTTTGTCATATACCTGTATAACTAGTGTTTGTAATTTTGTTATTTTGTTGATAAATAAAATGTTCCTATAGTTTCATCTGCAACTATCTTAGGAGCTATCTTAGACGTAACATTCTGTCGATGCTCCAGTTACGGAACATCATCATTTATTCTTAAAAAGATCCTTTATTTATAACAATCCAGGTATAACTGACTCGTCTTAGACTTAGTTAAAGGGCTGGATTTGAAAACATAAGGTTAATTCTTTTTCCTGTACTCACCTTTTTCTTGATTTTTTGAATATTTATTCTTCGTGAAATTTAATCTTTTATCGAGGTGGACTGTATGTGCGTGACAGAATCTTCTGATTGGGTTACGTTTCCTCTTATCGTGAATTCTAGTATTGATAAATTTTACTGCTATCTAAAGATGATAATATGTGTCTATATTATGTGTAATAATGTCTATATTCAGAGAAGCATTAGACCAGGTCCAAGGAGGAATTAAGATTAACGAAATCAGGATAAACAATATCATATATGCTGATGATACTGTCTTAATAGCAAGCAATGCACAAGAACTACAAAATATAATAATTGCAGTAGTTCACCACAGCGAAATGTTCGGTTTACATCTAAACGTTTCCAAAACTAAAACTTTAGTATTTTCAAAGACACCAATAAATGTACATGTGTATGCCAAGGGTCAAATGATAGAACAGGTAAATTCCATAAATTATTTGGGAGCAAATATCAATAGTCAGTGTAATCGAAAAAAAAAAAGAAATAGTATCAAGAATCGAACAAGCAAGAAAAACACTCATGAGCATGAAAACATTTTTTACAAGATCATACCTTAGTCTGCAGCTTAGAATCCGAATGATTATATGTTACGTTTTTTCTGTCTTACTGTATGGCTGTGAAAGTTGGACAATGAACTCTAAAATAGAAAAAAGAATAGATGCCTTTGAGATGTAAATATACAGACGAATGTTGAGAATTCCATGGGTACAAAGAGTTACTAATGTTGAAGTACTTCGTCGAATGTGTAAACAAAAAGAATTACTAACAATAATCAAATAGAGGAAAGTGCAATACTTGGGTCATGTGTAGAGAGGCGAAAAATATGAATTACTTCAAGTTATACTGGAAGGAAAAGTACAGAGCAAAAGATCAGTAGGAAGAGGCCAGAACTCATGGCTGAAAGACCTGAGGAGATGGTTCGCCCGCTCATCCGCTGAAATTATTTGCGCAGCAGTTTCCAAAACCACAATTGCCATTTGGATCGCCAACATTCGGAAGGAGACGGCGCCATGAGAAGAAGAAAAGATGATAAACTGCGCCTTCTCCCCGTTGATTTTCATCTTCCATTATTTCTACACGATTTTCTAGTGTTTCGACAATTCTTCTGACTTATTTTCCTACTGTATATATTACTGTATCGTCTGTTTATAGGGCTGTATTAGTTCTTGCATTTGTGGGTAAATCTGAAACACCAAATATATAAAAAAAATTATATGTTCTGTGTGATAGCGATTTTGTATAAAAAAGAGATTTATTTATTAAGTTGTATACTTTCATTTGTATGCATTTATTTATACAGGAAAAACGGGAATATTGTACGTTAATAAATATAGATACACTAACTGATTAAAGTGAATTGAATGAGTTATAGAACCACTGCGACACCACTCCCTTTCCCATAGTTCCATAGTTATTTTTGCGACACCCCCAAACAATTATATAATTGCAACAATTTCTCACCAATAAAACTAATCAGCCATGAAAACCGTTTTATAGTTTACGATTACGGATGGCGGGAATTGGAACTTTCTTTTCTACAGTGTGTTACAAAACCGATGAACCGTATCTTTATTGTTCGGCAAAAGCAAGTAGTTAGGTTTGATTTTATGGTAAAATGGGTTTATTTAAATTAAGTATCATTGCAATAAATCGAAAATCAATTTTGGTCTCCAAGAAATAACGGTCACCAAGGATTAAACCGTCAATCAAGACTTTGATGAATGCTAAAATCAAACGGAAATACATTAACTTGTTGGTGTGGGTAGCAGAATGTTGGGGATATTCAAATATGAATAAAAAACATAATGTTAAAGTATAAAAATTTTGCACCAAATTTTAAAAGAAACACAAATATTGCAAATATTCATCTTTACAATGTAGCCTGTTTTTCATGTGTATTGACATAAATTCAGTTAATTAAATATCTTTCATTATTCTATTCATCATCATCACTCAGCCCTTTGCGTCCACTGCTGGACATAGGCCTCCCTCATTTTTGTCCATTGTGCTCTGTCTTGAGCACTTTTCATCCAATTTCTTGACATATTCTTAAAGTCGTCAGTCCATCGTGTAGAGGGTCTTCCTCTACTTCTTTTGTCTAACTTCGGCCTCCACTCAAGCAATCTCTTCGTCCACCTTTCATCACTGATTCAGGCGACGTGTCTGGCCCAGTTCCATTTCAGTGTGGCAATTCGGGAAATTACATCGGTAACCTCCTGTTCTTCGTCTTAAGTCTTCATTTCTAACTTGGTCACGAAGCACCATAGGTCATCACAGGCGCCATAGGTCATCACAGGCAGCACACATCCTTCTATTGGCTTTGGTTAACATTTCAAAGAAGTGGTCCTCAAAGAGTTGCACCTCAAAATGTTGACGCATCTATCTGTCAAGTAGTTCCTGACCAAGTTCTGCAGATAGGGAGATATTCAGTCGCGCGGAATTTTGACGATAATTTCCCAACTAGCACTATTAAAAACATTTCTTATGTCGAGAAAGAATGCCACCATCCATCTGCTCCTACAAGTGGGTATCTCCTTCTTGATCCTGATTATGGCGACTATCGCAGATTTTCCTTTCGTGAATCTATACTGATTCGTGAATCTAATTAGCCTAATGAGCCACACTCTTGAAATTTTCCTAAGAATACTTCATAACAGAATTAGACGCAAATGCGAAGAAGATCTTGAAGATACCCAATTTGGTTTTAGAAATGCTATGGGAACCAGGGAGACACTTTTTGCGCTTAATATCCTATTTCAAAAATGTCGTGACAAAAGAAAAGATGTATTTGCATGTTTCGTAGACTTCGAAAAGGCATTCGATAAAGTAAAGCATGTAAAATTAATGCAAATACTGAAGAATATCGGAATAGATGACAAGGATATTCGTGTCATTAAAAATTTGTACTGGAATCAAACTGCTATCGTAAAAATTGGAGATAACTACACCGATAAAATCTCTATACAACGAGGTGTCAGACAAGGTTGCGTTTTGTCGCCAACATTGTTCAATGTTTACTCGTACCAGTTATTTAAAAAGGCACTCGAGAGACAACCATATGGAATAAAAATTAACGGGCAACTACTTAATGTGACTAGATATGCAGACGATACAGTAGTTCTATCAGATAATATTGAAGGTCTTCAAATTCTGCTTGATCGTATTCACGAGGTAGGAGAGGGAATGGGCACATTAAAATAAACTAAAACAAAACCAAATTTTTAGTATTTAGTCGTGACCCACATCCCGATACAAAGCTTCAGTTAAACGGAGCAAGTTTAGATTTTCTTTCTCCACCATCTCTTTCTTCAGCTTTGTCTTCCCAAGAATCTCCAAAGAACTTGCCTAAGGTCTGCATGCCCCAGGCCCTCTAATTCCTCTCCCGGTTTAGGAATAATTATGAGATTTGTTTTGATTTGATTGATAAGTGTGAGATTGATTCACTAGAGTGAAAAATAATAGAATAATAAATGGGCCAAAAAAAATCTTGGAGTGGAGAATTAGAGCGGATAGACGAAATTCAGGAAGACTACCCACGAGATGAACTGATGACAGAAAGAGGATATGTACCAATTGGATTGCAAACGCTCAAAACAGATCTCCTGGGAACTCTTGCCCTCTTAGCAGGTTGTTCATAATATCTTGTACCCATGGCACTTTCTCCTTAACGAATATTGTTATTATCTCAGATGCTATCATATCAGATCCAGGCTCTTTTCCTGTTTTGATCGTTTTAGCAGCTTCATTCACTTCTTCCCTTGTAAATTCAGTCACAGGTGTCACCACCTGGAGTGGTGTACAGCTTGCTTCTTCCTACTAGGGAAAAGGAAAAAGAGCCTTGTCCAGTTCTTTCCTCCCACTCTCCTCAATCTTAATGAAGCCCCTTAATGGAAGCCTGGATGAAGCAATAACAGACGATGGGACTCTGGATGAAGCAATAAAAGACAAATATGCAAGAAAGAAAAGCTATATCAATGTTGAACGGGGTTCCTTGGAACAAAGTGTCTCTAAAGAAAAAAAAAGAAGAATATACTAGACCATTATACAAAGTATTGCCACGTATGGCCAAAAACTTTGGCCACAAAAAATGAAGACAGAAAAAGCACTTCTAGTCACAAAAATGGACTTCTGGAGGAGTTCAGATGGAAAATCACGTCGAGAAAGAGTTACCAATGAGGATGGATGTGTGGAGATACTAGAGTGGACACCAAAGAGAAGACGTAGAAGAGGTAGACCACCAACAAGTTGGAGCTAAATAAAGGGGGCTAAATGTGGATTCATGCTAAAACAGAAAAGAGTGGAGAATGGGAATCGGAAGACGATATACAGCGTTATAAACCGTTATTTATATTTATATTATAGAATCAACAACTGACTAATGATTGCATTGGTTTAATACAATAATTATTTTATTAACATATTGTATTAATAATAATTGTTTTAATTTATTAATGAGGAAATAATGAAGATTTCTCAGTTGAGCATAAATTTTATATATTTTTAATTAAAGAGATCAAAAATGGCTTGCGTTCTGCAAGCAGTAAAATAAAAAGCGTTTTTTTAAATACAGTAATAAATATTTTATTATATGTGCAGTTAGCTCACTTTACCATCAATGTAATTAACATTGTAATTTCTTATAGGTATTAAAAAAATGTATTACAAATCAAACAAATCCCTCAATAGATATTTGTGAAATCAAGTAATGTTGAAAACGAAAGGCGCTCGCTTCAAGAACACGCAAGGAAAAGTGTATATTAATACCGTTGTGATCGACCTAAGACCTTCTTTTTAATTAGAGCAAAATAATTATTATCTCACACTAAATAAAATTACATTTCGTATACAGTATAATATTGTTTATCGTTATTCATTTTCTCTGCTGAAATGTTATTAAGGTTTCATAAATTGGTGGTTTTCTCTTTTTTCTTAAAGATTATTATACAATATTGCTTGTGGTGATTTGTAAGAAAAGTTTAATTACACTAACTAATTTTAGAGAACTACCTTGTACACTTTTAGGAGAGAAAGTTAAATTAACTATTACTAAATGTATTAAAAATGCCTTTAGGTTTGTAGTACACTTTGTAATTGTGAGGAGCACAAAAAAGCAACCCCCTCAAAAGATTCAAACAATATTAAAACGGTTTCAACTTTATTAAAATTTCTTAACATTTCAGACAATTCTGACACACCCCTATAAAGTCTTATGAAAGCCTCACGATAGTTTGTAGAGTAACTGGATGAGTAGGAAACAATATCTTACACACCACTTAGATGTTTTGGGATCTACGTTACTCTAAAAACTAAGGCTTCCAGGAATCTGGAAGGGTGTACAGCCTTAAAGAAATTCGAAAAACCCGACTGGCTAGTAACTGCACTGGTGCGCTGACTCAAGGATCCCAAAAGAATCGGCCAAAGCTCGAATATAGCGCACACCACCAATCGGGTACACCCTGTACAATTAGCAATCACTATTCGCCTAATCATAGTACGTGCTCTAAAAAGTGCTCGTATTTTTGATCCAACGAATATGGATTCCCAGCTCTACCAACGAGGAGGTTTGTACTAGGATGTTTTTATGTGATAAGGATGAAACACGACGCTCACTCAAATGCAAATAAAACTGAATGAACTACTTCAAATCGCCAAACACTGTGAACAGTCCTTAAAGGTTATAAGCTTCAACAAAATGCTGTAGAGTAACTAAAGCTTTTCTAGTGCTTCAAATACTCTGGAACAAACTTAAAATATTACAAGCTTTTCTGAAGTACTTAAGAGACCTACTATTGCAGAATAGTTCTCAAACATGCTAGACATTTTTTAACTCCTTCCTAAAACCGAGAGGCATTACACGCAGTCCTCTAAAACGTCCCAGACTTAAGTGTAACGTATTGGAACTGAGTGGACACATATTCTTGAAATATTCCGGGATTATTTTAAACATTGTAGACTTACTTGAAATCGTTGGGAGATTCTTAAATCATTCATATACACACAAGACTCTTATGAAATCGTAGGCTTCCACGGCCAGAGTCAGAATTATAGTTTATTCGTCTTCCGGGTTTGGACCGTGTCATTTGTGAGTGACCCAAAAGTGGGTTCATCTCGACGTTTCGCTACAATTGTATGTAGCTTCTTCAGGAGAACAAAGAAAAAGAAAAAGAAATCAAAAGACAGGAAGATGGGTAGTTAGCAACGGTAACTCAGTTACTCAACGCAACCAGAGGCGAATACTAACTACCAAGATGGGCATTTGGTCACAGTAACTCAACTACTCAACGCAGCCAGAGGTGAAAACCAAATGCCAGGACAGGGATTCACGTCCAACAGCTCAGAACACTAACGCGTCGAGAGGCAGGGATTCACTCCCCGCCTATGCATTAGTTAAAAGAAATGACCCCTACACTCCCTCTGGGTGGTCAGGATTGAATAGAGTAAGCTGTAACAGGTTTGCTCGCTGGACTGTTTTTCGTCTTTACTGAGCTCTATCGCAGATTTCCTATTATTTTTTATTACTCTGTATTTTCAGAGGAATAACCTGTAACTTGATGAAATTCCATACTTTCCGGATAACGAAGTGTGCGTGATTCGTCTTATTTATTCACTTAGGTTCTTCTGTTCCTCGTCTCTTCTTGTTCCATAAGACGATAAGGAATGTATGGTCACTCCTGCAAGAGCCCCGATTTCCGGAAGCAGTAACCTTAGGTCCACAAAAAAATTTTATAGTTTGCCAAGCTGCCATATTGCTGCTATTCTCATACACTTGGCCGGTCAATTAAGGCAATGCTTACGTGGATAAAAGCATACACACTTTCTCATCAGATACATTTTTCAGTCATTTGGTTTCGATTGCTACAACAGCCCTGAAGAAGAATCCACGATATTAGCCTACGTCAGTGCTTTGTTTGATAGTATCAAGGTGACCTGTTTTAAGTTTGGCTCCAAACCCTTTGATTTGTTTTCTAAGTACACCAGCGTGCAGGTGAAATTGGTCTTTGTGCAGCAAGAAACTATTGCACCCAATATATTAATAGCAATCTTAAGAGTTTTTATGATTGCTGTCAGTATATTACCTTCAGTTACAGCATTTGGCTCGGAAAACGTATTATAACGTATCAGAATTAAGCTTAACTTAATATCCGCTACAATGAATTTTAACAAAATCAATTGTCTTTGCAGTTAATATCTCACAGGAGAGATTTCTCAAGCTCTCCGACTTTCAATTGAGGACCAATCTTATGCTTCGCTGCATTTTCACCTCGTATATATGTTATAATACTGATGCTTTTATGTATGTATGTATTATATTTAGGTAAATGGCCTCGAAAAGTTCGAAGCTCTCCATGAGATGAGTGTTTGTGTGAAACTTCGCAGTTCAGTCTATTTTCATGGTGTAAAACTTAGGATAAATTTAGAAACGACATTTATCATTGCAGATAATTAGATGCATTATCCGTATTCTAGTATAAATATATACGCAATTAAAAAAGGTATTATTATAAAAGGGAAAAAATTTTTCATGTAAAGAGTGGTTTTTTATAGGTATTTAACATTGAAATGGAATAAAATCAAGATTTTTTTAAATTAACATGAAATTGACTTTATTCGAAAGATAATCTTTTGGTATAATAATTTACATATGATTTCTGGCATATGACCACCACGGCTGGCTCTGACGTAGTCTTATCTGAAGGTCCAATTTTTGATGACTTTTACCAACATTTGTACCTGTACATCGGTAATAACGCGGCGAATGTTGTCCTCCAAGTGGTCAATTCTTTCAGGCTTATCAGCGTAGACTAGCGACTTCACATATCCCCACAAAAAATAATCTAGCGGTGTTAAATCGCACGATCACGGGTCCAAAACGTGAAACTATCAATAAATCAATTGTAGAAGGAGCCGTGTGACATATTGTGCCATCTTGTTGAAACTACAGCTTCTGAGCATCATGGTTGTTCAATTGAGGAATGAAAAAGTCAGTAATTATGGCTGAATCACAACAACTGTCAGCATTGACTATAACGTTCTGGCCAGCATCGTTTTTGAAGAAGTATGAACCAACGATTCCACCACCCCATAAAGCATACCAAACAGTCAGTTTTTCTGAATGTAATGGTTTCTCAACATACAGTTGAGGATTATGTTCACTCAAAATATGGCAGTTTTATTTACTAACGTCGTCATTCAACCAAAAGTGGGCTTCATCGCTGATCATCGCAACAGAATTCGCTTATAAAAATCCTGATCAATGTTAATCTCGTTTTGGGTCCATTCACCGAATCTATGACTTGCTAGGTGATTGTGTAGCTTCAATTCTTGCACGAGTTGGATTGTGTAAGAAAACCAAAATCTTTCTGCAAAGTACAAATCTTTCTACAACTTCTTCTGTACGACGTCTCTGTGGATGGGTATTATCATTTAGAATAAACGTAGTAGTAGAAAACATTCCATGGTTTATCGAATTAATTGCTCTGATGAACGATTATGTTGATACATAAAATGGACATAGGTCGCTATACGTATTTCGAGCATAACCATGATTTTCAAAATAAATTTGCACAATTTGGAAACACGACCTGACACAGAGGGGACAAAAAATATGTTAGAAACAGCAGAGATGAAAACAGTTAGAAAAATTGACGGCCAGATACTATGGCACAGAGCTAGAAGTACAGATATACGACGTAGATGCAAGATGTAGAACATCAAATAAAAGAGTAGAATGGAACGATCATATAAGCTGAATGACAACAAATAGAGTAATAAAGACAACAAGAGACGGTTCTCCAATAGGAAGACGATCAGTAGAAATACCACAAAAACGATGGAAAGAAACTTACTGAAGGCACATTAAAAATCAGACAGAGTCATGTCTACATAAAAAAAGGAAGAAGAAGAATTTGGAAGTTTCAGCGTCAGTCTATTTATGCCATTTAAACCAAACCATCAAACCATTTAAACCAAACTAAACATAACTTACTTGACAGCTGCCAAAATGGCCAACAGTTAAAAAAGTGTTGCTAACTTATATTTCTATAACTCTAAAAAACACACTTATTAAATTTATTGTATCCTCAAATAATGTTTATTTAAATTTTTAGATCAGTTAGGATTTTAGGTTTAAAAAAAATCGATATCAAATTTTCTAATAGATTATCATTATCAATCAGCCCTGCTTTGTCCATTGTTTGCTCTAGATATTCCCATCTATTCTGTTCTATCCCTCTGCTATCCAATTCCAATTGGATAGCTGATAAAAGATATGAAACGCAAATCACTGCCTTCACTGCTTTTATACTGTCAAATCTAAATTTAAGCTCTGATTTTGTCTTAGGAAATACAAAAATTCACAGAGGGCCAAGTCGGGCGAATGCGATAGCTGGTCCAATAATTTCCGATTTCTTTTGTACTGCGGTAAGAAATTGTGGCATTCTTTTTATTTTCTGTATGTTCAATGATTAAAGCAAAATCTGACTGATACTTTCTTTGTTAATTCCTGAGATTTGAGTTAGTTTCGAACAGTCAGACGATGATTTTTGCGGATGAATCGAAGAATCTTCTGGATTTTGTCGTATGTTTTGATGTTGAGTTTTGATGAATCGACTCAAAATCTTTTTGCACAATAAATTTTCACTTTCGTTAACATAGCATAAACTGTTTTTTACATACCAATTTTTCCAGTATCACAAGAAACCTGATTGATTTATATAAACACAGCATTTTTTGACAAAGTTCTGGCCGAAGTAGTTGAACAGGTGATTAGTACGACTAGACTGAGCCACGCATAACCGTGTCCGTCGCTCTTAGGATCGAGGAAGCATCAGCAGGCACAGACATGTTCAATTCTCCTGCAGCTATTCTTTATTTACACTAGCACCAATCCGCCTATTTAATTGCCAGAGCTTGTTTTGCATCTAGAAGGCATTTATGTGTCATTTGTGTCTAAAAGTTTATGCTAAGCCCACACCTTGGTGTTTCACTGTACTTGAAGCTCACCAACTACTGAAAGACAACATATTCATATTATTAAGATGGACACTCACTTTTCTCAACACGCAATATGCGCCATCTACCTTTGACGTAAAAGCAACACTCTTTCAGTGTCGAAGATTTGAATTTTGAAATGCTTGGTGGTCACCTATTTTGTAAGCTCTTTGCCAGATTGGTCTTCAGAGTAGTTCAAGTTATACATTGACAAAATGTATATATTTTTATACGGACAATATATTTTTCTTGCCTTTAAAATATCTAAAATCTAATATTCTAACAATTAATTACGACAGACTTAAATATCATTCTAACATATTTATCCACTACCACTGTTCAATGAAGTGCATTGATCTAGTAAAATCGTTGTTTGAATTAAGACATTTCCTCCGAATAATCACAATAACCGGCCAATCTTTGTAATGAAACCAATTACCACCTATTTCGGGTGGTGAATCTCCAAACGAGCCATAGGAAACTCAAGGAGAAATTCTAAATTGTTGAATTCCTGCTTCCATAATTATTTTAACAATTTAAATTAAAAGTGCTCATTTAATTTAATTTAATAGAATCTAGGTGATGTAACTTCGTTGAACACAAATATTTATTTTGTTTGTCAGGTATAAATTTTTTTGCCAACAACTTGGCTCTATTCGCCATCAGAAGTAAACATCTCTAGCAGGTAAAAATAGTTTTCAATGCAGACGTTTCCTTTCAGCTTTTTCAAACTAGTCTCGGGACAGAATTTCGAGGGGGATCCGGTGTGACCTTGAGAAGCGTGGGAACCACTAATCATCGAATTCTGGGTATATACTTTATATGTGATCGACTATTTATTGGTTGTTGGTAGTTTCGAACGTCAAAATATTTGTGTTTACCATACAACTTTGATCAACATTCGATATTTATGAAATTACTTTCATGCATTTATCCATATGTTGGAAAAGTGATAAAGAAAGTAGGAAAATACGAGGAGCTGATGATATTTTATAGTATGTATTTAAACTTTCCTAAAAATAAGAATGCTATTTTGGGAAGAATCAGTAGTAATATGAAGTTTAATAAGGATTGGAAAGGTGGAGGCCTTAGCGCAGTGATTATGATACTAGCTCACCAATCCGGACAGTTCAGTTCGATCCCCGGCATAGGCACCACAAATTTTTGGTACGTAAAACTGTCAGAAAAATGTCTTATCTTCCATTAATGATCTCGGTGGCCAGTTCACGTTCACATCACCCAGACGTAAGATGACCATACCCTCAAATAGTTCGTGTAGAATGCCCAATGAGCTGTGCGGCACGTAGTGTCATCCTGTTGAAACCACCTGTCGTTGGTGTTCATATTATTTAATTTAGGTTAAAATACGTAGCTAATCATCTACATATAGTGCTCGTAGTCTTTGATGATAGTCTGGTCAACGGTGTTCTCAATGAAATAGGGACCAATGATGCAGCCAGACTAAAATCCACCACACACACCATCACAACAGTGACTTTTTCGGGATGCGTTAAACACTTTTTAATCTCGTCTGGATTAGTATCCTACCAAATTTGATATTGTGTTTGTTGATATATCCATTTATCCAAAAATGGGCCTTATCGTTGAAGATGATTTTTCGATGAAAATTAGGGTCATTCCCCAACTGCTCCAGAGTCCATTCATTCTTATATTTTGTTACCGTATTTTTGAAGTTAGTTATTAGCAAGTTTGTTCTTAATGTTTGTTCTTAACAATGCTAAGTAAGATTCTATTTCATTTGACTTTGCTTATAATAATTGAAAACTTGTTAGATTTTTTTACAGCTTATATTATTGTATAACTAACAATTATTTTTGTTTCAGGTAAGTTGACTACTAATTGCGAAGAGAAGCAGTTCGTAAGTAATGACATCAGTTCTTATTAGAATAAAATTCAAATTCAGAGTTGCTCAAGAACGCTCGAAATTAACCCACAAGTGAATCTGCCAGCTCGATGCACCCTGTAGCCGACGTATTGTATTTATTATTAAAATATAATGCATAATAAAAATTACTTGAATAAGTGATGGATTAGACTGTTACTTCGTAACGGTTCAAAAAAAAATGTAAAATTTCATTTCATGTATTTCAAATTCCGTTTTCTATGAAATTTAAATTCACTCGTTTAAATTCCATTTTATTCACAAATCAGTAACTTTAATTCGACCCTGTATAAGGTTTTAAAAACCCGCAATACATATTTTCGAATGTTTATATTTAATTTGGCTCGCGTTTAGTTGCTTCTTCTTATAAATTTAATCAAGTCGTTGCAAGTAATTATCGTTCCCAAACTGCATCTTACAGAATTTATCGGATTGGTTAAAATAATCGTACGATACGAATCTGAGATAATAACCTTAGGGAGATCACTTCGAAGAGCTATAGTGTGTGTTTCTTTCAGTCCAGCAGGTATATTTTTTTTATTTTTCCCCAAGTTTTTTTTAATTTTTCTTCTTCAAGTGCAATCTTCGTTCCGAAGGTTGGCAATCATCAGGGCTATCTGTATTTTCGAAACTGCTGACCGAAACAATTCGTTGTTGCTACAGCTATACCATTCCCGTAGATTCCAGGAGCCAGGAGTTTCGTCTTCTTCCTATGGACCTTTTTCCTGCTATTTTCCCTTACATAATTATTCGAAGCAGTTCATATCTTTCGCCTCTTGTAATGTGTCCCAAGTATTGCAGTTTTCGTTTTTTGATCGTAAATATGACTTCCTTTTCTTTATTCATTCTTCTCAATACCTCGAGATTTGTGACTCTCTCGGTGCATGATATTCTCAGGATTCTGCGATACATCCACAGTTCAAATGCCTCTAATTTTTTTATATCAATATTTTTCAACGTCCATGACTCTATTCCGTAGAATAGCACAGAAAGTACGTAACATCTCATCAGGCGAAGTTTCATTTCAAGGCTCAAATCTCTTAAGCTTAACGGAAAGGTTCTGTGACTTTACACTAAATCTGAAATATGAATTACCTGATTTATAACTAGTAAATAGAAAGAGGGACACTTGAGCGTAGAAATATTTGATTTCTAACTAATACCGATGATTCCATGCTTTTATCTTGTTTAGGCTTCTGCCTCTACAAGGAAGGGGTGCTCCTTTTTTTTTCTGTGTAGCCAGGGGGTGTGGTAAACGTAAGGGTGATATGCTTGTGGAGTTATAGTGGTGAAGTGCTAGAAAGCCGTGGTTCAGAAGGTGGCGTATTGTGATAAGGAGCGCACAAGGGAATTATTGGTAAGAGAACCAAACCAAAGGGAGGTACTTCAAGGTGTTACCAGCCATACTAAGAACGACTCATAATTAGCGTTATTGGCTTACAGTATGCGATATTTTATGGAGATTGTAAATAGTAACTAGAAAGTAAGCCACTTGAGCGCACTTGGACCTTTGACATCCGCGGCTTGAGTCGTACGCATATCCGCTTCGCAGATATAATTATTTTCGTCATCATTACTGTTGAATGTTGTTTTAAGATAATATTGTAACGATACTTGTCTGGATGGGATGTGGGGATTACAAGAAAATTGGAAATCCAGGTTCAAGTATGTTCACCTTCCAAACCGGCGTTCAGGTGTTTTGAAGGCCACAACAGTGAGCTTTGGGACGCAGGTCTATTGATTTTTAAATAAACGTTTCGTGATTTTTGCTTTTTTTTTATCACTTTCATTGATCGGAATTGCGTGGAATTTATGGCTGAAGTTGTGTAGTTTCAAAATACATATTTGTGTCATTACAAGCAGTAAAGAAAAGAAGCAGTTTTAGATTTTTTGTTATGTTAAAGTTTAAATTCAGCGTTTGTAGTCATATTTCAAATGCCTTATACTTGTTGCCAAAACTCAAAATCGAAATTTCATGCTATTGATTTTGAAGTTTACGCTCAAAAATGAAAATTCCACAGTGAATGGTCAATAAAAGTGATTAATAGTTTGTACAGGAAAGTTTATAAGTCGTCGGGGATGTTGTGTTTAGTTGCTGAGTAATATATTTAGGGCACTGAGACAAGAGATGTTTTACTCTCTTGAGATCACTATTGCAGGTTCATTTTTACTTCATATACTGATCTATTTTTACGTTGAAAATAAAGTTGCAAGATCGGTTACCAAAGTTGCAAGATTAACGTTAAAAAGTGCACTGTTTAAGATAGATTAGAAACAAACTACTACTGCTCGCTGTAGTGATAATGGCATTATATATTACTGGTTAGATTGGTTTTATATTTGAAATTAATAGTAGAAAATATCTCACCAGTTCGAAGTGCGACGAGGCGTAAAAGCCTCGAACGACATAAGTTTGAAGTTGTTTGGAATTCTCGAATCTGAATGCATCATGCGGTTACAATATCCAATAAGATTCGCTACGAAATTATTACGCATCAAGTACCATTCATATTTGTTACCTGTTTTTCTCCTAATAATCGGTTTTAAGTAAACCAGTTTCACTTGCTGCTAGACAATCCCACACAAAACAAAATGGTTGCAATGCCGTATCTGATGACGTCCTTTTTTTCCCTGAAAAAACTTACAATGAAGTGTGATCGCAAAAATAATGAAAATATCCAATAATTACAAAATTAAAAAGCTACGTATGTACTTACAAAAAGGCATAAAAACCTTTAATTCACAGATAAAATGTTAAACGAATTTAAAATTTACTGACTTAATGTCGATGATAATGAATTTTTAACTAAAAGGTAACATACTAAGCCCTTACTCGAAATGACGACCACATCTATACCAAGCTAAGGTTACCCAACTATAGTACATTTGAAAATGATTGATAGCACAAATATTAGTGACGTAGAACATAAAATAACTTTAATATAAAAAAAAAACAAAAATGACAATATTACGTACCCACAGTAATTTTTATAAAAATACTAAATATTGGTAGACATTTCCTTACTGTTGCAAATTTGTATTGGAATCAAACAACATCAGTTTTAGTAGACGGTTTGAAATCACAGGCTCTTAATGTTAAAAGAGGAGTACAGCAGGGATGCCTCTTGTCGCCTTTGCTGTCAACATTTACTCCGAAATAATTTTTAAAAATATTTTTTCTAAAAAACAAGAAGGAATAATGGTGATGGTGAAGTTATCAACAATTTGCGATATGCGGACGATACAGTACTCTTACCAACGTTTTGAAAGGACATTGTAAATGAAGAACAAGAACCCATTATCGCTACTGATGATATATAGGCTACGTCTTCATAGTTGGCATGAAAACTCGCTCTCGTAATAATCGCAATAATCTGGCATTTTGTTCTTTGATTTATAATAAATCCCACTCCATCTATGTGTTGACTTGCGTTGCAACTATATTATATAGAATGGGTTCTCTTGTCAAAAGTGCCGGTTTCCGTTCACCCCATTTCTTGCAGAGCTAGAACATCTACTTTGTACTTTTTCACTATCACAGGGTCAATGATACCCTGTATAATTGTACAAAATATTTACAACATATACTAAATTATGATGGGTGTTCCGACTTCTATGGCACTTAGTATACAGGGTGTTTCAAAAAGGTATGTCATAAATTAAATCACTCATTCCGGAGACAAAAAAGTAGTACAAAACTGTACACAAAAAAAGTTACAGCTCTTTGAAGTTACAAAATAAAAATTGTTTTTTTGCATTATCTCCTAAACTACTTGACATTTTGTAATAAAAATGGACACGTTACTTTCTTGTTCTGAAAGCATTTTTTACACAAAAGAAACAACAAAATCTAAGTGCACAGAAAAATTTTAAGGTGGGTGTGCAGCCCTAAATCCCCCCAAACTTTTGAGTACGTTCAAATCAAATGAATTTTGGTGCATCATTAGTTAAACACATTATTTTTAAAACATTTTGGCCTCATTACTTTTTTCAAAAAACAGTTTTTATTGAGTTACGGCCCTTTTCATTCCTAGTCCCTGGAACAAATTCAAGGGTAATAGCTGCTCAACTAAATGTTCCTCACGTAAGAGTTTAGAGGCGTTTGAAGGATCAGCTGCTTAAATTCTATCTTCTAGCCGACCTAGCCTAAAGGCTACCTTCGGTAGAAATAGACTAACAAACCTCATAACGAGCACATTTGAGCCGACGAAAATCCTCTCGCCAAAAAAACGACCCATCACCAAAGGACTTTCAACGTTAATGTTTGGACAGTAGTTGTGGATAGCAATCTAATAGGGCCAGTATTTCTTCCCAACAATTTAAATTATTTGCAGTTCTTGGGAAACGATTTACAAGAGTATTTGGAAGAAGTAAATATTGCAATAAGGCAAAATATGTGGTTTCTACAAGATGGCACTCTATTATAGCATTACAATAATGAAGTCCGGGAATACCTTTGCAGACAGTATGCTGGTCCGTCGATTGGAAGGGGTTGTGACGCACCTATTTCTTGGCCACTCAGAAGTCCAGGTCTTAACCCCATGGACTTTTGCTCTGGATTGGAATAAGAACTATTTTTTGAAAAAAGTGATAAGGCAAAAAAATTTTAAAAATAATGTGTTAAACTAATGATGCCACAAAATTCATTTGATTTGAACGTACTCAAAAGTTTGGGGGGATTTAAGACTGCACACCCCCTTAAAATTTTTCTGTGCGCTTATATTTTGTTGTTCCTTTTGTATGAAAAATGCTTTCAGAACAAGAAAGTAACGTGTCCATTTTTATTTCAAAATGTCAAGTACAGTCCATCTAATTTACTTACCGTTGCACGTCATTATCATTGACAGAGATCGAAGTTGACATAGTTGCCAAAGTATAAAAAGTCCTGAATACAGGTTAAATCATATAGGTCACATAATTCTTGTAAAAGTGGATTATACAACAAAACAAATTAATATTTAATGTAAATAAATAGAAACAAAACAAGAGTTAAAACATAATCTTGTTAAAAACAATTTGAGCCGTTTGTTTAAATAACAACATAGTGTAATTAATAGTAAATAATAAAAACAAAACTAAAGTGTCAACACCGCAACTGTCAAATAAGTGGTTACCAATTTATGCCAAAATATCACTTCGTTCGATTACAGTAACAGTGTGTTCCGAACAAATGTTCTGCATAAAAAACGCTTTATAATGCAATTATACAAATTAAATGAAACATATTATTGTGTATTTCTTTAAATTCACGTTAATAGAAATCTTTAAATATTATTTCTACGCGTATATAATAAAATATGTCTAGTGGCTGTAATGCCAGTGTACTCGGCAAAGTCATTCTAAAAAGAAACACACCTACCGCCTAAATATTTCGTGTTGGTATATGTTATAGTGTATTTTTATGTATGAGAGGACGTAAGAATACCAATAAATTATGTATGCAAATCCCTAAACTGTAGATAGGGTGGCTCAATGAAAAAACAGATATTTGTCAACCAAAGTTTACAGAAGTATATAGGAAAACAATTTTTATCAGTTGAGTATGACCACCAGGTATAAAGGTTGGAGCAGAATAGAATAACAATAGTTGTGAGGGATACTAATCCCTAAATAAGTGTAGCCAGTGTCGGAGGTGGAATTGGAGGTTACAGGAACTACATGAATTTTGCAAGAATTTGTAAGATGTATATTTTAATTGGTTTATATAATTTGAATTATGGATTCATGATTTGATGAGAGTTATGTTTTTGAAGAAATGTTACTTGCATTTCATGCATATAAAATATTCATTATATTTTTTATAAATCGAATTATTTTTTCCTTACTTATGTATTCAGTGATAACATTAATTTATTTACTATGCAATAAACACGAATATTTGAGAAAAAGAAAAAAATTAATAAAGTGTCATAATTATACTGTTTACTTATCTGAACGGGTAGACTCATTTGGAACATCTTAACAAATATCTGTTTAACTTTATCGTTGTTTATATGCCCTGCATCGCTTAATGAAAAGGTATAGATGAATATTATTTCATGATTTCTATGGTCATTTAGTTGTTCTATTAATCTTAAGTCGTGATAAAAATAATCTTCCAATATTAAATAATGTATGATAATCAAAAACAATTCAGGTTATGAATACCAAAACAAAAATCAACTCAATTTTCAATTGTCAAGTTAGTCACTCTCTAAACATGCCACTACCTCGGATTAAATGTTAGTCCGAGACTAGCCAAGGTTTTAGCTTGGTCTGTCCTTAGTCGCTGTTTATTAATACGAAAAATGAATGTTATTGGTGTAGGTCCTGGGACTAATGTTAGTCCAGGTTAGTCCGTGTTTATTATATAAGAGGGTTAGATGATATTTTCCTAAATTAAATGGGATTCGTGGGATATTTTCATAATTTTAGTTTTATTGTCTTTTTTTAATTCCGTGTCATTATATGTGTAATTCCTTTGAATTTTTTTCGGTGTCATATCTTATTTTTGTTATCCTTTATCTTTAGTTTTCTTAAATCTTGTTCACTCTTTAGCTGTGTGTATAAAGTTGACAGGAGTATCTGCTTATTCTATTGAAGTTAGACATGAAACAATAATGCAATTTCTTGTTTTATTTTAGATATTTTTATGTCAAATGTAAATGAAACACACGCATAACTACAGACAACTTAATTAACCAATAGTATGATTGATATTTCTGCATAGTGTCTTTTTTTGAGTGACCGTACCTTGTAATAAATTGGAACAAAGTTGTTGGAAGTGCATACATGTGACTTATCGGACTTCGCCTCCTCGGCGCGCACGTGTGTGATAAACGAGTATACACCTATCTCGGCCGGTGCAGCAGGATTTCAAGTTTATTTTCAGCAGTATAGAGTTTTGATCATTGTACGTTAAGGATGTTGAACTTCTCGGTCGTGTGGCTACGATGACTACGCCGGGTGGCTTGACTCTTGGTGATCGTGGACGGTGGACGGATCCTCTCCTCATATATTGCCGCTGCTTCAGGTCCGCCAGCAGCGGACGGGCCGGTCTAGAACAGGTTCAAGGTCACGGCGACGGGCGGACGGAGTTTCCTTTGTTTCTTCTATTGATCATCAGATTTGGGTGACTCCGCACTTGGTCGGTGCATTAGCGGCGTATTAATCATTATTAAAAATATCTTAACAAACTTTTTTGTTTTTAACATATAGTAATACAATGTGTTCATTGACAAACATCAAATATTTTTTTTCTTTGACGAGAACGTTTAACATTTTATCTCTGTTGACACATTCTAATCATTTAAAATTTTAATAATTTTAAGAAATTACCTTTTTTACCGTGAAAAAGTGAGTGTTTTCTCGTAATTATGTACACATAAGTAAAGTATTAGAGTTTACTTAATTCAAAACAAACTACTTAAAACAAAAATTACTTAATATTAGTGTTTTCATAAATACCCGGGTAATAACGACGGTGAACAGAAACAAATCATCATTATTGGCTTCTACAACTCTTCGTGAGATTTTGCCGCGTTTATTATTGCCTTCCATTGATTCCGATCCTGTGCTATTATTTCCCATGGCCTTACTTCCATCTTCTCCAGGTCTTCCCTGACTGCGTCTTTCCACCTTTTTCTAGGCCTTCCTGTCGATCTTTTACCATCTGGTCTTTCCCAAAACACATTGCTAATCAGTCTGTCGTCATCACTCCGTACCATGTGGCCTGCCCATCTTAATCTATTGGCTTTTATGTGCCTTACGATGTTTCCTTTCCCGAAGAGAGTCTCTATTTCATTGTTGTATCTGCTCCTCCATTCATTTGCCACGCTGTCCCTGCAAGGACCATATATAACTCGCAGGATTTTGCGTTCCCATACTAATAGCTTATTGATTTCTTTCTTTCTCAATGTCCATGTTTCACTTCCATATGTCACTGCTGGTAGTATTATGGTTTTGTACATTTGGATTTTGGCACGCCTTGAGAGAAGCTTTGACCTCATTAGATGTTGAATGGCAAAGAATGATTTATTCCCCGCCAGTATTCGTATTTCAACCTCCCGTACTCCTGTGTTTTCACTGGTAATTGTTGCTCCTAGGTATTTGAATTCTTTGACCACCTCAAAATTATGATCGTTTATGGTAATGTTTATTATATTATTTGGATACAACCATGTATTTAGTTTTTTCTTCGTTTATTTTCAGGCCTACGCTTGGTGTTGCTTCTTCAAAGTTCGATACTATATCCTTAACTTCCAGTGTTGTCTGTGCTACTGCATCTACATCATCTGCAAATGCGAGAATAATCTTTGCTCCTCTGGCAGTTATGTCTGGTTTGATTCTGGTATAGATTTTTCGCATTGCGTATTCCAATGCTAGGTTAAATAGTAATGGGGACAGCGGGTCTCCCTGTCTGAGCCCGGTGCTTATGCCGAAAGCCTTTGAAGTTTTGCCTCTTCTAATTTGTGCAAAGGAATTGTTGACACACATTCGCGCAATCATGGTCAGCTTCTTTGGTACGCCTAACTCCATCATTGCACTCCACAGTTTTAAGCGATCTATGGAATCATATGCTTGTTTGAAATCTATGAAGATCTGGTGTACTTCTTTATTATATTCCCAATACTTTTCTAGCATTTGTCTGATAGTAAATGGCCAATGTTAATAAATAAATAAAATTATCAATTATTATTTTTAAAAGCACCTTCGCATTGGTAACGCTTGTAACCTTGGCTGGCCAATATGCTATTTTCCACTGCAGCTTGTCTGAGAGCTATTTCCTTCTCTTTTATTGAATCAGTTAGATTTTCCAATAAAACTAATTGTTCTCTACATGGATAAACTCGGACCTTACGAACTTCTGTTTTAATGTACCATTTTTCGTACCTAAAATAATATACATGTTAGTATTCAAATAAATTAGGAAGGTCCAATTACGAGGAGTCCACATGTGGAATTGGTACAGGAACTGTTGTGTCCACTTCTAGATCTTGATATTTATCCCTGGAAACCTTCAGTGTTTCATCATGTTTGCAGCTTGTTTGTCCTGCGATTCGTCGCTTTCGCAATTGTGACACATTAAACCAACGGTCGGCAACAGGCGGACCGTGGTCCGAATTCGGACCGCGAAAGGTTGAACTGCGGAATATCGATTGCTGAGTCAGACAAGAAAAAATCCATAGAGGCGCGTTACGTGCGTGCTGGATACTTAATAAACACCAAAAACCATTTTCTTATTCTGAGATAGTGAAGGAATGTATACTGGCAGTAGCTAACTCACTTTTTGAAAAAAAAATGTCTCAGCAATTCAAAGCAGCTCATTGTCAGCGCGAAGTAATACACGAAGAACTGGAATTTTAACTGCGGATATTAAAAACTCTCTTCTTAATCTTTTGCAAAAGGCACCTTGCTACGCCCACTTGACGAATCACGTGACATTGTTGATGATGAACAAATGTCTGTTTTTGTAAGATTTCTTAATATTGAGTGTCAGATTTTTAGGGAAGAGGCAGCAATATTGCCGCAATATTTCGGCAATTGCAATTTTAGGCAGCAATATTGCCGCTGAAAGGTAACAAGGTAACAAAGGTAAAAACAATTGTGTCCGAAATCAATTCGATTACATTATTATAAACCAGCGATATAAAAATGCAGTAACGGATACAAGAACATACCCAGGCGCAGATGTTCCATCGGATCACAACCTACTAGTGGCTAAATTAAAAATAAAGTTCAAAATGCTAAAAACGACTGTCAAAAGAAAAACCGACATCAATTTACTTAAACAAGAAAATATACAAAGTATGGTAAAGACTAAACTCAACGAGGAATGTGAAAGACTCCAAAGAGAGTTATCACCAACTACAGAAGGCTTATGGACTGAAGTCAAGAATGCTTTTACTAGCGCCGAGAAATATATAAAAGACACTAATAACAAAAGAAAATCTAAACCCTGGATGACACAAAAAATTCTGGGAATGATGGATACTCGAAGAGCCTACAAAAATAAAAATAATGAAAAATATAGGGAGATACATCGTCAAATCAAGAAAGAAATAGCTACCGCAAAAGAAAATTGGATGATAGAAAACTGCCAAAAGATCGAAGAATTAATAAAGAAACACGACAGTCAAACGCTTCACAAAAAAAAGATCTAGCTGGAATGACAAAACAAAGACTCCCTTGTAGATTAACAAACGACGAGAATGAAACGATATGGGAATTAAGCGATCTAAACAACGTATGGGGACATTACATAGAAGAACTATTCTCGGACAAACCACTAAACAACATAATATATAAAAACCATGAAACCAGTCCTCCTATATTAAAACAAGAAGTAGAGAGCGAGCAATCAAAAACGCAAAAAATGGGAAAGCCCCTGGCCCCGATGACATACATACGGAAGTCATAAAACTACTGGAAGAGAAACATTTAAATATAATCGTCAAATTATTTAATCAAATATATACAAGCGGTGAAATTCCACAAGACTGGTTAAAATCAGTCTTTATTCCCCTTCCAAAAACTAAGGGAGCAAAGAAGTGTGGTGATTTCAGACTTATTAGTTTAATGTCGCATATGTTAAAGTTATTCTTGAAAGTTATTCACCAACGCATTTATAAGAAATGTGAACAGGATATCAGTGATGAACAATTTGGCTTCCGAAATGGATTTGGGACAAGGGAAGCATTAACCAGTTTTATTATACTGCTGCAAAAATGTCGAGACCAAAAAAAGGACCACTTTTTATGTTTTATTGACTATCAAAAGGCCTTCGACAAAGTAAAACATGATAAGCTGATGGATTGCCTTCACAAAAAGGGACTAGACGAGAACGATTTTAAAATTATCCAAACGCTGTATTTTAACCAAACTGCAGCAGTTAGAACAGAAGCCAGTGACACAGAAATATTCAATATCAAGCGAGGTGTACGACAGGGGTGTGTATTGTCACCACTACTTTTCAATATATATTCGGAAGAAATCTTTGCACGAGCACTAGAGCAATCAAGAGAAGGTGTTAAAATTAACGGCAGAGTTCTAAATAATGTACGATACGCCGGCGACACGGTCCTAATTGCAGAGAGCGCACAGGATCTCCAGACACTCTTAGATCGCGTCAGATCGATCGGAGAACAATACGGCCTCAGCATTAACGTCAAGAAAACAAAAACAATGATTGTCTCCAAAACATCCATCCATCCACCCATGGCTTTAAACGTGAATGGTAACATTATCGAAAATGTCGAGAAATTTCGATATCTAGGGTGCTGGATAACGAAAGATATAGATCCAGACATAGAAATAAAATCGCGAATTGAACAAGCAAGAAATGTCTTTTTAAAAATGAAACAAATGTTTACGTCCCAAACACTCAATCTCAAAATCCGATACCGAATGCTGAAATGTTACGTTTACAGCACCTTATTATATGGAATGGAGGCCTGGACCTTCAAAATCAACTCACTCAACCGTTTGGAAAGTTTTGAAATGTGGTTATTTCGAAGGATGCTGAAAGTCCCCTGGACAGCGCATATGAGCAACGAGCAGGTCCTACACAAGATGAGTACCGACAGAGAACTCTTAAAAATAATGAAAACACGGAAAACCTCATATTTGGGACACATATACAGAAATGAGAAATACCAGCTACTACAGCTTCTTATAGAGGGGAAGGTAGAAGGAAAACGTGGTCCTGGTAGACGGCAGGCGTCCTGGTTGAAGAACATTCGTGAGTGGACTGGTTTGGATTCTCAATCTTTAATAAGAAAAGCCAGGGACAGAAATGATTTTGCTGAGGTTATCGCCAACCTTCATTGAAGACGGCACCCAAAGAAGAAGAAGAAAGGTAACACTCGAGGAGAAGATTTATTCAAGGTTATTGATGAATTAATTTCTTAATCTAACATCAGTTAAAATAAAATGATTTCGATTTCTACTGGTGGGGCCCCAACAATGATTGGCAAAGAAAAAGGTGTAGTAAAGAGGATCAGGGATAAAAATTCAAATTTAATAACATATCAGTGCATAATACACCAGGCAGCCCTTTGTGGAAAACTAAGTGCTAGACTAAGTTAATTAATTTTATGAGACGTCATTCTGCTCTTCAGTACCGACATGTCAAGAAATTTCGTTCTGAATGTAATTCAGCATATTCTAAATTACTACAACACAATAATGCTCGTTGGTTAAGTAAAGCTCAAGTTAGTGAAAGTTTCTGGCTAATAAAAGAAAGTTCTTGCACGTTTATAAATCGGTATCCGCCGAAGAATTTTGGGCCAAACAAGTGCCAGCAAAATATGAAAATTGCAGACAACTTGCAATCAATTTGGCCACTATGTTCGGCTAACGTATATAAACGTATATATAACGTATATAGGTATATAACGTATATAAAAATTTGTGAGAAACGTGTTTCTCACAAATTTTTTAAAAAGAAACATCGCTCCCGATTAACGTATACCCACCTTGAAGTTACACTTCGAATTTGTTGTTTCATTCGAGAACTAGCTCAAGACCGTCGGTGTAATTTTTTTGCATTAATTTAAGGTCTTTTGTTTAAATTTTCTTCTAGTATCCGGACCCCACATAAAGTCACTTGCCGACATTAAACTCATAAATGAATATTTTCGGGAATTAAGCACTTAGTTTAAAGACGGACAATTATCAAAGTTTCATACTGATGAAAGTTATTAATTATCTTAAATTTAAAACTGAAATAGATTGTATTGTACTATATTTCAGCATAATATTAACTTTTATTTAAAAACGTACCGTTTTCTGGATACTATGAATTCTTCAGATTTTTTTTATACGTTCTTCTCATGAATAATTATTTTCACACCATTTTCAATAATATTATTTTCAAAATCCCCTCCGTCCTCCGAATTATTTTTTTCTGGTTCTTTAGACGACTAGAATTTATTCATCAACTTTTCAATATCTTCTTTTGCAGAAAAAATGCCAATTTCATCAAAAGGAATACCAACAGAAGCTTGTCAGACTCTTGCAGGACATCCAAACATCACTTCGTAGGGTGATCTACCTACAAATTATTAGTACATACATATCAACTAAGGTCATTCTATAAATACTCGTGTGTTTACTGTGTGTTATGCTTTGTTAATCGGAAATTAATTGTAACAGTTTTAAAGCTTCTTTTTTTTTAAATTATCCTCCCTTAACGTTGAACTCGAGTACGTCTTTTGGGTTTTGGGTTGGACCCCGCTTTGATTTCTTAGAATCACTTTTGACGGTCTGGCGATGATATCTGCGGGATACCGTCTGGGAGTCGATGATCGGTACGATATTTCCGGTCCTTAACCGATTTTAGATGGAAACGATAGTTGATAAGACATAACGTATATGTTTTGATTGCGATGAATCTTGTGTTCACCATGCGTGAATCATGTGATGAGTAAGAAAAACTTACGATTAAAGTGAACCACAGAATTGTTATTAATAAATTCAGAATCACAAATAGATTTATTATTTTAGTTACATCTTATAGACTTTAAAAGCGTATATTAGTTTAACTAATATACATGTGATTAAAAATAATTATATTTTATTCCTTCTTATTCTTATATCTTCTTGAGGAGATAGATTTGATCCAATGAAGTCAAATCTATCTCCTAAAGAACTTCCCGTTTATTGTCAAACAACTACAATAGCAGACTTAAGTTCTCCATTCAACAATACATGATAGTTTCAACCATGTTCTACCATCCATCAATTAACAGAGTACCGACATGTAAGTAATGTTTTATTTATTTGCTCATTTATTAATTTATTACAATCAAATAGACTATTTTATAACAATTTGTGGGTCTTATCTTGTCTGTTAAAACTTTTTATACCTTTTTATTCCCTTTTATTTATTTTGAAAAACCACAGATATGTAATATTGGCATAATTATTATAATTTTATAACATCTACTTTGTTTATCGTTATTAGACAACACCCTAATATGGGTTTATTATTATTTCAGCATTTATTTAACTTTTTATCGAGACCTGAAGATGCTTTGCATATTGTAGAAAGCGAAACCGGTCATCTGAATAGTTAAATTAAATTGATTGTGAGTAAGTCTTATTTATTATTTCTTTACCTATTTGAAATGGACTCACACAAGCAACACATTCATGATTCTTTTCTTTTCTTTTTTTGAAGTCTATTTTTGCCTCAGACTATTCTTTCTGGTTATGCTGCCTGCACAATTTCTTCCTTTCCTGAATCCGAATTGATCTTCCTGGATTACTCTTCCCTCTGCGTGTTTAGAGTTTGGTGTATATTAGGATTTCCAATATTTTTTTAGAGGATCTTGTCGAGATGTAGGTCTGTATCTTCCTTGTCTTCTTCCGTCTTTCCTTGGTTTCAGGAGAGGAATGATTTTCTCGTGTTTTCAGTTGTTCGTAAAGAATTTATTCAAGCTGTATCTGTATGTTTAGAAAAGCCGTATAATTGTCTTATTTGGTAGCTCCTTTAGTACTATATGTTATGGATCTCCTGCATTCTTATTTGAGTGTTCTTAATTTTCTGGTCACTTTTCCGGGACTTATGCAGTCCTTTTCCTTAAATGTAAATTCACTTCTGAACTTTATCCTTTTGTAGTTCCACCATGTCGATAGTTTTTTAGTGTGTAAAACTTTAGGCCAGTTGTGAAGTAATTGCTGCATTGTCTAAGATTTGTCTTTTTATGGAGGCAAAGAGAAGATAATAAAAGTTACCCAAGTAGGATCCGACAAAGAACTGAAATGAGGAAAAAAGAGAAGCAAACCTCTCAAACATAAAATCTGTAGTAGAGTAGTGAAGATATCCATAGTAAATGAAAGAAAAAAAATTTAATTTTTAAAACAGATCCCTTAGGATCTGGTGCTTCAAATGCATAAGGAAAAAGAAAAGAATAATTTTGGGATATTGACGATTTTTATACGGATATTATAAGACAGTCTGTATAAAAAATATCTTCTAAGTTTATTAAAGCAATTCAAAATTTAAATATACAAAAGCAAACGGGCATGACCTCTTAACGTGATTCCAACATTTAAAGTCGAATCACGCGGCCTTCTTGATTTCCGTTTAGTACTTCTATACGTATATTCTTACGATTAAATACATGGAAACAACAGTGATATGTCTACATAACATTTCCTTTTTTGTTGAAAGAATAATAAAAACAAATGTTTCTCTGACGTTTATTGATAATCAATGTTCTTTATCTTAACTATATATGTATATGTAATGTATATGTATAATCATATATGTGGTAATTTTGAGTTATTAAAATTAGTCAAAATACAAGAATTAAATGAGAAATTAGGTGTTGATAAATTCTTTATCACTTCAATATTTCCGGAGCCATCTGTCATTTGTTTTTACGTATCCAAACTGTCATCTTTCTATTTCCTCATCATCTTCATTCTTAACCTATCATTTACATTTCATTTCGTATTTGTGCGTTTCCTTCACTTTAAAATTTTAATCTACCGCATCTATCCATTCTTAAACACGTTGCATCATATTCCTCTGGTTTTTTTATTATCTTACATCTAACACTTTTTCATCCTGTTCAGTGACTATTTGGTTAGCAGCGTATGGTATTTCATATTAAAGCTCTTATATAAGTGGTTCCAGTTTATTAGGGTTGCATAATTAGGAACAACTAATGTAAAAAATTGTTTTTTTCAACTAAATATATTTTTTGAAATCGTATTCTGACGTTTTAACTAATATTCAGAACTACTTAAGTACTCCATCCTATAGCTCTACAGCCCAACTCGAGCTCAGGCCTCCCTCATCAAACCTTTCCATTCGTAACAGTCTGCAGCCATTGTCCTCCACGATCTACTGCCAAAGAAATTTCTTGTCCATTCACATCATCCTCCCATCCCTTTCTCGGTCTTCCAACAGGTCTCTTTTCCAGTATTAACCAGTTTTTTTTTAAGTTTTCTTCGATACTAAATATATGTCTTCCCATTAAAGACGCTCCTGAGCAGATCTAGGCAGACATACTGAGATACAGGTAGTTTTATATATATTTCACAATTGTATTTGATTCGCCACTTGTTGTTCTCATTTATAGGGCCTCAGTACTTTTGTCTTAGTACCATTTTTTGAAAGATGTCCATGCGGTTTATATTAACATACAGTTACATTGACTGTTTTGATCTTTGATCATGCATCCGTTCAAAAATGATCATTTTAACCTCTACTGGGAGTCTTACGTTGCCATGTAGGGTATTTGTTAAATACTTTAACATCACAACATCTCTTCAACAATAATGTAACACATAAAAAATTTTGAAATTTTTTAAGGGTTTTATCTAGATGTTTAGTGGCTTAAGTTATGCATACCTGGTAAGTATTTAACCACATTGCTTTTTCAACCTTAGTTAAAATTTAACTAAGGTTGGTTTCAATAAAGTGGTAAGACTTATTCAGGGTAATAATACACTGATGATGGACTTTTTAGTCGGAAAACGTTCTTTGATGTAGCCTGAAAGGGTCTTTAATTAAGTGTATACTTTTTGTAAAGGATTTTTAAATAAAACTTGCGTGATTCATGTTATACAGACAACTACATGAATTTCACTTTCCTTGTGATATATATTACAGTTTCATCTTATTTATTTGTTCTTCTTTTCAAAAAGCAACGTGTTACGGGACACAACACCATGTAGTACTGCTCTAGTTTAGTTTAAACTCTAAACGGATTGTGAGTTTTGACCATTTCTCTTCTTCTTCGTGGTATGCCTATCGGTGACGAACGTTGACGGTCATCACGGCAATCTTTATCTTGTCTTCAGCAGCGCGGAAAAGCTGCACATATGTTGTGTTGAACCAGATTCTGAAGTTCCTTGACCAGGATGTTTTTTGTCTTCTTTCTAAACGTCGCTTTCTAAATATTTTCCTTGCAGGATGGCTTGTAGAAGGGGATATCTGGATTCATTTCGCATAATGTGTCCGAAGTTCTGTAGCTTTCGAGATTACCATTACTATATAACCTAGTTATTATAGATTCACATATACACATTATTCTTCGATTCCGTTCATATTTATGCAGCGTATTGTTTGAAACTATGTGTTTATAAGTCTAAGCTATGTTTTTAGTTCATAAACGTAAGGAAAAATTAAATCATAGAGACAATAAAAATAATTCTTGACGTGCATTATCAATCTGACCAGTTATCACAAATAAAAGATCTCTGCTGATAAATGATGCAAGATTAACACAAATTTAGTTGGAAAGATATCCCATCAATGGATATTTTTTTGAAATCGCTTTGTTACAATTTTTATATTATTTTAAAATTCATACTAGACATTCAAAGTAGACATTCCATCTAACTCAATATTTCTGTCATTAAATGTTACAAATTGATTCCCTAGTATTCCCCCACAGGAATGCACACAACTGATTAGGGAATTCTAAGTCCACAATTCCAAACCTACTCGTACCACTTTTGATATTTGCTCTTTATTATGCCTATGCTTGGGACAAAACTTTTTGAAATTTTATGATAAATTTTACCTACAATACTGGGTGGGGCTTGTCCATGGGTAGCAAGTTATCACTTCTCTTGGCAGAAATATTCTTAACTAACAGAGCCATTGATGCTATAGAATCCTTCATTTAAAGATGAAATCAGATTTTACTACAGATATGTTGACTGTTTGGTTCTTTGGCTATTTTTCAAAGAAGAAGCAACTGAATCCTTGAACTATATCAACACTTTACACCCGAGGATAAAATTTATTATCGATTTCGAGACATTTGCAATACTAACTCTGCTTTCTCCAACCATATTTGGTCAATAAACCACTCCTTACCCTTCTAGGATCGCCTGGAAAAGATGGAGTAACTACAGAGATGCTGAAATATGGTGGAAAAGTGGTAATTAATACTCTACATTCCCTTTTTAACAGGATATTAAAAGAAAAAAGAATCCCAAACAACTGGAAGGAATCAGTAACCATTATCATACACAAGAAAGGGGATAAAGCAGATATAAAAAACTACCGTCCTATAACACTCCTCAATGTAATGTATAAACTCCTAACAAAAATTTTAACCAATAGATTGACGACAAAATTCGATCGATACCAGTCGAAAGAACAAGCTGGTTTTAGAAAGGGATTCAGCACAAGTGACCATTTACTAAGTATGAAAATACTTATAGAACGAGCAAATGAATACCACATTCCTCTATATATGGCGTTCATAGATTTCGAAAAGGCTTTCGACAGTGTCGAACATTGGGCAGTGAAAAGTTGAAAAGTTCTTTGATTAACAGCCGAATTGACCACAGATATACGGAACTAATAACCAATATATATATATATATATATATATATATATATATATATATATAATATATATTTATATATATATATATATATATATATATATATAAGGAAGCCAAAACAAAAATTAAAGTATATTGAAGGAACAAAATCATTACAAATAAGTAGAGGCGTGAGACAGGGTGATACAATATCACCGAAACTTTTCAATCATCTAAGGTACGCTGATGACATCGTATTGATAACCGATAAAAAAGATGAATTATTTGAAATGATGAAAGAACTGGACGTGAAGCTGGAAAGATAGGCCTTAATATGAATTACAGCAAGACCAAAACTATAACAAATACAGATGAAGACATCACAATGAGAATCGGACAAGATGAAATAGAACAAGTTAAGGATTATATATATCTTGGTCAAACTATAAAACTTAACAAAGAGAACCAAACAGCAGAGATCAAGAGACGAGTTAGACTGGCATGGGCGGCATTTGGCAAACTAAGCTACATTCTTAAAAACAAAATGCGTACTCCCTATTCTTACGTATGGCTCCCAAACGTGGACATTTACAAAAGCAAACATGGACAAAATCATAAAAACCCAAAGAGCAATGGAAAGACAAATGTTGCACATAATACTAATAGATAAGAAGAGAAACGAGTGGATAAGAGAGAAAACAAAAGTGAGGGATGTTAGACAAGAAGTTGCAAAATTGAAATTTAGATTTGCCGGACACAATATAAGACAAAAAGAAGACCGATGGAACAAAATTCTTATAAGTTGGAGACCGTGGGAATATAAACGAAGCAGAGGAAGGCCCCAAATGAGATGGGCAGATGATATCAAGAAGCACGTGGGCTCTAGATGGATGACTGTTGCGACAGACAGAGAAGAATGGAAAAGGATTGGGGAGGCCTATGTCCAAAGATGGACCGCAGAAAGCTAATTAGATAGATAGATAGACCCTTCTAGATGTTAAACCTTACAAACATGCAAAGAGAGTAATATATAGAATATTCTGGAATCTTTTAAAGGTGATAGATTTAAACCAAATGATATTGAAACAGTTTTGAATGAACAGCTTTTGCCATCAGAGCCTTACATTTCTGTCAACACTTTACTGTTACATATTTTGATTTAATATATGCTTTCTATTACATTGCTCGACCGGTGTTGTTACCGGACTCGTTATAAGCAGTTATGTCGTGGGATACACAGGAGTACACAATAATTTAAAAGAAGGTTAATTCCCGTATATTATCCATCTTTTCATACAATACCTCACTTTTTACCATTCCATCTCCAATGGTGCTATAGCCCAAATCGATCATATCGATACAGCATCCTCCAAACTATGCCTTCAACCTTTGAAGTTCAAACCAAAGTTTGGAAGTATGTTGCTCAAAATAGAGATCGATGGAGGGAGTTGGGAGTGGCCTATGTCCAAAAATGGACGAGAGAAGGCTAAGAAGAAGAAAAACATTTCTCGGGGAATAATTACTCTTTTGTACATTTTATTAATTTCACAAAATATCCAGATTTTGTGTAGCTTTAATGACTCGGTTGGTATTTGGTCTGTACCATGAGATATATTGGTTTTAATTTATCTTATTGTTTGAATAACCTTTGCCTTAGTATTAACGGTTCCTACGATACTGCTTAGACCGCTAATAGAGGAATTTCCTTATCGCTGGTCTTGAAATATTACCTCTATTGTTTGATTTCAAGACCAGAGATAAGAAAATTATTTTTTGTATTCCTAAAATCGACATAATTTTTGTTGTGCTTCCGTAATAATTTTTTCCTCTGTCTGGTAGCATGTTTAAGGTTACTCCTTCTTCTGTATCTATTGTAAGTTTTATATTTTTTTTCATTCTTCTCTATAGTATGTATGCTTCTCTGGTTTTTCTTATTTTATACTTTGTAACTGTTGGTACTGGATCTTGTTATTCTTGAATTTTCTTCTTTTTTCCTCCAAAATTTCATCTGTTGTAGAGTTTTTTTCTTGTACATTGTCGTAAGTGCTATTTATTTGGGTCCACAATGGCTCTCTTAAAAATCAGAATATTATCTTGTTATTTTATCATTTTTTAAACTTTTTCAGACTTTAACTTTTCTATATCTAGTTTTTCATTAATGTGATCTATTTGTATATATTTTAAAATTGAAGTTTGAATCTAGCGATAAGCAGGTTGAAAGTACATAGCTGAATAGCGATAAGCAGGTTGACATAGCTGAATCTTTTAGTCAACATTTTTCGAATTCCGTAAAAAATTTAATTAGTCAAACTTCACCTGACTATAATCCTAAGAATCTTTCTTCGCCTATACACTCCCTTTTCCTTTATCCTGTTAGTGATGAAGAAATAAAGAGTATAATTAAAGATATCTCAAAAAAATCCTCTGCTGGACTGGATGAGATCCCGTATTCTATGTTATTACATGTATCTCATAACATATATAAACAATTAACATTTCTAGTAAACCTTTCATTTCAGGAAGGGATTTTTCCTCAAATTCTAAATACTGCTCTAGTTGTGCCTATACATAAAAGTGACAAATCAAAATTTGATAACTATCGAGGCCTATCACTTTTATCTGTGTTTTCAAAAATATATGAGAAGGCATTTCATACACGTCTCATCTCATATATTAAAAGGCACAACATTATAGAAAAGTCTCAATTTGGTTTCCGTGAAGGTATAAGTGTGCAAGATGCACTACTAGCGATGTGCAATCATATTTTATCGAACTTTGATAAGGGTAATAAAGTTATCTGTTTGTTTTTTGACTTAGCACGAGCTTTTGAAACTGTAAATCATCCAATACTGCTGGAAAAACTTTATCATAGTGGTGTTAGAGGAACTGCGTTAAAGTGGATCCAAACCTTTTTATCGAAAAGGTTTCAAAAAATTAAGGTTAATGTGAATGGAAATATAATATTTTCTTCAGAAGAAAGTGTCCTCTCCGGAGTTCCACAGGGAAGTATCATTGGCCCTCTGTTATTTTTGATTTTCGTCAACGATTTAAATCAACTGATAAATGACAGCTCAACATGTTTGGTTCGGAATCCATTAGATAATTTTTCTGATGCAATAAGCGTTCGAGGAGAAAACTTGGAACAGCAATCAGGCTGTTACGTCACTCAATTTGCTGACGATACCACAGTTGCACTAAATTCCAATAATTTTTCTCATGTAGTTCAAAAAGCAAACTGTCTTGTAAAAAGTATGAGTCTTTACTGCTAAAATAATGCCCTAATCTTAAATGGATCAAAGACCAATATGGTAACCTTTTCACCTTCTACTATGAAGATGAGTCCATTAGTAAGGCTTGACAATGGGTCTGTGGTAAATAGCCACTCCACCAAGTTGTTAGGTGTTTATCTGGATTCTAATTTGTCTTGGAGTTCTCACGTTGATTATGTAGTGGGAAGATTGTCTGTACACTGTTATGTTCTATGGCAACTTAGGAATTTTGTCTCCCTAGAAATCTTGAAACTTTACTATTTTGCTCATGTACAGTCAATTTTGCAATATTGCTTAGTTTGTTGGGGAAATTGCTCGCGTATTAATGAGGTGCTTGTTCTTCAAAAAAAAATTATTCGTACCATGACGTTTAGAAGGCGCTTGGATTCCTGTAGACCAATTTTTAAACAATTAAATATTTTAACTGTAATTTCGTTGTATATTTTCAGTTGTGTTGTATATGTAAAGTCACATAGATGTAATTTTATTTGCAGAAATGATGTTTCCTTAATGAGTGGCTACAATTTTCGTTACAGAAATGATTTGGTGACCCCTGCTCGTCACTTGACTGTTGTGGGCAAGGGTCCTTACCCAAAATGCGTTAGTTTGTATAATAAATTACCTAATTATGTTAAAGAGTTAAATATTTATGTATTTAAGAGAACAGTTAAGAAATTACTTCTGGCAAACACTTTCTATTCGTTAGAGGAATACTTGCAGGCATCTTTTTAACAATTTGTATGTTTTTGTGTATATTTTATGTTTTATGATTGTGCTTATAGTTTTTACTTTTTTTTACTACCTATGTACCTATAGTTTTTTAGATTGTATTTTGACGCATTTCAATACTTGTAAAAGTCAGATGGAATAAAGAATATTGATTGAAAGTCTTCTTTACTTTTTCGTTATGTTATCTTATTTTACGTTGAGTTGTAAAGAATAAAATATTCATCGATTACACATAGACAAAATACATTTTTGTGAAGTTAAATTGTATTTAAACATTTTATGCTGTACAACATTTAAAAAGAACTATTTTTTTATTATACTAATCAAATAGTTCCACTGTAATGTACCTACCTACTCACATGTAAGATAATTAAAGTATCTATGTATTTCTATATAGTTTTTAGTCACCTGGTATATGTTATTTACAATTATGAAAAGTTCTCATGTATAATCACTAATAATTATTTGCTGTTAGAAATCAGAATCAATACTCTTCATAAATATTTTCCTATTTAGAATAAATAAGTTTCGCTAGTTTATTCGCCTAATACTTCGTATCTATGGAATAATAATAATTTATTTCTCTTATTTCTTTGTTCGATAAGCTATCCGTATTTGCTATTTTAATATTAATATTTGAGTCCAATCTCTTGTACTCAAATCCATCCAGAAACATCGTTAAATAATTGTAGATAACAGAACTTATAAATTCATAGTTTTAAGAAATAACAGGCAGTGTAATTTTCATCCTCTAATATAATAAATTTATACATGTCAATATATTCTGTTTAATTCCAAAACAAAGAGTTAGTCCGGAGAAGAAATAAACGCATAGTATTCCATAACAAAATTTGGTGTCAGAAGTGGGATATTAGTAGCAGAGTTCCTCTGATTGCTGATAGAAGGAGAGCTGAGGAATTTTTGAATTGACTTGTTTCCTTCGAGGAATCATTCAAAAAAACTGTCAGTGTGGAAAAATCGCCACTACAACTAATTACATTGGGGTCCAGTACATCCAGTTCGAAATCCAGTTCCAGTCATAACCCAATTGTAGTTCCATCGGAAGTAGAGGTGAACCCGTGGAATAATAGACTATGCGACCAACAACAATATTCTACTTGTAAGTACATTCTATCTTAAATTCTGTCTCATATTTTAAAAATCTTGTAAACGTATGTCTACTTTATATCCTGATATAAGTAACTTATTTGACGAACAAATACCTTCTCCCGACTCAAATTCTCTTTCAAATTCTTCTACTTCTAATTCAAATAAAATGTCAGTATCAATTGAAATAGCTGAAAAACTTCTCATTAGATTTGATGGTACAAAATCAAAATTATACGAATTCATAGACAATTGTGATAAAGCATACAATTTAGTAAATCCGCAATCCAAACCCATCTTATTAGCCATTATAGAAACTAAATTAACCGATAAAGCTAGGGCCATAACTAGAAACAGAACATTTGACGAATGGAAAGATTTAAAAGACTTCTTATTAGATGCTTATTCTGAACGCCGAACTGAAGGTCAGTGGCAATTGGAATTACATTCCTTACGTCAGATGCCCAGTGAAAATGTAATGTCATTTGCAAATAAAGTTGAAAATTGCTATATAAAATTAATAAATACACTTGATCCAGACTTATCTCCAGATGCAAGAAATGCATGTACTAAACTCTTAAAAACTCAAGCACTAAATGTCTTTATTAGAGGATTAAACAAAGACCTCTCTATTTTAATCAAAGCCCGAAATCCAGATTCCTTAGAAAGAGCTGTTGCTATAGCAATTGCCGAAGAACAAGAACAGTTATCAAGACAAGAAATTTTCAAACCATTCTGTAATATTTGCAAACGAAACAACCATTCCTCAAATAACTGTCGATATAAAAACAATTCAGATAGAAATGTTAGATACCTTCAAAATTCTAGTTTTCAAAACCCAAAATATCCTAATTCAAATCTTCAAAGGTCAAATTCTCAAAATCAAAATTATAAACCTTCAAATTCAAATTCCAATTCTGATTTTCCTCCAAACTTAAGAAAAGAAAATACCAACACTTCCCAACGTTTTTGCAGATACTGCAAAAAACCAGGTCACGTTATAGAAGAATGTAGAAAACGCGAATTTAACAATAAAAACAAAAATCCAACAAATTCTTTAAACTTCCAGAATCCTCGACAACCAACGGTCGATTCTCGAGGAGTTCGTTCAGTTCAGGCCGTATCACAACCATCAACTTCTCAGTCACTTCCTATGTAGATTTACCCTTAGTAAATAATTCTAATCCATCCTCTTGCAAGTTTCTAATCGATACAGGCGCAGATATTTCTTTAATTAAATATTCAAAAATACTAAACATTCCAAAAATTTATTCTAAGTCTATTACTCTAACGAGGCATTGATAAAAATGTCTTAAATCCAAATAAAACTATATGTAGTTGTAACGTAAATTTCAAGATAAAAGATTTTGTCCAAACTCATGTTTTCTATGTCGTAGAAGACGATTTTCCTCTTCATTTCGACGGTATATTAGGTAGCGATTTTTTTGAAATAAATAAATGCCAAATTGATTATAAAGAAAATAAATTAAACTTTAAAAATTGTTCTATTCCAATTGAATATATAAAATCTCCATTAAACAATGACAATGACGAATTTCTGAGAGATCAAAATATCGAGACAAGTTCTAATATCGATGAAATATTTCCTTATGATGCTAAATCCATAGAGGATCATTCTTATTTAGAAACCAATGATATCCAAATAACCTTAAGTAGTGAAGAACTACTATCCAATCCAATTCAATCTAAATCTAACTCTAAATCCAAAGAAAATTCAAGTCCAAAATGTGTAAAATCCACTGAGATATGCACAAATAAAACTTGTAACTCTTCACGAAATCATAAATCAAAATCTTGTTCAGAAGAAAAATCCTGTTCAGACGATCTTATACTAAATCAAAACTCTAATTCTAACTCAAGAAGTAATAAAACTATTCTATCCGCAAGAACTGAAACAATTGTTCAAATTAAAGTAATAAATAATGAATTAAGCGAAGGATTATGTCCCGAACGCGAAATCTTTAAAGGTGTATTTTTATGTCCTAGTGTTGTTAAAGTAAAAAATGATTTCTTTTTAACCTCAATCGTAAACACTACTGAAACGGATGTTGAATTAAACGATATTCAAGTAGCAATAGAAAAAAATTCCAAATTTACAAAACAATGCAAATATAACGAAAAATGTCTTCTTATAAAGATAATACGAATTCTAACAGAATTGCTAAATTAAAAAATGCCTTGAGAACAGATCATTTAAATAGTGAAGAAAAATCATCTTTAATTTCTATTTGCAAGGAGTACAATCATATCTTTTATCTGGAAGGAGATCAACTTACCAGTACAAATGCCATAACTTGCAAAATTCCTTTAAATTCTAATGTACCTATTAGCACTAAATCATACAGGTATCCTGAAGTACACAAACATGAAGTCGAAACTCAAATAAAAGGTATGCTAGATCAAGGTATTATCGAAGAATCAACTTCGCCATGGAATTCGCCCCTTTGGGTTGTGCCAAAAAAGGCCGATGCTTCAGCAAAGAAGAAATGGCGAATTGTTATAGACTATCGACGACTAAATGATATTACTATAGGAGATCATTTCCACTTCCGAATATAGTCGATATATTAGACCAATTGGGTCATTCAAAATATTTTTCAACAATAGATTTAACATCAGGATTTCACCAGATCAAAATGGATCCTGAGGATTCTCCAAAGACTGCTTTCTCAACATCCGTCTGGACATTATCAATATTCACGAATGCCATTTGGATTAAAAAATGCTCCCAGTATTTTTCAAAGGCTAATGAATACTGTCCTCTCAGGAATACAAAATTACAGATGTTTTGTCTATCTCGACGATATAGTCATTCATGCCGATACATTAGAAAATCATAATAAAAGATTAAAAGAAGTATTCGAAAAATTGTCTACATTCAACTTAAAAATACAACCAGATAAGTGCGAATTTTTTCGTCGCGAAGTAATGTATTTAGGACATTTAATAAACTGAATTTGGTGTCAAACCGGACGAAAAAAAGGTATGTGCTGTTACAGATTTTCCCTATACCCAGAACACAAAAAGATATTAAGAGCTTTTTGGGTCTCACTGGTTATTATAGACGCTTTATAAAAAAATTTCAGTGCTTTAACACAACCTTTAACAAAACTGCTGAGGAAAAATGTTGAATTTAATTGGACAAGCATTCAACAACAGTCATTTGAGAACCTGAAATCAATACTTTGTTCAGAACCAATACTTCAGTATCCAGATTTTACCAAACCCTTTGTCTTAACAACGGATGCTAGTAATTATGCAATAGGGTCCATACTTTCTCAAGGTAAAGTACCAGATGATTTACCTATTGCTTATGCTAGTCGTACCTTGAACAAAGCGGAATCAAACTATAGCACAACAGAAAAAGAATTACTTGCAATTGTATGGAGTGTTAAACACTTTAGACCATATTTGTACGGAAATAAATTTTTCATTTATACGGATCATAAACCACTCACATGGCTATTTAATGTAAAAGATCCCGGATCAAGACTCGTTAGGTGGAGATTAGCATTAGAAGAATATAGCTATGAAATTATTTTATAAACCAGGTAATTAAATCAAAATGCTGATTGTTTAAGTCGTCCTCCTTTAACCATATCTGAAACAAATATTTGCGAAGAAAACAAAAACCCGGCAACAATCACCTTACAAATAAACAAAATGAGTAAAGAAAATAATGACACTTATTCACAGTTCTTATCTAAATCCGAAACTATATTAATAACAAATGATAATATAAAAGAAACAAATGAAAAGATTACATCATTTTCACAAAATTTAGCATTGTTTGTTTCCGTAGATTTAAATTTTAATGAGATCGTTCAGAAACAAATAAATAAACAATTCAGTCATATAGAAAAAATGAAAGCCAAAAATCCAAGACTAAATGACATTATATATATTTCTGATCAAAATAAAAACTTTTATTACATATTTATAAAAAATAATTATTGGGACAATACCTCTTATGAAGATATATTTAATTCCCTAATAAAATTAAGAGACTGGTTATTAAACGATAAAATATTAAAAATTTGCCTACCCAGAATAACTTTTAGCTACGATAAATTAAGTTGGGGAAAAATTAGATCTATGATTAGATTTATTTTTAGAAAAACTGATATATCTATTATCATTTATCATGATATACTAACAAATCCTGAACCTGAGGAAATAACTACAATATTACAAGAGAATCACACTAGTCCTACGGCTGGACACTCTGGTTTTCATCGGACATACAATCGTATAAAAAAAACATTTCAAATGGAATAATATGAAAAATGATATTAAAAACTTTATAAAAACCTGTGAATCTTGTCAGAAAAATAAACTCGTTAGAAAAAAATTCGTAAAGCCCATGGAGATAACAACAACAAGCTCAAATCCATTAGAAAAAATATTTTTAGATATAGTAGGTCCTTTACCTTTAACCGAGTCAGGTAATAAGTTCATATTAACATTACAAGATGACTTAACAAAATTTCTCAAGCTTACGCAATTCCGAATCATGAAACCAAGACTATCGCTGAAAATCTGGTTCGTGGATTTATTTGCAAGTTTGGAAAACCCGATATAATAGTTACTGATCAAGGCCGAGATTTTACTTCCAAATTATTTTCTCAAATCGCCAAGCTTTTTAAAATCAGACATATAAATTGTACTGCTTATCATCCAGAATCAAATGCTGCATTAGAAAGGAGTCACGCTACTTTAGCAGACTACCTTAAACATTATATTAAAGCTGATCAATCCGATTGGGACGAATGGCTAGATTTTGCTATGTTTTCATATAATACAACTAATCATACTTCAACCAAATTCACACCATATGAACTAATATTTGGATATACACCTAATCTACCTAGCAGTATAATACGACCAGTAGAACTCAAATATACATATGAAGATTATTTAGATAATTTAACACTTAAACTTAGAAAATCTCATGAGTTAGCAAAAACGAATCTATTAGAATCTAAAGTAGTCAGTAAAAAATATTATGACCAAAAGATTAATGACACCGTTTTCTTAGAAGGACAATTAGTATATCTCCAAAATGAGCAAACAAAGAAGGGTCAAACCAAAAAACTTACACAAAATTATAATGGACCTTATAAAATTCTAGAGATAAATTCTCCTGTCAATTGCACAATTTTAGTAAAATAAAAAACCAATAAAAGTTCACATGAATAGATTGAAACATGCTTTTGTTTCAGGTATGCAATAATATGGCTGACAAATAGTGAACAAATTCACAAGAAATATACCAATACTCCTATCAACAAATCACCTGGAATCTATTACGAACACATAAAAAATGTTCAATTTATTGAAACTCATTGGAACATATTAAGTCATATTCCTTTACAACCTTTTACAGACAAATTAAATTTTGTAGATCTCACCTATCAAAAAACATTAAGACTGTGTCAAAACAAACCAGTTCTTATTGAATTACGATTATGTGATACTATCACTAAAACTCTTAGGACAAATCATACCTAGACTCTTTCAAGATGAACAAACTTTAAAAAACATAATTCTGCATGAACATTTTAGACCAAAACGCGCTCTATTTAATGCAATTGGATCTGTTTTCAGGACCTTATTCGGTACCTTAGACAGTGATGATGCTGAAAATTTCAATAATGCTATTAACAAAGCTGAAAGTAACGAAAATCATCTTCTTGATTTACTAAAACAACAAATTCATGTAGTAAAAGCCACGATTGCAAATTTTAATAACTCTATTATAAATCTAGACCGAAACAAAGTGATTTTTGATAAAAATTTTGAATCAATTACCAATTACACAGATAAAATGAATAATAAATATTTTAATTTAGATTTAAAACAAAAAATTGAAGAACATTTTACTTTACTAACTTTCTTTATAACAGAATTACAACAAGAATATTCTACTTTAATAAACGTTATTCTATTTGCAGAAATAATAACCTTCATCCTTCTGTTATAACACCTGAGCAACTAATTCAAGAATTATCTAAAACGGTAACGCATTTACCTAGTACATCGACTTATCCATTTCCATTGACTATCGATTATGCTCATAAATATTTCGATATCATTTTACTTAAATATATATATTTTGATAACAAGATTTTAATTACGGTTAGTATACCTTTGGTTAGTAATACTCCTTATTCTCTTTTTAAACTAATATCTCTTCCTATAATTCATCCAACATTAAAGAGACTTACCTTTATTCTTCCATCTGTCAAATATCTTGTTCTTTCAGAAAATAGAAACATTTATGTTACTATTGATACATTAGAAGACTGTTATTCATTAGATGAAGAAAAACTTATTTGCAAAAATCCTGATACTTTCCGATTTACACACACTAATCCAATTTGTGAAACTGAATTGTTAACTTCAATAACAAACATACCATCTAGTTGCGATACTCGTATAATTCAAACAGAATATGAAATTTGGCATAAATTAAAACAAACCAAATTCTTGGATATATGTTTTACCCAAACCAACAGATTTAACTTTAAGCTGTCAGACTAGTACGCCAATATCTATTGTTCTTTCAAACACAGGTATTTTTTCTACTTCGAATAATTGCAAAACTTACACCGGATCAACTATTTTGATATCTGTCTCAAATCCAAAAGAAAGTAATTTTCAGTCTATCATTCCAGATTTATCCCTTCCAGAAGTCTGTTGTGATGATATTAAGATAAATAATGAATCCAAATTACACCTTGTTCCCTTACAATTAAATAATCTCGATCGAGATGCATTAAATTTAGCAAGCCATAAACTAGATAATTTAGAGAAAATGACCTCAGAAACAAATATTAATTTTTCAGACACAATAAAAAATAGTTCTTATTTCACTTATGCAATCTTATTTTTGATAAAATGTATGTTACTTTATATTTTATACAGGATAAATTAAATATTTTTACCGACGATTTCGTAGAAATCCGTCACATAGTTGTCAACAAATTACAAATTGTTTAACACTAAATATATGTCAAAGTAAACGAAAACATGTACATGAGACAGATTTAAGTATAGATTGTAAACATAATAAAGACAATAATTATAGTGAATCCAAAAAGTGTGAAGAGACTAGTTTCACAGAGACTACACCGATAAAGACGAAGTGAAAGACTATCGAGACTAAAAGAAACTATTTAAATGTGTTAAAATAAAATAATAATGTATACAAATGTTTTATACCATTTAAATGAAAATTCATTTTACAATTATTTCATTCTTACAAAAGGAGGTGTAATGTACCTACCTACTCACATGTAAGATAATTAAAGTATCTATGTATTTCTATATAGTTTTTAGTCACCTGGTATATGTTATTTACAATTATGAAAAGTTCTCATGTATAATCACTAATAATTATTTGCTGTTAGAAATCAGAATCAATACTCTTCATAAATATTTTCCTATTTAGAATAAATAAGTTTCGCTAGTTATATTCGCCTAATACTTCGTATCTATGGAATAATAATAATTTATTTCTCTTATTTCTTTGTCGATAAGCTATCCGTATTTGCTATTTTAATATTAATATTTGAGTCCAATCTCTTGTACTCAAATCCATCCAGAAACATCGTTAAATAATTGTAGATAACAGAACTTATAAATTCATAGTTTTAAGAAATAACAGGCAGTGTAATTTTCATCCTCTAATATAATAAATTTATACATGTCAATATATTCTGTTTAATTCCAAAACAAAGAGTTAGTCCGGAGAAGAAATAAACGCATAGTATTCCATAACACCACATCAAATTTCTCGAGGGTCGTTCATAAAATATTACTTGGACTGTAATATATCAACTGAAGAAACTACCGTTTTAATCTATATATAGTTGCCATATTTTTCGAAAAACGATATAAAAGACCAATTTCCTCTGCTGTTAAAAGAGGCCATTCACCAAAAAAATCCATCCGTGTACCGGTAGGCAGACCCACGCAGGTGTTTTACCTGACGGTCAACTTTTCTGTTTTACCTGTTTTCATACCTAGATATATTTTAAACGAGTGACTCGGCACCGAGAGAATTAGAACTACCTGTACAACTTTTGTTGGAAGTTGGGAGGCCTGGGATTCTATTCAGTCGTTTCAGAAGTGCTGTTAGGTGGATGGATTTTCGGAGTATTGATCCCAGGGAGGTACAAGAATCCTTTTACCAAAGGATTTTTGTATATGTATGTAATGGGATGGCCGTTGTAATCTCCTGAATTTTTAATGTTGTAATATATTCTTAGAATCTATCATAATCTGAAAAGATTTTAACTGGTGAAATAATATTCTATAATCTCCATAAAACTGTAAAAATAACGATTTTGGATTGAAATTCGAAAAATATGCACGGAAAGAATACTTTGGAAATTATTACGACGATTCTAATTTTATTCACAGGTGCCCTGAAAAATTAAGTGAGGCTAATATTAAATTTCTAAGCCAAGAAATGCTTCTTCATTGGCCTTTTATCTTTCCTTCCATTAATAGTCGTAGCATTGCATCTTTGGTTCCCCTTATTCTATGAAAAAGTACTTCAGTTTTCTCTTTCTCATCGTTCACGTTATTTCATATTCTTTATTCATTTTTCGCAACACTTTTATATTTGTAATCCGACTATTTATCGTATACATACATTCTACGGTAGCAACACTTATGAACACTTCTAATTTATGTAGATCTTATATTTCCACGTCCGCGCTTCAACATCATAGCCTTGTTATAAATTTTAATTTGATATCTATCTTGGTTAATATTGTAACGAAAACGCTCATTTCGACATACCCCATATAATAGAGGTATTTGTTAAAGAATTCTTCAGCCGATTTGGTGTTCCCTTAGTGATCCACTCTTAAGGGGATTAACCGAACGATGGGTAAAGTTGCCAAAAGGTAAACCAAAAGTTATACACATAAATCGTTTGCCGTATTAAATGAAACAGAAGTTCTTTCAACATGGGATCAAAGATGACCAACAACCAATGTCTAACGAATTTATGTCAAATTACGCTGAAAAAATGGTAGATTCGACGTGACCACAGAAAGAAGTTCAACAGGATCTTTTTAGTGTTCCGGAAAATATCTCTCTAGCTCACTGTGTTGCCCAAAACCTCGTCCGTATTCAACAAGAAAGTCGGACGCTTAGACAACAGCCTAAAATTGGAAGAGTACTGCAATTAGATCTGCTGTATGTGGCGATCAGGAAGTTTTATACAGACAAGGCAAGCTACGGGGACATTTGGCATGCTTTAACTAATTTGAAGAAAATCGTGTGCAAAGATGACATCAAACATTTGACTATACCACAGATAGGCAGTGCACTAGAAAATTTGGATTGGAAGATGATGAGAAACATACTTAAAGTGATCTTCCGTGAAACGTAAGTGTGTTGCATTAACCCGAAGAAGTCGTACCCTTCAAAGACTTCTTCTTCTTAGAGTGCCGTCTCCCTACGGAGATTGGCAATCATAATGGCTATTTGTATTTTTGAACTTGCTGCTCTAAACAAATCAATCGATCTGCATTGATACCAATCACTTAGATTCTTCAACCATGAGTTCTGCCTCCGGCCAACAGATCTTCTTCCTTGAATCTTTCCCTGTGTTCTGAGTCTCAAAATCTCATATTTTGGTCCCCTCATCACGTGGCCTAGGTATTTCAATTTTCTGGTTTGTATAGTGATGATTAGTTCTGTTTCTTTACCAACCCTCTCCAGTACTTCTTTATTTCTAATTCTATCAGTCCATAATATGTTCAATACTCTGCGGTACAACCAGAGTTCCAAAGCCTCGATTCTTTTTAAATTGCATTTTTTAATGTCCAAGTCTCAGCTCCATATAATAATATTGAAAATATATAACAGTGAATGGTACGTAGTCTGATCTCCAAATTTATAATAGATTTTTGTACGTTAGGAGTGGCTTCATTCGTATAAATGCTGATCTGGCAATCTCTCTTTGCCTGTTTATTTCTGCAGTATGATTATTGGTTTCATTGATCAAAGTTCAATACTTGATAGATGAGCCTGATATTTCTTCTTGACGTGTTTATGCAGAGCTGGAGAGTCTTGTGGATTCCGCCATCTTGGCCTTCATATAGAGATGCTGATCGGGACGAACAGATTCAAGAGGGGAGCAGTGTAACGAGAAAGCTAATTTCGACGTACCCCATATAACGGTTGCATCTCAACGAATGATGAGACATAATAGAATATTCCAGATGTACCGACCGAGGTACGGAGAAGCGATCGTTCGTAATAGGCGGACAGAGGTGGACTAATCCAGATAGTTCTAGGAGCGCTGTTTTTAATTTTAGATAGTTAATAAGATAATATCGTGCTGTAAGCATAAAAATATAGAGATTTAAATAAATCTTGTTTTATATAATCACGTTAAAATATTTTTTCAATTTCAAAAAGGTGGCTATTGCTATTGCTATACCGTATGTTATTTCTTGTGCTTGCGTTGCTAGCGTTGATAATAACATGCTTCCAACAGTTGAATAATACCAAAACACGGAGACTAGAAATTATGCAAAAATTACCGAGACAACAGTTCACTTATTGTGAAGTATAAAGTAATGACAGGCATAATAAGAGAAAAACTAATATTATCATACCAACATGGTTTCAGAAAAGAAATATCAATAATAGACGGCATTTAAATAATAAGCAAATTTCCTTACCGTATAAATAATAGTAGATAATATGTAGATAAAGAGCATTAAAAGTATTATATCAAGAAATTCAAGCCGAAGCTAAGTTGGGAGGATTGGAAATCGAAAGTAAAAAGAAGATTATAAGTGACATCAATTCGACCAAGTAGATACACCCAAAAAGACAAAAATTAGGCACAGAACGGTTCCTTCGACAGAAATAGATAAATATTTAATTATTAATAATAGTTGGAAAGTCTAGCTCAAAGGAACAGTAAAAAAATTTGTTGAGAGAAATACATATAAGAAATAAACTAGGACTGAAAATATCAAGCAAAGATTTATCTCGTCTTAACCATGGATAAACCATACAATAGAAGAATGAATTAGAAAAATCACAGAAATCAAATAACATTACAGAAAAAAAACGGAACGAGGCACTTAGGAAGTGCCGACAGAAGTGAATACTTCTTATGTCTTATTACTAAAAGCGTGTTAATGACATTTTATGCCTGCTTATTACTGAATTGTTAATATTCTTTTATAGTAATACTCACACATTTGTTCTTAAAATTTAAAAGATCATTAATTTTCTTCTAAAATTTTGTTTAAGTAATGATTTTAGTAATTTTCAAAATTTGTTATACTATATTATAGTACACAATTTATTTATCATTTGCATTTTCATTATTATGTTATTTATGGTTAATTATTTCATTTTGATTCACTGGTAAATACACAGTTTGTTGCCGGAATTTTTTTTCTGTTTCTATGTAATTTGGGGAGGATGTAAAAACAAAGCTCCGGGGGAGGACGGTGTCGTCACGGAAGCGATAAAGTAAGGAGGCTCAGTACTGATAGCCAAAATTCAAAAGCTCTTTAATCTATGCCTATGGAATCAAAATATCCCAACAAAGTGGAATAATTCAATAACTGTACTCTTACACAAGAAGGGAGATATAGCAGATCTGGAAAGATACAGACCAATCAGTCTCCTTAACCATCTTTATAAATTATACACCCGAATAATAACGAATAGATTAGAGACAAAGCTGGATTTTTACCAACCTCGGGAACAAGCTGGTTTCCGCCCTAATTATGGCACAAACGATCACCTGCAGTGCCTAAAAACCCTAATAGAAAAAACTAACGAATATAACTGTCCCTTGGCATTGATATTTGTAGACTTTAAAAAGGCGTTTGATACAATGGAACTACCGTCCATCTTAAGAGCACTACAAGATTGCAGGATCGACCACAGATATTGTAATATAATTAAAATATATATGAAAATGCCACAACAACCATAAGTCTATATTCTGCAACAAATAAAATAAAGATAAAAAGGGGAGTCAGGCAAGGTGATACCATGTCACCAAAGCTATTCATTACCGTTCTTGAGTATGCATTTAAAAGACTAACATGGCAACAGAAAGGAATATCCACCGATGGAGAAAGATTAAACCATCTACGTTTTGCGGACAATATCGTGCTTCTGATAATCTGGGAGAGATCAAAGACATGCTTCAAGAACTGAATGACATACTACAAGAAACTGGGCTAGAGATAAATTTTGAGAAAACCAAAATGATGACCAATATGGTTTCCCAGCGAAGAGATACAGATCAATAACAACAAGGTAGAATTAATCGATAAATACACATACTTGGGTCATGAAATTCGAATAACCAGAGACAACCAAACCTGCGAGCTAAATAGACGAATCACGTTGGGATGGGCGGCATATGGACGGATGAGAGACATTTTTAAAACAAATATCCCAATTCACCTGAAAAGGAAGGCATTTAACCAATGCATCTTACCAGTCTTGACCTACGGAGCAGAGACCTTAACTTTAAAGAAAGCTACTGCCGAAAAACTGAGGATAACACAAAGGCGAATGGAGAGATCAATGCTGGACTTGACCTTGAAAGATCGCGTAAGAAATGAGGAGATACGCCGACGAACTGGCGTAGACGATATTATACTGCGAATCAATAAACAAAAGTGGAGGTGGGCTGGACATGTTTCTAGAATGGAAGACGGAAGATGGACGAAGAAATTATTGGAGTGGAGATCAAGAGCCGACAAGCGAAGTCGAGGCAGACCACCCACCCGATGGACCGACGACCTAAAGAGAATAGAAACAAACTGGATTGCAGCAGCTAGAGATAGAGAGAACTGGAGACGTTTGGAGGAGGCCTATATCCAACAATGGATGTGAAAATTCGGCTGGATGATGATGATGATGATGTAATTTGGGTCTGCTGAATCCAAAAATGCCACCAGATTTGCTTCATCAGATCGTTTTCAGAAAATAACACAACAGATCAAATTTCTAACATATAGGGCAATTTAACGGAGCACTACCTAGATATACTAATGTAGTGCTGCTACCCATCAAATAAACAAAACACGAATAAAAACTATCATATTTATTGTACAACAATATACTATACAAAAATAATCACACATATCTGCCAAAAAACTTCATCTAACCTAATCAGCATCGCAGCACAAATCTGTTATTCGGCGTCACCTAAAAACTTCCTTTTATAGGATTTTCTTGTAAAGAATTTAAAAGGACGGTCCCCTTGAAGACTCCCTTAGTAAATCCGCCATCATCTGAGTATCCCATCTCCCCTGATACCTCTCTTCCATCGTTTTGATATCTTGGTGGAAGCGTTCCTCTTGTTCCTCACTAAGGTCACTAAGATTTCTGGGAAACGGTCTAGTCACTAGTGGCTGTGTAAAATGATTCTGTAAAATGCGAATCTTTTATAAGTTGTCGTATCTGAGGCCCATCAAATATTCCGGCTTTCAATTTTTCTTTACTAAGTGCGGAGAATTTGCTGGACAAGTATTCAAAACAAGGACGATTCTGGTCTAGGGCCTTTACAAATTGTTTCATATTCTCATGGCGCCGTCTCCTTTCGAAAGTTGGCGATCCAAATGGCAATTGTAGTTTTGGAAACTGCTGCGCGAAAGGTTTCTGCGGATGAGCGCTCGAACCATCTCCTCAGATCTTTCAGCCACGAGTTCTGGCGTCTTCCTACTGATCTATTGCCCTGTACTTTTCCTTCCAGTATAACTTGAAGTAATTCATATCTTTCGTCGGCAGTAGCGCACCTAGAATTTTCCCCTGGGGGAGGGGGTTTGGTTGGGCACCGAAATTATTTTATGCTACCTCCACCATTTTAAGTCCGTAAAATTTGTGAATAACCGTGTCGGAATAGGGTCCTGGGGGGATTTAACCCCCAAATCCCCCCGGGTGCACAACTCTATGCACGGAGCGACGGTTTTTAATTTAATTTATTTTATTTTATTTAATTTATATTTCTTAATTTTATTCTCTTTTAATTTAGATTATTTTCTTGTATTTTAATTTATACAAATATTTCAAAATCAAAATTAGCCACACTGATCCAGTCGTTTTCGAGTTGTTATAAAAAAAAACTTATAAAAAAACAGATAACGCTTTTTAAACGTCATTTTGTTTTGATAAAAAGTATTATATTATATGTATATTATTTATATTACTATGTACCGCAAGATTACTGCACGTGTTGTGATATTTCGAGTTTAAAACATTATTTCGGACTCGTGCGAAAACTTAATACCGAGCGATAAAAAGTATTTAGTTCAAAATTAAAAAAAAAAGAAAAGTATATTACAAGAACGGTTCTAGAATATATTTTGTATATATTCGAAAGGAACAATCTTCTGCAAATAGGTATTAATAGAATAACTTCCCCTGTTACTCACTATGTCCCGGCCATGCCTAATTCTATTCTCTTATTCCGTCAGAGTCTGTGGAACAGAATAGATTTTCGAATTCAAGCGTAGTGCGTGAGGGTGGATGTTTTGTACTAATGCTGATGGGCATGGTCCAATGTGTGGCGTGGTGGTGTACGCCTGTCGGGGTCAATACACGGTTTAAGAGCCGAGTTTAGAATTTAATCCCAACTATATAATAGTATAACCGAAATGCTTTTCAAGGTACAAAAACGGTTTTAGCTTGAAGAGTTCTTTTCAGAAGTTTATAAAGGTTGTGCTGAAAAGGGTGCCACTTGAAAAGATAATTTGATAACTCGTTTTATCAATTTTTGTATTGCTGCAATGCTGTGCCAAATATTTGTCTTCGAATTGACTGTTTTCAATTTTTACATCTTAGATATTGATGAATTAATTTCAAACATAATGTGTTTCGTCAAAAATAATCTTTGAAGGGAAATAATTTCCCACCCAAACTACATTACTAAACCAAACAAACATAAAAAGTTGCTAAAAACATGTAATCTTAATAACATGTTTACGTAAGAACCAAGAAGGATTCAAAAACCATTTTTATTCATTTTGATCAATCCTCATTGATGAAGACCTGGATAAACCTGCAAATAGATGTAGTCTTAACAATTTTAACAACTTAAAAAAAAAGAAAATATTAATAGTGAATCGAAGTGGTTAGATGATGAGAATTTGACAGTTGAAGTGCAGTTGAAAGATAACCAGTTCTTTATTAATAGAGACAAGAAACCTTGTCGAAAATTGCACGTCATGTATTTGAGAACATTCAAAAATATAACCGTACGATCCAAAGGTTTTATGGTGTTATGATATGTTGTATTGTATGCAAAGTCCACAACAAGATTGTGTTGTGTCACAATTTTCTACATGCTCCTATTTTGTTTAAGAATTCATTATAAAGTTAATTTCAATTTATTTTCGTCAACAACCGCCAAGGGTTATTAGCGATATGGTGTGGTTTATTAAGAAATTGAATATAGTTACAAATTACAGTATATTTGACAGCTTTGTTGTCAAGTACATCGCTTAGCGTAGGCTTAGATGTAGTGTCATGAGCAAGTGTAGTGTGACCAAGTTGTAATCTGCTGAGGAGTACTTTATCTTGACGTTGTAATGGAAATATGTCTTTTCAGACTAGTTTTTCTTCTACATATTTTTTGTTATTGGAATATCTTATTACATTTTTTAGTATCATAGTGCAGAAGTTACGTTCAGTTTGTTATATTCTATGACTAAACCTCATAAAGAAGACGAAATTCATGATTATTTCAAAAAAACAAAGATTGAATGCAAACCTGTACATTCACAATAACGAAATCTAACGGGTGCACAAATATAAATACTTGGGAACGTGTTAATAACAACAATGACATCACAGAAGAAATAAAAACTAGAATTGGAAAGGCTCGAGCTGCTTTTGTTAATATGAAGGACATTCTGGGAAGTCATGACATTAACCTAAACCTGAAAATGAGATTGGTTAGATGTTACAGCAATATCTTTTCGGAGTAGAGACTTGGACTTTAAACAAGAGCAATATCGATAAACTAGAGGCCTTCGAAATGTGGATATATAGAAGATTTTGAAAATACCTTGGACAGACAAAATAATAAATAAAGGACGGGAGCTGTTGATCACCATCAAGAGAAGAAAGCTGGAATATCTTGGTCATGTGATGAGAGGGAAAAAGTACCGATTGCTCATGTTAATTATCCAAGGAAAGATTCAGGGCAAACGAAGCGTGGGGAGACGACGTATATCCTGGCTGCGCAATTTAAGAGACTGGTTCCAGTGCACATCTAACCGATTATTTAAAGCAACAGCTTCAAAGATACGAATAGCAATGACGATTGCCAAACTCCGTAGCGGATAGGGCACTTGAAGAAGAATATGAGTAAACCTATACTTTAAAAATAATTTTGATTTTAGTTTCAAGTTGTTTCAAAATATATTGTTTTCTAGGTATTGTGGCATAAACTACTCCTAGGCTCCCAGCTTTGAAATTTTTTATTCGTTTCTGCTCTAAAAATCTGAAATAATATGATACATAGCAAGAACGATTTATTGTGAATTTTTGATATTAGTTTTACATTTTTAAAATGCACCGTTTGGACACTACAAGATGTCCTAATTTGAGGACACCGTGAGCCAATGGAATAAAAATTTTAAATATATTTTTTAAATACTGATAAAAAACAAATCAACTAAAGTGTTTTTCCAATCTCCAATTAGTTTCATACCATTGTAACGGGTTTATTGTCAAACCGTTTTGTCATAATCACCTCTCCATCATCACTAATTAATTCTTGGCATGATCCCCTACCTGTCTTCTTCATTTCGTTATCTGACAAAAATGGTGGTTTTTGTCACCTATCAACTCTAGCTCTACCAGAAACATAAATGTGCCTTTTTGATAGAGCTGTAACCACAGAGCCGACCAGCCCAAATAGAAGCGATTCAGTAGTTGCTCCTTGATATTTATGCGTAATGCATAACGCGCAGGTTTCGATTTATTTTCAACATATTGTTATGTTTATCTGTCTTTTGAATGACACCATCTATTCATCTACGCAGAGTTGCATTTCTAGAGGCAAGGAAAGGCACTTTGTTCTTATACAATTTATTATATAGTGGCCTGACTTTCCACAGTTTGTCGTTATCATCAGGATTTGTGTTCATCATTGTTCACAAAATGCAAATGTTGGCGAAGTTTACAGAATCTGTTGCCACATACTATTAGAAATCATGATTTTTAGCATTTAATTCCAAGTAGCATTTAATTCCAAGATAATGAAAGTTCCCCCTCAAAATATGTATTCCAACAAATGTTTTCCTTTCCTCAGCTGAAGTGAAAGAAAAACTATTGTCTTTTGTGGCAGCATACAAATTAGTATATGTCCCCGTTTCTTCCTAAAGATCATCAGTAAAATATTGATGAAAAAATGATAAGGACTTTTTTAAGTTTAAAGAGAAGAAGTGGCTTCATCATGAAAATGTTAATTTGGGGTTAAGTATGTCATGTTCTTTCCCCACTTGATATCTAATTTTTTTGGTAGATCAGCATTTTCCATAAAGTCATTTATGCTCTTCATTTTACTTTGTTTTGAAACTCTAGGCTGCGGTTCTTCTTCAACTTCTTCCTTTTCTTAACCAAGGTTGTTTCAAATACTTTAAATTACTGCTCTTTAACATAATGTTGCAATTCCAGTTCTATATACTGCTACTCAACATTATTAAGTTTAACCGATTAACTGCAAGAGCTCGTCGTCGGTTAAGGACCTTCTTGAACTCATTTTTTATTCCCATTCTAAAATATTTCAATTTTTTACACTATGCAACAAAAAATGAGGTTATATTTACTTGAATAATTAATGTTTCGTTTGACAACGTCTACAAACGAGTACACGTTTTTCAGAAAGTCAGTGGTAGCTATTTTTAAGCAAAACCGCTATAGTTTTGCTTACAAACAATAGTTTTTTAACAAATTCTACTATTTATCAACGACAGATGACATTAATCAATGACACATTAAATACCAATTATTGTTCACATGTATAACAAAAGAAACTCTAATGAATTGGTGCTGTATACTCCAGTCATAAGTAAGTATAGCAACCTATATTTCAACAAATTAATATTTTTATTCAAAAGCCGTAATATGATAGCACAAGCACTCATTGGACGGAATAGGATGTTCATAATCGGGACAATGTGTTACAAAGATAAAAGCACATAAAGCTACATACAAAAAAGTATGGAATAGGTTGTCCTCATTTGAGGACACGGTAAACGAAAGTTTGTTTGATTTACTGTCCATTATCAGAGATATTATCTCCACCAGTTACTGAGTCCTTTCAGAAAAGCAGGGAGCTTTATATCACTACGAAATAGTACTGAGACTCATTATAATAATACTGGATGAACACCTTTAAATTTAAACACAACTTAATTTTCTGTAGACCCGAGTGAGCAATCAATGAATTGAAATTAGTAGAAATTGAACTATCTTAATTAACCTAGTGTTTGTTATAGCAAGATTTTATAATAGTTTAACCTGATAAGCGAACCATCTTAAAGAACTACCTAGTATTTGTTATGTGCAAGATTTATGTAGTTTATGTCTTTTTATTGGATTATTAATTAATAAATAATTTATAGTTACTAATTAACTGCCAGTCAACTCGAGGTGGTTAAACATATCTTATATTTTATTCAATATACTTTTTGAATTGTTTAGTTAGTTTTATTTGGTTCTGTACGTTTCGCCTGATTCTTTCACTGAGAAATTTGAGGTAACATTACTCAACGGAGACTTTGATTGAAGGTTAAAGATTGGCGCCCAACGTGGGCGACCAAATAAAGAACAGATAAATTCTTGCAACTCTAAGGTGATGACTTTATCTGGTCATGGAGTAGTAGTGGCCACTGATGATTAAAAGCATATAATATTTACGAAAAATTGACATCTAATGTCCTGATTTTATACTTGCAGATTATGGTTTTTTTATGTTCCCAATTAAATATATTTTTAGATAATCTGATGACTGATGAGCATTATAAAAAAATAAATAAACATATTAAAAAAATTAGCTTCACCTATAACAAACAGTCTTCTTTATTTACGTCGTTTCTTGTTATCTTAATGCTTATTGATACATATCACCTTTAAATATACAAGCTCGACAATCTAATCTATCGGCTAACAACCTAAATCCAATGATATTTACACGGACGACATTAACAATGCAGTTAAATTGAAAGATGTATAGGTTAATCCTATCCGAGATCGGCCGTCATTATGTTTGCCTCACAATGGCCCTTGTTAAGAATAATTTATTAAGATATTTATATTTATCAAAGACGAGTTGCCAGGATGAAGCGGAATACTACTGCGACATTTAAATGAATTAGAGAGATAATTATTTATACACAAGAGAGGAGAATAAACTTTAACACTGATGTAATCAACTATAGATAATGTTGTCGTTTGTAATGTTTAAACTTTTACATCCCACATGCACATATAGTGTATGGAAATCCTTATGGAAGAGCCGTTTATCTTCAGTGTTTACTATGCCTTTCGATTCTACGGCGTAATTTTCTTCTATTCTTTTTACTAGATTGTCGTACATTATTTACAACATTTCAAAATCCTCGAAGGGTAGGGGAAACCGGGGGAATTATGTGCACCTAAGGTCAAATACTTACAAAAAGTTTCCTATGTGCTTCCATAATTTACCTACTGAAACTTGTATCTAATGGGAACGTTATTCCCATAAAAAATAGAATTAAAGTTTAACGGATTTTGAAGAAAAAAATTTGCTTCAAAAAACTGTCATTGCGCGATATTCCCCCAAGTACGGGGTAATTCTGCGCTCAGTTAAATAAATCTTTTTCCGAAAAAAAATTATTGTAATAAAACAAATATTGTAAACAAAACAGATTTCTTAAAGACAAAATTAAAAAAAAAACATTAAAGAGATACTTTTACTTTCTGTCGTTCATTCGATCTTGGCACATATATCGCATGTGTAATTAACTGCAGAGTCCCAACCACTACATTATGATTGAGCCCAATTCGAACATATTACACAGCGGTACCAAATTTCTTTGTCTCGTCCGAATTCACCTCACACCAAACACTCCTCATTTTCTAATGTTAGATCTACATCATCTAATTCATCATCATCACAAAGCTTATTCTCATCATAACTTTCAGACTCAGAATCATCAAAATGTAAGTTTCTAACTTCAGCTTTCTTGCGTACAGGTCATTTTTTTGCTTTAGTAGCCAGTTTTCCTACGGTTCCTGTGGTTTTTTCCTTGGTTTAATTTTTTTGGCCTCTTCAGCTTTTTTCTTAATATTTCTCTTTTCTTGTTTTATTTCTAATTGCGTTTTTAGTGGCGTGGAAGTGAAAATTTCTGAGTGTTGTTTTGCACGTGATTTGGAACTTTTCTTTATATATTTGGAAGGAAGAGGAGCTAGCTTTTCAATGGGTAGACTAGACTGAGTTTTAATACATATTTCCTGACATTCCAGGCTGGGGTGCAGCTTGCTGGTTTGATTTCAATTTGGTATTATGGTCCCGGTTGCGGTTCGGTATTTCTCGGTGGAGTTCTCTGCAGAGTTTCGTCACATCTCGACTGTTCAAGGGTCCTGTCATTGGTAACGTCAGTGTCTAAGTCTATTACGACATGCATATCTGAAATTTCAGCGTGATCTACTAAGCTAAAATCATCTTCAGAGAATTTATTAGGATCTATGGGCCATATTTCAGCAGCACGGAACCCGGATATTCCTTTGTCCATAGTGGCAACTCTCAGGTATGCTCTGTTAAAAATGGAAGCTAGTTCAAAATGTGTGATCTTTTCATGAGTATGAGTTCTCAGATACAAGTCGCACTCACGATTGAAAGCATTCTTTACGGGTCCAAAAAAAGTTAGGTCACGAGTTTGAAGCCTGTGTGAGGTATGAGGGGGAAGTGAAACCATAACAATTGACTATTCGGATTAAGATCGCAGCGCCAATGCGTATCAATTTGAACCGAGCTAAGAGCCATTATAATAATTGTTTACACCTCATCTTATATATTGCGATTGCGTTAGTTTTATGTTTTTGGAGTAGTTTTGTTCGTTTATCCATGGTTTTTTAAATTCAATATTTTTTGTTTGACTATTGTTTATTCCTACTGATTAATACATAGACAATTTTGTTAATTATAAGTTTTATTTTAGTTATAGACTTGTTAGAGTTAAAGAGTTAACAAGAACTTAAAGTTCTATTTTTTAATCCTTAAGTTAAATATCTTAGAATATATGTAAGTTTTTGGGTGGTACTAAAAATTCAAGATGTGCTGTAGAAGGAGAACAAGTTTTAAACTCGGTTATCTTATTTTGACTGGAAAATTCACTGACAAGTTATTAACCCACCAGCTGAAACACCAATCATAAACTAATTGTTAAATGGGATTTATATTGAGAATAAAATAGTATTCGGCAACACAAACACTTGGAGTCTGTACATAAATGTCAGTACAGTCCAAAATTAGCCTAACATTTTGAAAATCAGCAAAACAAACTGACATGTTTTTAAGAATTTCTCCTTTGGTGGGAAAATACACCAAAGGCCGTAAGTTGTGGCTCAAGATAGGTATTAATTTATAAATATAAGTTTTTGTTAAGTCAGCTGTTATACCAAACAAAGAACCCAAAGTGGCATAAGTCAAATTTAACTTAAACTTTGTAAGAACTAACATTATCCGCTGTCGAATGTTTACCTATGAACTCGTTTGTCCTTACCTAATATAATTTTCAGTCATATTTACTATACAGTTATAAATAGTGAAGTTATGTACACAAGTACAGTTTTTTAATTTAATGTCATTAACGATTTCATACAATGTGTTGGAGTTTTGTGAACTTTTGGAGTGTTCACTTGCACAACTGCATCTTTTGAGGAAAGAGTGCTATTCTGGACTAGAAAGTAAAAATACATACTCTATCATATGTACAAAAGTACATACACTATCAATTAATAAACAAAATTAAAATCGATTATATCTTTTAAGAAATCTCTTAATCTAAATTGCTAAGTGACTAAAACATGTGCAACTATTTGATGACCTGTTATGAAATATGTATAAACTGTGTGATAGTTCTTGGACAATATTTAAATGCTAAATGTTTCTATTAGTTATGGTTTTTTATTTGATTGTTACAGAACATGTAAAAAAATATATTAATTTTTTTTTCTCTTGGTTAAGATGAAAAGCAGAGGTACTGATTTCTTGAAATCAGCACCACCTGATCTTCGGCATTTTTTCTTTCTTATTGTATTATATGCATGTATAATTTTATATATTTTGTGTATTGTATGAATTTGAAGGAAAAATAAAGACCTTTATTATTATTATTATAATCTCCAATGACACCAAAACACAATATGCCTTCAATCAAATGGCCTTCAACGTGAAAGAAAATAAATAATGGCTCTTAACTCGGTTACTGCAATAGCCGCTAGAGGGCGTAATGCTTACGACGAATTGCCAATTCCGTTTAATCTGCAGTAAGTATAAATCTCCAAAGCAATGTGACTCCCATGGTTATCCAATATGAGAACCTCTGGATTTTCTTTAGAGGCCTTTATGTGCTGACAAAAATGTTTTATTCAATCGAAAAATAACTCTTCATTTATCCAACCGTTTTTTGAACATCTGTAGATTGCTCGAATTAGGCCTCCTCTCATTAATTGTGGATTCATACGTATTCAAGGAAATATGAACATAGGAAGGACAAACTGTCCTGAAACATTTACAGCATACTATGGTAACAGTTTTCCCTCTTTCCCAAGATATTACGGATCCTATTTGCGTTTGACCTTTTGGTGCCAACATTTTTGATTGTTTTTGGACCGTAGAAATGCTCGTTTCATCTACATTAAAAATTCGACTCTAAAAGGAAATTTGAACTTTTCCATAACTGTGAGCAGATTGTTAAAAAATCGTTCAACCTCATTATTATTGAATGCAAAATGCGATTATGACTGGTACCTTTGGGTTTTCTAACACTAAGACAAAAAGGATGATAGAAACAGCAGATATGAAAATACTTGAAAAAATTGATGGTAAGATAATTGGACAATGGGATAAAAGATGGGACACAGCTAGAAGTACAGATATACTACATAGATGCAAGGTGGAGAACATCAAAAACTGCATAAGAAATAGAAGAGTAGAATGGAACGATCGTATAAGCCGAATGACAACAAATAGAGTCAGAAGGAAGACCACGAAAACGATAGAATGACAAATTACTGGAGGCACATTGAAAAACAGACGGAGTCATGTCTATATAAAAAAAAGAAGCTTTTTATACGCTCCTGCTTTAGCTTTTGTTTCCTTTTCGTCGACTTTATAATTATGAATATAATTATGAATATATGTAAATATATGTGACCTATAATCATGCTACACTTCACATTTTCTCTTTCTCTTATCTATAACTATCACATTTTACCTTTACCTAATAAGTAAAAAACAATTTTTTATTGTTAAATTAGCTTTTTAGAATATAATTTCACATATTTGCGTCCCTGTTTTTATTCTTTTTGAGTAGGCAGTTTCGAGCATGTTTTTCTTGAGTTCATTTTAAATAAAACCGGAAAAAACAACAGATCCTTTTCGCATGGACGCTGATAAATAAAATTTCGGACCACACACCTGTTCATTCCCGTAATTATATCACATTTTTTGGAAGGTCTTTTCAACACCCTCGTTGAAAAAAAGAAATTCAATCTGCTATAGTGTAACATAATCATACTACCTCCCGTGAGTGGAAACCTAAATATTTACTTACATTAGTTTTTGTTCTTTTTCAGGGCCGTGACAGACCCCAGGGACGGCAGACGAGTGGCACTGAAAAAATTACCAAAAGTGTTCCAATCGGTAATATCGTCGAAGAGAGTTTTTAGGGAATTAAAAATGTTATGTTTCTTCAAGCATGAAAATGTAAGTATGAGTTTGATATGATACGTATGCGTGACTGTAAATATTTAAATGTTGAATTTGAATTTTATATATTCTTGTCAAATAAGGCAAAAAGAAATAGTTAATAATTGTTAGTATAACCCGACAAGCGAGAGCTGGCGGGTTGCGCGTGGAACAAATTGAAAAAAGGAAGGGATTGCTCCTTTCTATTGCAGTCGGCTAAGAGTTCACATGTTGTAATTAGTGCTAGATTTCTGACAGTGTTGTCAAGTATTTACGTTTTTATTTGGAGTGGCCCTATATTATAAACTATTATTTATATTTCACCCGCCAGCTCTCACTTGTCTGATTATAAATTAATAGGAAATAAAAAAATTTCATACTCAGAAAACTTTTTCCTGGAAACTGTCTTTTATATACCTGTCATAGTACATTCAACACAATCACGTAGAACTTTCCATATATCAATGATGATCGGGTGATCAACTTTCATCCGTAAACTTATTTAGGCTTTTCAATTAACAATATCTACGTTGTGAAACTTAGGAGGTCTGTCTAAATCATTTTAGTAATTATTATATATAGGACTAAATGTTTTATTTAACATATTTGTGGACAAAGATGGATTTCAATTAATCAATCTTCATACAAAGTGGTTATGTAAAACGACAGGCTCCTTCGTCACATGTCACTAGCTGGAAATTTTTTATGGTGGTGACCAACCGCACGCTAATCCCTGCAACGTTTGGCATTAGGGAGAATCGGTTTATTATTTTCTTGATTAAACACTGTGTTCTCGATTATGCAATTCTCTACAAATACAATCAACGAAAGGGGTTCCGAGCGGAGAATTCCCTTGAGTTGTGATTCATCTTTTTGGGGCTTACATTGGTGCCCAGGCTAATTACTCACTCCTAATTTTATGAAAGCATCTTTTTATTTCACGTTAGCTATACAATGCTTGCTTTATATTATTATTGTAACCTTTAAAAGCTTTTAATACAACATTTATGCAGATGTAAAATATTTATATTTCTAATGTTAAATTATCGTCTAGTTTTCATACTATCACACAAACCTACAAATTGTTTTGTAAGTATGAACCCTGTTTGGTTTTTACTTATATTATTTTTATCATTACTTTTTGTAGAGAACTGAGCGAAACGTATTATATTAAACTAATGAAGTAGTTGACGTCTTTCATTTGACAATAATTGTCCGATCAAACCTCTGAATTCACCTGTTGAATACATTTTAATATATATATATATATATAATATATATATATATATATATATATATATAAAGTTACTCTAGAGTTATTTTGTAAATCGTAATCAATTCTTTGAGAATTTTTTTTAAAGCTATGTTAAAAAAATCTCAAGATTTTATTAAATTGGTTGATAAATAGGTTGAAAAAGGGATAAGCTTGCAAACATTTATAACTTTGACATTTGTATCAATCACTTGTACAGTGACTTAAATTTTGTTTTAGATATTCCAAATACATAAAGCGCTAAAATTGGCAACATTGCCTCGTACGAGGTAATTGTAATTCTCCGATCACCTCCGCTCCGACACCTAGACTCCTAGACAGGAAAAGAAAAAAAACATTTATTAACCCTTAAAAACGCAAGGGATATGCAACTCCGGTCGTCGATTTTTGTTTTGTTTACGTACATCCGGTTTATTTCCTATAATAAACTCGAAAAAAATACACTGATCATTATAAGGTGGTGCATTTGTATCGGTTTTCAATAATGTAAAGCGCATTTCTGTAAAAAGATTAAACAAAAAATGTAGTCTTATTGAAAATAAAAAATAATTCCTAATAAAAAAGAAATAATTCTTTATTTAATTCTTTATAATAAAAGTTTTGTTTAAGTATTCCCTAATTATTCGAGCGCTGTGAACTGAACAGCCGTCTTGATGGAACCAAGCATTCTCAAGCTTTACATCAGGAAGATTGAACGTAGTGGGAAGAACATGATTCTGTAACAAATCGAGTCTACTATTCAAGTTGTCCTCAATAAAAAATGGACCTACAATGTGGTCTCCTAAATGCCAGGCACGACGGTAACTTTTTGGGGATGTTGAGTTCGAAAAGAACACTTCTGCGCTGGTTTTCATGCGCCCAATACCTTGTAATGGAAGGATTGTCTCCCTACTAACGAAACAGAAGATTCATCAGTAAATAAAATGTTTTTAATAAAATTTCTAGCAACGCTTCTACTTGAACGTGTTGAATCTACCTCGATTGTTGCACAAATTTGTGTATCTCGGTATTCTCTTTTCTCAACTTTTTCTATTGACACTTCTTTAGCTTGATTCTGCAATTTTTGAGGCAATAACAACTCTCAAAATTTTTAACAATATTAGTAACTGACCGCACGCAAGCAATCGGTCATCTCTCTAAAAACACAGAAAATAAATCTACACACTGTTGTCCAGAATTACCACCATAAAACCATTTTAATTTGTGCACCTTTTCTGCGGTCATATAAACAGACATGTTGTTTACAAAAATAAATTTAAAATCTACGCTCTTATTGCTTTAAACCACCACTGTATAATGACCAATTATTGGTGATGTGGCAACAGAGGTTTGTGGAAAGTCGACGGCGCGCAGTGTTGCCATTTATAGTGTGTATATCTAATTTAAAATTTAACGTACGGTATGTACGCTTAATGAAAATCTGGTGAAAAAACACACTTTTCAAAAAAAACTAGAATCTTCTATGACCAATGGAAAACCAGCTGGCATTTTTTTCTTAAAACCATATTTCCATTGTTTATTAACATTAAAAGCTGAAACTTGAACAAGTTGTAAAAGAAGATGTAGATTTTATGATCCAACTGATAGATAGTATACACAATGAAGAAGTAAAAAGTTAAAACCTGTTAAAATGATAGTGCTGGTAAAATGTGGGGGAGAATATTGTCCGTTCCAATATCTCAGCTTGTTTCATGTTAGTGGTGATATTTTTTGTTTTTTTTTTTGGAAAGTGTTCTTTTTCACCAACAAATTATTTTTCAACCTTTTTTTTATAACAAATTTAATAAAAAGTTTTTTTAATGTGGGCAGGATTTGGAAAACAGATTTGGATCTTGAAAAGCACTAAAAGAGAACAATATTTAAAAACCATAATTTACGATCAGTGTATCCTCCCTATACTCACAATACTCACGTGTGGTTCACAGACGTGGACACTCACCAAGTCTAATATGGATAAAATAGTAAAGGCACAAAGAGCGATGGAAAGATCAATGCTCGGGGTGAGACTTATAGACAAAAAAAAACAAACAAATGGATTAGAAGCAAAACCAAAGTAAAAGACGCAGGAGAACATGCTGTCAAATAAAAATGGAGCTGCGCAGGACACAATGCCTGACTGAAGGATAAAAGATGGAACCAGGGAATACAACAATGGAGACCATGGTTAGGAAAGAGAAGCAGAGGAAGACCACAAATGAGATGGGCTGATGACATTAAGAAGATCCAAGGACACAACTGGGCACAACATAGAAAACACTGGATTAATTTGAGGGAGGCCTATGTCCAAAGTTGGTTGGGTTACTTAAGGCTGAAGAAGGAGAAGAAGAAGAAGAAGTTAAAGTGTTTTTAATAAACTTATAACTTTAATACTTATAAAGTATTAAAGAATCAATATATTGCGATTTATAAAATACCTCTAGAGTGACTGTTTGGGCAAGCACAGTTATTTAAATTATCGCTCTCTGGGACACCTAATTTGAATAACTTATAAACTGTTTGGTCGATCTGAAATTTGGGATACTTTAATAATCCATTAACTGCTACAATTTTAAGTAGATATATTACATTACGATTTATAAATTATTACAAAATAAGTGTAATTATCTGGGTCAATTGCTTGTGTATTTTATTTTGGAAACTCTCAAAATAAAGCACTTTTTATGATATACAACTTTTATTTGAAACGTTTTTCTCTAGAATACACTTTTTAAAGGCAAAAAACTTCGTTTTTCATTTTTTAAAAATGTTTAGAAATACAAAACAAAATTTTTCATCAGCTACCTCTCATATATCCTTTTAGAACGTTCAAATAACTGTATAAGATTTTTTTAGCTTTCTTTCGTTATTGACTGGGGCAAAACTTGCTAAAAATTTATAAAATGATAAATATAAAAGCCCTCTCGTATTTCGGAATAGATAACTTAGCTTCAATATTATCAATTATTTTAAATTAATTTCCTTTATATATTTCGTGTCGTCTGTGACATTTCATTCCCCTATTTTCGTGCGCGTGGTATTTCCGCCTACCAATTTCTTTATCGTCTCAATAAAAAAGACAAAAATATCGTGTTTCTTTCAGCGTGATGTATTAATATATCTCGTTGTCATTATTATTAGAATTTTCCAGTGGGTATATTATGTGACGAATTTGAATAGCGACCGGTGTCCCGCATCTATCGCTTCGTTCAATGGTTTTTTTTATTAACGTGCAGGAACGTACTTACGCCGAGGTACCTACTATGCAACCAGATGCTTCTTTAAAAATAAGTAAATCCATTCAGTAATGTTCGTAATTTAGTTTATTATAGTAATCTAAACATATTTTATCTTATCTTATCTTATCTGCAACAGCGCAGAAGCTGCACAGATGTTGTATTAAACCAAATTCTGAGGTTCTTTAACCCAGATGTTCTTCTTCTTCCTGGACCTCGTTTCCCAAATATTTTTTCTTGCAGGATGGCTTGAAGGAGAGCATATCTGGATTCATTTCGCATAATATGTTCAATGAACTGTAACTTTCGAGAGTTGATGGTGGTCAGTACCTCTCAGTTCTTATTCATTCTTCTGAGGACCTCCTCATTTGTGACTCGGTCATTCCACGGGATCTTAAGCATTCTCCGATATAGCCACATCTTAAATGCTTCCAGTTTTTTGCACATATCTTCGTTCAAGGTCCACGATTCAACACCATAAAAAGGACAAAGAAGACGTAGCATAGCTCTAATCTCCTGTTTGTTGGTCCATTCTTAATTTATTATGGTGCCGAGGTAGTTGTAATGCGTCACTCTTTCTACAGGAGATTGGTTGACGTAGAGTTGACCTTCTGTTATCCTTTTCTTGCTAATTACCAAAAGCGTTGTCTTCTTAACATTTATATTGAGTCCATATTGTTGACTGTAATTCGTGATTTTGTTCATAAGAAGTTGTAGGTCTTCTAAGTTGGTCGCAAATACTATGGTGTCATCTGCATATCTTAGGTTGTTTAGCCGGTAACCATTTAGTATAATACCTTTTTTAGTTTCGTACAAAGCTTCAATAAATATTCGCTCAGAGTGCGGATTGAAGATTAGAGGAGACAAAATACAGCCTTGTCCCACTCCACGCATGATTTTCACATAGTCAGTCTATTCACGTTCAACTCTGAAATTTGCTGTCTGATACCAGTAAAGATTTCTAATTATTTTTAGATCTTGGTTGTTAATTCCTCTTTCTTTTAGTATTTGCATCATCTTGGCGTGTTGTACTCGATCAAACGCTTTCTCATAATCAACCAGACATGCCTATACGTCGCAGTTGACGTCTCTGCATCTCTATAATAAGACTTGTACTGAGAACAAAGTCTGAGTACCAACAGCATTTGTGAATCCGATCTGGTTTTCGGGGAAATTTGACTTTCACACAGCTTGTAGACTCTCCTATGAATTATCTTTAGGAACAATTTTAGGAGATGACTCATGAAGCTTATAGTACAGTAATCTTCGCATTTTTTGGCTCCTGGTTTTTTTGGAAGTGCAATATACTCAGATTTCAGCCTTTCTGTTCGTATTTCTCCAGAGTTGTATATGTTGTTGAATATCTTTGCCATTATTGCTATTGATTCGTTGTCCATTAGATTTAGTAGTTCTGCTTGTATATTATCAGGGCCCGCCGCTTTGCTATCCTTTAACTGCGTTATTGCGGAATAAACTTTCTGCTGTAATATTCTTGGTCCATCATTTACCTCTTCTTTTAATTCAAAGGTGTTACCTCTTTGGTCTTCAAATAGTTTTTCTAGATATTTTTTCCACGTTCTTATTTTATTCTGTTTGTCCAAGATGATATTTCCGTCAGAATCAGTTATATTTCCGTTCTGTCTTCGTCTTAATCCCCCTGTGAGTTCTTTATAATCACCAAGCGTTAGTTGGTTGAAGTTCTTATTAGAGAGTGGCATCATAACATCTCTTCTTCTTCATCTTTGTAAGCAATTCTGCTTGTTCATTGGCGGATTAATACCTCTATGGAAGGTTGTCACTCCATATTTTGCGCGGTCGCGTCAAATACTTCTTCCGCCGATTAGTACCTTATATTTTGCTGTTTTGACGACACGGGTCTCCCGTTCTGCTTATGTGTTTATTCCATTTTTTTTTTTCTATTTAGTGTCCATTTATTTATACATCGTACGTTACATTTTCTTCCAATGTCACTTTTCTTTCGATCTCTCAGCGTATTTCCTGTAATTCTTCTCAGTACTCTCATCTCTGCCGTTTCCAATAACCTTTGTGTTGTGACTACCATAACAAAAAGAAAAAAATGTAGTATAGAGATTTGAAATAATATTGGATTTGCATCTAGTACAAAAGTTAGAAAAAAGTTAGTTGACTTGACTGTTTCAAGTTGACAAGTGATAAATGAAGTAGATTTGAGAAAGTTAGGTACGAATGTAAAAAACTACCAACGAAGAAGATACGATACAACAGGAAGACAGCGTGTCATGCTTATTGCAGGTCTTGAATTTAGTGAGAATAGAAAGTCTAATATTATATGTAATTATTATTGCTTATTATTTATCGAACAAACTGTTATACTGTCATCGCCAGCTAACTTGGCGGTGCGCACAAACCCAAAATTGCTTAGTGGCTAGGTGGTGGTCTTTAGTTCCTCCCAGTTATCAGGTGCGTAACACTTAAGTAATTTGCGGCTATTATTTTTCAGACTTCTTATTATTTCGGATAGTTAAGTGTATTTGTGACAATTTCTAACGATGGCGTTGAAAAATAGTAGAAAAAATAATTCTGTTATTAGTGGAGAATCTCGGGAGATTATATTTAATGTGTTTAATTATTTCAAAAGCGACATTCGCAGAATAATTTACGATTTTTATAAAACAGAAAAATGTCGGGTTACGGTAAAAAAATTAAAACAAAAAATTCACAACGATTTGGATATCACAATTTCACAAACATCTTTAAGGCGACTTCTACGCAAAATGCGATTTCGTTGGAGGAAAACCGAAAACAACTGAAAAGTGCTTGTAGAAAAAAGTGCAATAAGAGCTTTGATAATAAAATATCTCAGGCAAATCAAATATTTTCGGAGTCAAAATAGGCCAATCGTGTATGTTGACGAGACCTACTTACACACCGGTCATACTTCTTCAAAGAACTGGACTGACGAATCAACCAAGGGCTTATTTTTAAATATTTCCAAAAGTCAACGACTAATAATAGTGCATGCCGGTGGGGATATAGGATTCATAAAAAATGGCTTATTAATCTTTAAATCAGGTTCAAAATCAGGGATTACCACTCTGAAATGAATTCAGACAAATATGGAAAGTGGTTACAAGAACATTTATTACCTAATTTACCTGCTATTATCGGTATTAGTTTTTGATAACGCACTTTATCACAGCATTCAGTTGGAGCGGGCGCCTACATCAAACTCAAACAAAAATCAAATGATAGAATGGTTAATGCAGAAAAATATTTCATTTACACCTAGTGCTTTAAAACCTGAACTGTATGAAATAATTAAATATCATAAACCTCATCATGTAAAATACAAATTCGACGAAATTCTACGTGCGCATGGCCATATTCCTTTACGTTTACCTCCTTACCATCCTGACCTAAACCCTATTGAACTAATATGGGCTACAGTCAAAAATAATATGAGGCAGAAAAACGTTACATTTAAGCTAGCTGACGTACAAAAACTCGCCGAGGAAGAATTCACTAATATTGATGCAAATGAGTGGAGAAAACGATGTTTCCATGTCATTAAGAAGGAGGATGAGTATATGGACAGCGAAATAGTTGCTAATAACGCCACGCAAATAGCTCCAATTATTATAAATCTTGACAGTGACTCTTCCAGTACAGAGTTTTTCTTCTTCCCAAGATGAAAATGAAGAAAATTATTAACAATCCATTTATTTTCAAATAGATACCACTTTTCAACACGGGTACTTGTTTTAGTATTATAATAAAACCAAAATATTAAAATTAAATAATTACTGTGTTGCATTTACTTATACAATCTCCTCCATTTAATTTGAAACACAATATCAACGTAGATTTGTGAATTAAATTCAGTCATTATTGTATAATTTGTTTACTAAGTTAAATAAATATTATAAACCAATGGCTTACTATTTAAATTAAATAAACCAAAATTACAATTTCATCTTTCTAATAATATATTAAAGCTTGCGAAAGATATTACTTTTTTAATAAAATTGTCTAATAATTATTTGACCTATACTGCTACGCTACTGAATATACTTATCAGAAATAGTAAACCAATAGGATGAATCATAGGGCGTAAACATAATTTATTTCTCTGTGACGTTCTGCGTACTCTCTCGCCAAGTTAGCTGGCGATGATTGTAGAAATGACATGTTTCTACAGAAAGATTCAAGGTAAACATGAACCTTGCAGAGGAAGATCATAACTTTAAAATTTAAGGCAATACTAAGGAAATTCGACTACACCATTATTTAGAGCCGCGATCAATAAACCATGATGGCAAATACGGTATCCAATATGTTATTGACGGTAACGGTCGTGGAACAAGAAGAAGAAAAATAAATTGAGATTAGACTTATTTAAAGGTATATTCTAGAACTATTATGAAGAGCTAGGACGATACTACCCTTATGTTTGAGCCCTCTCTATAATTGGCACTTTTTTATTTTTTCTCGGAGTTGCACACTTACCTTTGATTTATTGTAATTATGGCAAATCTTGCGTAATCCACATAACCTTGGGTTAGAGTCTTTACTATTTACAAAATCCGTAAAATAGTTTCGAAACACAATTAAACGAATTTCTATGAATAGCTGTTCTGATGAGACCTATTAGGTCGAAATACGTATCAACAGATACATAGAGGTTGTTTGCGTGAAATCAAATATTTGCTGTCTTTTTCATCTTTACTATTTCTTTATCTATCGTTCTATCATACCCTATGTTCTTTAGAGATCAATGAAAACGTGCATTAGTGGTTTTACTAGGGGACCAACTCGACATCGAGTTTTGATGTTAAGTTTTGCTGATATTTAAGAGGAGCGGAGTATAACGATCCATCGTTTCCGTTGCCTGGTGTAAATGTTCCAAAAATTAACTAATGAGGACTGTGCACAGCTTAATCAGCAAGTTCTTGATCTTCTGGACGGCGAAGAACGCGTGTACTTGAGCATTGATAAAGTCGTCAGTGATGACAGCAATGAACATCTCCTACTTCCTACGGAATTCTTGAATAAAATAGAAGTTTCAGGCTTGCCACGACACCGTCTTCCTCTCAAAGTAAATGCTGTCATTTTACTTATGAGAAATATGAACACAGCAAAAGGTCTCATAAATGGCACTCGACTCAAAATCAAATCACTTCACCCCAATTGTTTGGAATGTGAAGCTTTTACAGGACAGTAAGCTGGACAAGTGATTCTGTTACCTCGCATCAAACTTTCCCCGGCTGAAGGAACATTTAGTTTTTCAATGACGCGGCTCCAGTTTCCTGTTCAGTTGTGCAATGACCATCAACCATGCTCAAGGACAAAGTCTCAAGAAAGTTGGAATCTTATCTTCCGAATCCGGTCTTCTCTCATGGACAACTGTACGTTGCAATGTCTCGATCTCGATCATTTGATGGCGTCAAAGTTTACATCACCCCAAATTCCAAGCAAAAATTTGACGAAGATGGATCCATCTGGACTAAAAACGTCGTATTTGACGAAATTTTGCGTGATATTGAGTGATTTTCTTATTCTTATGTGATTGATTGTGATTGTATTGAACTAACTTTGATTGACTTTAATTTTTGAACTTAAATGAATTAATAAATATTTTGTACTTGAAATTCGAAGTTGGTTTTTTTGTTTGCAATTTGGTTAGTTTAGTTTAGGTTAGGTTAGGCTGGGATATCTTACCGGAAGTAAATACTTCCGGTTTTATAATTTTGAATTCAATCAGTAAGTATAAGAAAAAAGTCGACGCGGGCATGTTTTAAAAATACATTGAAAATTAGGACTTTAAATTTTGAAGAATGAAACCTGTAAAATTCCTATACTTTACTATAGGAAAAATTCATTTTATGGTCGCCATTTTTAAACCGGTTCGAATTTTTTAAATTTGAAGCCTTAGGGGGAATCTACTCAACAATCTGTTTAATTATTCGAAAAAATTATTCTCCTATCTATCACCGAGGAGTATTGCGCACAAGAAAAGGGCTTAGCCTTTTAGTATATAAGATTTTACCTTTTTCTGTACTAGGTTTTTAACGTTAAAGCTAATTATTGATGTCAAAATCCAAGCGAAAGCCACTTGCTTTATTGATTGATGGACTTTTAATTTGTTTTCTAGTTTGTGATGGTTTTGGTAGATAGTTTATATAAATTATTGGACTCCTTCTTATAATACCTCTACCGTTTTTTTAGCACTAAAAATATATAATGTACTTAAAGATTTATGATTGTTCAAAAGCCGTGCCTGGTACATGAATTATAATATAAATAGGTCGCGTCATGAATTCGAATTCACACGAATGAATTAAGTGTAAGTGGAGTTTCGTCTACACTTTTTTCCGTAATTAATAGATAACATATTTAATGCTGTTTACTGATTAAATTTTTGACGGTCTCAAACAGCTGGCTACAACAACAACCGTTCGTGTTCGTGAATCTTGCTTTCCGGGTTCTTTATTTAGATATGTCAAAACAAAGTGGTTTGATTATACATTATATGTCAGTTATTTTGTTCTGAAATAGTGTTGAAAACTATCCACAGTTCAACAGTAAACCTGTAAATAATTCACAAAATTCGGATTAACAGTTAAAACAGTTGGGAAAACCTCAAAAAAAATCGTTAGGAGCCAAGTCACAGCATCTAGCCGGCCATTTAATTGTACCACGTGCACTTATCAGTCAATCAAGAAACGTTTGATTAAGGAAGTCAGTAGTTTCTCTAGAGTTGTGAGCCGAACACCAATCCTGTTAAATTACTATTTAACTGGAATACGCCACAATTAAAGATAAAAATACGTTTATTGACGTTTCAATTTCCACTTCGGAAATCGTTCTCAAAATACAAACAGTATTTTGAACTTTAAAAAATGACGACTCCATAATCATCCTACCAGCAGACAAGGGGAATGCAACTGTGATAATGGATAAAATTCAATACGAAAATAAAATTAAAGATCTATTAATAAACGGACCTTATACAAAATGAACAAAAGATCCAACAAAGCCTTTGGAAAACAAAATATATAGAACTTTATTCAAGTTTAAAGATGTTTTAACAAGTTATCAGAGAGGATTAATTACATCTCATTACAGTAAGACTCCTTATTTTTATGGAGTACCGAAAATTCATAAAACGAATATACCACTTAGACCCATTTGTAGTACCATGAATTCTCCTTGTAGTGAACTATCAAAATTTTTATTAAATATTTTAAAACCATTTACAAATAAAAATGACACATTCATAAAAAATACACATTTTTTAAATAAATTATCAAATATTGATAAGGAGAGAGAAAAAGAGGCCGACCCAGAAAGAGCTGGAGAGAAGGAATAGACAGAGATCCGAGAGAGAGGTTAGACGAAGATCTTTGGGAAGATAGAGATGCATGGAGATTGGGCATCGGAAGACGTCGGAGGACGTTTTAAACCGATTATATATATAATATATATATATATATATATATATATATATATATATATGTATGTATATATATATATATATATATATATATATATATATATATATATATATATATAATGTTCGGAAAGATTTCCGAACATTATAGCTAGAGCTAGAGCTAATATTAATATTATTACTAAAATTAATATCAAACTCACCAGTCTTCCGGGTTGAACCGCGTCGTTGTCCATTTTGCCAAGCTTTCGGCATCCTCTCTGATGCCTTCCTCAGAGCTTCCGAGGTCTCAGTCTCCCGAGCCCCCAGACACTACTACACTGTTCACTATTCACGGCACGAACACTACTACTGTAGTACAGTACAACGTATTTTTATCTTTAATTGTGGCTTATTCCCAGTTAAATAGTAATTTATTTACAATGCCACATTAAGAAACCCATCCTGTTGGAAATAAACCTCCTGAAAATTAACGGGAAGGTGTTGAACTCTGGAATGGTCTGATTCTGTAAAAGTTGTAAATATTTGGGCCCGTTTAGGTTTCTGACAAATAAAAAATGTACCGACAATATGGTCGCCTAACATCCCAGTCCAAACATTTAACTTTTGCGGATGCTGCGTTCGCATTGCAACACTGAGGTACTTATTTTTCCGAGAATAATAACTTGCAACGGATGGATTGTGTTTTTTATGTAATGAAAATGAAGATTCGTCCTCCCTCCCTCCGCCTAAAGTTATCTTCCGGAAGCAGTTTTCGTGTTGGTTGTATCTTAAAACAGTGATACCCATTCCTTTTGAGAACTCGCTGAACATTTCGAGCATTCACGTTAACTTCCTTAGCAATTTGTACACTATTGCAGGGTTCATTAGCTTCCACAAAAGCACAAATATCAATATCCCTGTTTTGACGCTCCTAATCGACAGGTCTAACACGTGGTTCATTACCTTCATGACACTTTTTACAACTGTTTACACATCCCGAAGTTTGAAAATGTTTAATGGTATTTTTAACTGTTGTAGCACTTGGTGGGGGTCTATTTTCGAAGGCAACAATAAATAAATCAGTTTCTTCGCGTATCGAATGACCCTGAAAGTACCATGTTACAAGTTTCGCTTTTTCTTGGACAGTATACAACGTAATAGGTATTTTATTAATTATTTGTTTATTTCAGAACTTCGTTGAAATTTTTAATGTCAATGTAATAATTACGACAATTCGTACCTACTGTGAGATGAATATAGAGGTGGAAACGTGTAACATGTCACAGCGATTAGGTACCATTGTGTTGTATGGTCAATAAAACAATGTCGTGAACTGTATTCAAGAACGCCAAAAAAGACATTGCAGGCAGATGCTTATAATAAACAAAATACCCACTTTACAGGAAGAATTTCAGATCATGACAATACGTTATTTGTTAAAATCCAACTGGAAATTTTAGACATTATAATAGTCATAAAGTGAATCACCACACATTGGATGCAAAAAGCTCAAGATAGAAATAGATGGAAAATTTTACCGAAGTACGTTCAGCAGTGGACAAATACAGACAAGTTGATAATAGTCATAATTTAACGAATGTACATCAGTAAAAGAAAAGTGCCGTTTAGCTGCACTTAAAGAAACTTAACCGTTCTAATGATTCTAAAGTTTAAATCAAGCCGTAAATTTACAGCTAATTTGGTTGACCCATAAGTTAAATGTACGCCTGCTGGTCAAAATAATGTTTCTACATCTACATATAGTACAGAGAAATAAGGGAAAACAGTACCCTGTTGGGGAAATGGGGAGACTCAGCCAGGTATATGAAAAGTTGTATGGACGAATTCAATAACAAAAACTTCTGTTTCATGCAGAGGGTTCCATGGATTTTTTACATTATGAATAATTTGAGGCCAAAAATATACCTCTTTAAGTACTAAGTACCTTCATCTACAAGTAAACAATACAGCATTTTAGCCAATTTGATTGACATATTGAACAACAATAAATTTTTGTTTTTACGATGTTAATGTTGATGCCATATTCCTCTTCCAATGTATTAAAATGATTTCCTGTCTCTTGTAATTTTTCTGTGTGGTCTGCTATAATTATTGTATCGTCAGCGTACAATCAATTATTTGTGGGAATTCCATTTCTTTTGATACTGTTTATATTCTGTTGTCCAAGTTGAAAAAACTTCCAATCTCCCCCGATTCGAATTCCACATATTTCACCTTATCTCATTATATATCTATTTTTTTTATTGTAAAGTAAATTGTTTTGAAAGTTACCCCTTTCAAGGTAGGGGTATGAATTTCAAATTACGCGCCAATTAGTGCAACATTGCCTGAACGCCAACATTTTCTTCTTCTTCAGATGCAAATCCACTAATGGATGTTAGCGATCACATTTTCCATTAATTCTCTATTTCTTGCAATATGTATCAGAGATTGTATGTCGTTAATCCCTGTCCATTGCCTTATGTTTCGGAGCCAGGACATTTTCTTGCGTCCCATTCCTCTCTTGCCTTCAATTTTACCCTCGATTGTAAGTTGGAGGAACTGGTATTTTTCATTTCGCATGATGTGACCTAGATACGCCGTTTTCCTTTTCTTGATGGTTTCGAAAAGTTGGCGTTCTTGGTTTATTCTTTTAAGGACATCTATATTTGTGATTTTCGCTGTCCATGGTATTTTTAGGATACGGCGATAAAGCCACATTTCGAAAGCTTCCAATCTGTTTATATCCCTCGTTTTGAGTGTCCAGCCCTCTACGCCATATAGCAGCACTGACCATACGTAGCACTTAGTAAACCTTAGTCTCAGTTGAAGATCGAACTCAGAACAAGTCAGTACCTTCTTGAATTTTACGAAAGCTTGTCGAGCTTGCTCAATGCGACATTTTACTTCCCTGTCCGATGCCCAGTCTTCAAAAAGCCACGATCCCAGGTATTTAAATTTAATCACTCTTTCTATGGATTTACTATTCAGTGTTATGGTGGAGTTTTCAAGTGCATCCAAGTTTCTGGAGATGATCATGAATTTGGTCTTTTTGGTATTAATCTCTAGTCCCATTCGCTCACTGTATTCTCCGATTATAGTGACAAGTTGTTGAAGATCGACTATGTTGTCACAAATTAAGACACCATCATCAGCATATCGTATGTTGTTGATCAATACTCCATTCACCTTGATTCCCATCTCTGCATCCTCCAAAGACTCTTGAAATATGGCTTCCGAATAAATGTTAAATAAAAGAGGGGAAAGCACACATCCCTGTCGAACGCCTCTTCTTATATGTATGGGCTTGGATATAGAATTGTCTATTTTTAGCTGTGCCGTTTGATGCCAGTACAAGTTTTCAATGCATCTTATGTCTTTTTGGTCTATATCAACTTTCTTGAGAATTTGCATTAACTTGTGGTGTTGGACACGATCAAACGCTTTTTGGTAATCTAAAAAGCATAGGAACACATCCTTCCTCTGATCGTAACATTTGGATTAACGATTTTGGACCAGTACCTGTGTTGCTACTATTGCTTCTCGTGTTCCTAAACCTTGCCTAAACCCGAACTGGGAATCACTGATGTCCCATTCACATTTTTTGTATAATCTTTGATGTAGTATTTTTAAGAATATCTTTAAAGTATGACTCATCAGGCTAATGAGTCTGTGATCCTCACATATTTTTGCATTGACTTTCGTGGACAGGGGAATAAAGGTAGAGCGTAACCACTGTTGAGGATAGCAGCCAGTTTCATAAATTGCCAAATTGAGGATAGCAGCCAACATTGTACGGGAGAATAAATTCTTACTTCATATATGACAAACAAGTTTTTTATTTTCTCAAAGTTTTAATTAATGTATTCGAGTTTTTTCAACAAGAAGTTCATAACCAGTGCAAATATACAGTCCGACCTTCATGGTTTCTTCTAATCCCTTCATAGTTTAAATCAGGCTCGAATGACCAAACCGTAAAGGGATTAAGAAACCTTGAAAGTTGCCGTTTAGGCAATATTGCGCTAATTGGCGCGTAATTTGAAGTTCAGACAACAGTTTAGTAAACTAGTTCTAAATAAATACCTATATAAATGTATTTATTATTTATTATGCAAGATATAAATAGTTAATCACACCTATGAAAACGATATTTATTATTTATTGTTTAGAGCTTTAATAATATGCATTTTATAAATTTTTATTTCAAATCGACGTAGAAGTTAATATATATTATTTTTTTTTTCTTTCCAGGTTCTCTCCGCCTTAGACATTCTTCAACCCCCACACCTGGATTTCTTCCAAGAAATGTATCCTTTTATTAACACATTACTTAAAATAATTTCTATTTTATAAGTTTAGGGTAAGTACTTACTGTACAGTTAATATTATTTATGCCTCGCAGTTATTTAGAACTCACAAAAAAGTATTTGCCGATGGATAAATAATGGAATATTATTTACATCTGACTAAATTTTATCAGCTTTAATTAAATTCTCATATCTATCGCAGCATAAACAAACGTCATATTAATTCATGTTTTGTTTACTGTAAGATGTATATAAATGATTTTGCAGTACAACTTCTTAATTTGGAAAAATTTCGTTAGAAAGTAATGTACGTTCTGCAATCAGCGGCACTATCATTTGGTAAATCAGTATTATTAGGATTATAATACGATTCAGCAAATAAATGATTAGGCCTATTAATCCCTCTCTTCACTTCTGAGCTGAGAAGGTCCAAATTTTTGTTTACCTTTATTGAAAAATGCCGAAACATGTTACACCCAGTGAATGCATGTGAAAAAGTTATTAATTTTTAACTGTTTACGTACTCTAATTCAAAACTTTCACTAGAATATATTATTGATAAAGCATTTTGTTTTCCGAGTTTAAGAAAATAAATTATCTTTGGTTATGGCAGGTAAAATTACAAGTATGTCAACATCTTCCTCTACAATGATTTTCTGCACAAATCTGATTCCATCTAAAGGTCAATTCAGACACATCAGTCACGTCTCGTCACCATCTCGTCACAGTGATTGCGCCGAATCGAACAATCCGTCATACAAAATATTCTTTAATACAAATATGGCGCCGGCATTCACACTCATCAGTTGACGAACAGTTTGCCAGCTGTCAGATAGTTGATAGTTCTGTGACCAAACAGGACCGGTTCGGTACCGTGACTGTGACGTGACTGATGTGTGTGAATCGACCTTAATGGTTGCTTAGTTTTAAAAAGTAGATCACTTAAAGGTAGTTTTTGCATGTTAGTACAAGTTTTAATTGTTAATATCTCACTCAATTATTGCCGCACAAAAAATTTTCGCAATTAGAAAAGCTGAAAAGCTAAATTATGAGCAGCAGTATTGCTCCCCCCCGTATCCTTTGGGGCTCCCTCCTATGGAGATATGGATTTCCACTCGGGGAATTTTACCGTGGTTTTTCATACTGCCAATTATTAGTTTGCCATTTTAGTTTTTACTTGTGTCAGGTTGCTAAATCCTGGCGCCAAAACCCCCTTTTGGAGGGCCTATTCCTTCAGCTGCCCACTCTGGGTCAGTCGCTGTTGATAACCGCCCACTCTGGGTCAGACGTTATCGTTGTTGTTTGCCTCTGTGGTCCGCGGGAGGTATTTCATTTCCCTCCTACCAACCATATCTGGGAGGCTTTCCCCTATCCACCACCTTGGGGACGCGCTCTCTAGGGATTACAGGCTCCCCCGAGAGGGGGACAGACGAACAGACACAAACCGATGGATAGCAAAAATGCAAAAGAGGCAGACCGAGAAGATCTTTCAGAGATGAGGTAGATGAAGGCATGGAAAGAAAAGGATTGGAAGACGGAGAATGGGAGGACACAGAAGAATAGAGAAAATGGTTGAGAGACCATTCTAAACCAACTCAAGATTAAAAAAGGCAACGTATTCTGCAATTTTTTGGTCACGTGGTTCGAAGAGGTGACGATAGTTTGAAGAGATTAATTGTTTCTGGAAACTTTCTGGGAGAAGATCAAGAGGACGATTACCAACTTGATGGTCCGACCAAACTAAGAATTCAGCTGTAAAGTCATTCTGCGAAGCTCGTAGGACAGCTGAAGATAGAGACCAATGGAGAAAAATTGTTGGGCATATTGGAAGAAATCACCATCCTCAGTAATGGGAAAACAACAAGGAAGAGAGAAACGGGAGCGCCCGCCTGTACAAGCCCATAATCGTCGGCCCTGGGTATCAAATATAATAAAATTAAGGGCGTCTTTTTCTTTTTTTTTGTATGTTCACTATGATTTTATTCTCTTGTCAACATAATTCATAAGTATTTTTTTTTCGTACCGAGTTAAATGTAACATAAAATGCGTGACATTAGAATTCTCATATTTCTAATATAAATTTTAAATCGTATCAAATAAACATTTCAATACGCTCTACTGTATCTCATCTAACGGCCAAAGAACGCGTTGTTTTTTCCGTACCATTTAATCCTGCTCATATTGTTAACCTTTTGGGGTCGAGCCTAAAGTACATAGTCGTAGCGTTTTTAATTTACAACTTCCGTCAGCGGTTAATTGCCTATTTAAAAATGACTTGGATTAACTTTGTTCATTCTGTGGTTGTGCCGAACGCCTGGTCACACTCGAGATACACAATTAAGATATACGAGTACGACAATTTCAACCTCTCTCTCTACTAGTTGTGAAAAACTATCATTGAAACATTGGTATCGTTTGGTATACTTAAATACACGTAATATAACGAAGTGAGTTTTATTTGAAGGTTCAATTTGAAGGTACATATTTAAAAGTAATGAATTCTATGTTTTGCAAACTTAATGTTTGGAATTTTGCACAATTTTAACATATTCAACTGAAATATCATAAAAGCACAATCGATGTCGTTTAAATATGTGGCATATTAATGAGAACATGTGGCTTTTAAATGTAAAGGCTGTTTTTTTCTAGAGAAACAGAACTTTGAAATGGAATAAAACAAAGATGGACATGAAATTTATATGACATATGACCATCATCGCTGGCTCTGACGTAGTCTAATTTGGAGGTCCAATTTTCGATCACTTTTACCAACATTTATTGCGGTTTACCGGCAATAATGCAGCGAATGTTGTCCTTCTAATGGTCCATCGTTTCATGCTTATCGACCTAGTTATAGCATCTTCGCATATTCCCTCATAAAATAGTCTAGCAGTCTTAAACCGCACGATCTTGGAGGCCAATTCCGGTCCAAAACTTGAAACTATGTGGTTACCAGAGGTTTCCTTCAATAAATAAATTGTGGCAAGAGCTGTGTGACATGTTGCGCCGTCTTATTGAAACAACAGTTCATGTACATCATGGTTGTTCAATTGGGGAATGAAAAAGGCAATAATCATGGCTCTATAGCGCATACCATTGGCTGTAACGTTCTAGCCAACATTGGTATTGAAGAAGTACGATCCAATGATTCCACTAGACGATAAAGCACACCAAACAGTCAGTCAGTTTTCTGGATTTCATGGTTTATCAACATACATTTGAGGATTATCTTAACTCTTAAGTTGTTGTTTGTTGACGTAGTCATTTAACCAAAAGTGAGCTTCATCGCTAAATAAAATTCGGTTATGAAAATCGAAAGTTTTGGACCCACTCACCGAATCTACGAATCTACGTCTTGCTAGGTGATGATGTATATGTCTCCATTTACAAAATAATAAGACAGAGAATAAGACTAACATTTTCGCGATTTTGGGAAATGGAAATATCTGAAATACATAATAAATTAACAATTTCATATCTATCATGCTTCTCTATACAAACATTTTCGTGTTGTTAATGTTTCCATAACGCCCTAGATGGTTGTTAAATCTTTTTCCATTTATTTGAATATTCAATCAGCCAACAATGATATACTGTAATGTCGCACGAGCAATTAAAACTTTTATAACCGTTGTAAATCGAACAGTTCCGATAACAGGTTAACCGTAAAAAATACAACGAATTGAGGTTTTTGAGCGGTTCAATTTATTGGAAAATTTTGCGTATAGATATACAAAGTGCAGCATTTAGTACGATGAAGTCCGACCTTGAAAACAAACGGCATCCTTTGATGTCTTTTTCTTTTCGTTATATAATGTAATATACAGAAACCAAATGTGGGTTTTTGTAATTTCAGCATTTAATTTACCTGGTACCGTTAGACCTGAAGATGCTTAACAAATTGTAGTAAGCGAAACCGGTCGTTTTGGTGGTAAAATTAAACTGATTGTGAGTAAGTCTTATTTCATTTCTTTTTACCTGCTTTATTTACATTTATAGAGCCTAGTATTCGTCTCAATACCTTTTTTTCAAATATGTCCATGCGGTTTACAGATTTTTGAATCCAGCCTAGCCAATATATTATAAAACGCTGATTTCCTACCAGGGCAAAATCGATTCTTACAGAGATTAATGCTCTCAGCAGAAAGGACGGAATACCCAAAACGTCATAATTTGAAACACGTATTGCATCTATCCGTTAGTGAGGCAATTGATACAATTTTTTGTAAAAATATTTACGTCTTTATAATGGGACCACCGCGTGGAGTCTTATGTGTGTGGCCATAAATTAACTACGATAATTTACGACCTTGCGCATTATGGGCCTTCAACCGAGATATATATTTTTGTATCTCCTTTCCGTCATTTAACAGATAGCGTTTTATATCTCTGCTCCTTTGTCAAATACTTGTTTTTGTTTACTACTCGTTACTGCTCGTCATTAGCAACTTGTTCCAAAAAGAACTTTATCAAGGCAATATAAAAGTTATGGTTCGTCTTAGACTGCCATAAAAATAAATTTATATTTTGAAAATAAAAAAAAAAACATATGGTTTGAAGCCTTTAATGCTGATTTGTTTATTTTTATTAAAAGAGGTAGCTTTATGTTGGATGGAAATTAGAAGTTAAAAATATTTTTTTTTGCTTTATTTGACTTTGTACAATAAAAATTTGGTTGTGTTACGGGCAACTGTAACGATACGGTCAGGAGTCATTCTGAAAATGGAACGAACAAATGACGCAAGTGTAAAGAAGTCTGTTTCTTCATATGTCCTATTTTGTTTTTCCTTTTCTCCTTTAAAGTTAAATCTTATTGTGAATTTTTTGGAATTTATTGTATTAAACTTCCCAAGGACAATATTAGCTAGAGAAAGCTAATTTTATAAAACTTTTTCTTTTCTAGTTTCTTTACTTAGTCGGTAAGCGAAACGCATGCTTCGGGCGCTCATAAGACGGCGACTGTAACATTTTCTTGGGCCAAGGGTACAGAGTGACGTTTCGTTGCGTTTTGACGGTTGTGGATTTCGTGGTTCCAATAAAATTTGCATTTTGGATATTCGGTTAGCATTCATGTGCTTCGATTTGATCGGTCAACCCGCCTCCAACATTATTTAATTCAAGGATCCTATCAGGAGGGAGTTTAAGTCAGTATCCATCAAAATGATCGCATTTGTCCTCAGGACAGCTCAGTGAGGACAGAGACAAAAGGTTCCTTTCGGCTTGCATGAGTTTTTAGAAAGAGGTGTCAAAAAGTCACGGTAGGGAGATAGCGAGATGAACAAGCGCATTGACAGTAAAATCATAAATATAGTGCAAACATTATATTGGAACCAAAGTACCATAGTTTAAATTGATGAGCAACACTCAGAAGAACTGAAGATATGTAGAGGAGTTAGACAGGGATTTGTTTTATCGCCATTTTTGTTTAACTTATATTTTGAAGAAATTTTCCAAAACACACTTAATAATATCAAAGCGGGAGTTATCGTTAACGGAAAATTATTTAACAACTTACGATATGCAGACGACACTATGATCATAGCAACAAGTATAGAAGATCTACAACATCTTATCGAAAGCTTAAGTATGAATAGTGCTGAAATGGGAATTACTATAAACGCTAAAAAAACGAAGTACATGCTAATACAAAAAGAGCACAAAATATACATCACTCATTGACAGTCAATAGTAACGTGATAGAACAAATAGAAAACAATCAGTACTTAAGAACTTTGATCAATGAAACCAATGATCATACTGCAGAAATAAACAGGCGAATAGAGATTGCCAGATCAGCATTTATCCGAATGAAGCCACTCCTAACGTGCAAAAAACTAAATTTGTAGATCAGGCTACGTACCATTCGCTGTTATATGTTTTTAATATTATTATATGGACCTGAGGCTTGGACATTAAAAAATGCAAGTTAAAAAGAATCTAGGCTTTCGAACTCTGTTTATACCGGGAGTGTTAAAAATATCATGAATAAAGAAGTACTGGAGAGGGTTGATAAAGAAACAGAACTAATCACCACTATACAAACCAGAAAACTGGAATACCCAGGCCACGCGATGAGGGGACCAAAATATAAACTTTAGACTCATAATACAGGGAAAGATTCAAGGAAGAAGGTCTTTTGGCCGAAGGCAGAACTCATGGTTAAAAAATCTTTGTGATTGGTATCAATGCAGCAAGTCCAAAAATAAAAATAGCCATTATGATTGCCAACCTCCGTAGGGAGCGGCACTCTAAGAAGAAAGGGATATAGCTGGCTTTTGGCGGTAAAGCATTCATAACACGTCGCCTTTTGATCCTTCGATGATCCTTTTCCAAGATTATGAAGGCTAATTCGCTAAGAACGTGAGCTGGGAATTAGTTACGATAGTAGTAATCTTGTTCTGGGGTCACAGGTTCCGACAACTAGTTCGGGCAATTAATCGAGCGGGTAATGCTGCGTAGGTACCATTCGTGAGAATATGCCTCTAAAGCCGAATTCTAGAGGCTCGAAACAGTGTTACTTTACTAGGCTAGGTAATCTTGTTTGATATACTTGTTGCACGAGCTCATATTTCTTTTGAGTATTGGGTTACGGTGAGATCGATGCAATTTAATAATATTTTTAGACGAGTGAATATGGAAATTATATTTTTTTCGGTAACACGATGAGTTTTCTATAAATAACTTACGTTTCTTACAGTGTGATGTATTTGGTAGAGCACTTGGTATTGCTGTTTCCACGCTGCGATCTATTGACACACTTCTTGGAGTTTGTTTAGAGATTGTTTAGGGGAGACCACTGGTATATACCGGTAAAAAATCCCCATTTGAAATATTTTTTATTACATTTTTTAGTACATTAAAATTGTTAACGGCAGTCATAAAAGGTAAAATCGTGGAAAAAGCGAACATGACAGATGAACAATAAGGCTTCCGGAAGAACCGCAGCACAATAGACACAATTTTTATTATCAGACAAATAATAGAAGTCTATTGAATATGGAAAACCAGCGTACATGTGCTTTATAGATTTAAGGGTGAAGCGAAATGACATCGTAAATTTATTACAAGGTGAACAAATAGACCATCAGATAATAAGCACAATTAATGAAATTATTAAGAACAACAATACCACAGTTATAATGCCAACAGAAGAAACAGAATGCATAGAACTAAAAGGAGGAATCCGTCAAGAAGACTCACTCAGCCCATTGTTATTCAATATGGTGATGAATCAAATAATTCACGAAGTACGAAAACGACACGGATACCACATGGGAGCGCATACAATCACGATACTATGATATGCCGATGATGCAGTACTAATTGCTGATAACAAAGATGACCTACAAAGGCAGCTCCACACCTTCAATATCACAGCAAACAAACTTAATATAAGAATATCAGTAGAAAAAATTAAATATATAGTGATCAGTAAAGAGTCGCGTAGATGGAAACTAGAAATAGACGGCAAAATTGAAGAACAAGTAATGAAATTCAATTACCTAGGAGTAGAGATCACTAGTGACAGGGATATAAGAACAGAGACCACAAGGCAAGCATCAAAAGCGGAAAGAGTAAGTGGTTGTCTCCGAGAAACCGTATGGAGAAACAAATATCTGACCACGGAAAGCAAAATGAAAGTATACAAGACAACAGTAAGACCAATCCTAACATATGCAGCGGAGACAAGGACCGATACAAGAAAGACGAAACAACAAATCAACAATATCGAAATGAAAGTATTAGGATCAATAGCGCCATATCATTAAGAGACAGACAAACCAACAGAAGTATACGAAATAGAAGTACATAAAATTCAAAATATTAGCAGGTGGATAAAAACAAGTCCTTTGCAAAGCCGCCAAAAAGGTGAAAAGATAATGTACAGTCAATAACGACTGAAACAGAATAAGAAGCAGACAAACAGAAGTAATCCTAGTCGCACGAAGAAGAAGAATATTTTTATTCTTCTCCTTTAAGTGCCATCTCCTCGACGAAGGTTGGCAATTATCATGGCTATTCTGACCTTCGAGGCAGTTGCTCTGAACAATTGCCTTGGGCTGCAACTAAACCACTCTCTCATGTTCTTCAACCAGGAAACGAGTTTTCTTCTTACGCTTCTCCTAGCCTCTATTTTTCCTTGAATTATGAGTCTCAAGATGTGGTATATTTCGCCTCTCATCACATGTCCCAGATATTGCAATTTCCTTTCTTTTATCGTGTTTTCCATCTCTCTCTCTCTCTCTCTCTCTCTCTCTCTCTCTCTACCTATTCTCCTTAACACTTCTGTATTCGTGACTCTATCTACCCATGGAATCCTTAACAATCTGCTAAATGTCCACATTTCAAACGCACTATATTTCTATTGCAATTATTGAATTATATGTATTTTAAATAATAGCCAATATAATTTAAATTTGTTATAAATAATCCAAAATCCAGATTAATTATTCAAGCTAATATACATTAATGCTATAATTTATACACAAATATTTATCCTAGAGCAGATATTCATCTGTGATCGTTAACATATGATATGATACCTTGCAAAGTTACGCCACTCGAAATAATTTCGGTGTATTCTGCCTATCCGAGATCACAGGAGCTAGTGGAGTTTAAAACGTTATTAGCGGGATCGCAATATGAGATGGGGGATGAAGCATCGATGCTCCCTCAACTCGTTTCGGGTACGCTTTGAATATGAATACCACATTTAAATAACAACACATAGATAGGTTTATGTATAATGGGAGGAATGCTTTGACTACGGAATCGGTTACAACATAGAGATTTATTATGGTGCTCAGTCTGTATTCATGATTTATGAAACATCAGAGACTATGAAAAAATATGTATTGCAGATAGTTGTTTATAAGGGTGTCAAGATATTTATATTGCCGAAATTGTTCCATCGTATTTCCATTTATATAGATGATCCGTAGTGTTGTAGATTCGCAGATCTATTTACTTGTCGTACCTAGATTATGGAGAATTAATTATTAATAATTAAACACCGGTACACAATAAGCTGGAAGGGTCCGTTGCTCTGATGTTGGCCTAATATTGGATTGACATTGACAGGGAATAATAAAAAGATACGAAATTGCGAAAAGGTATAAAAACTAGCTTACCCTTTATCAGGGGTCTGGAAACAAAAAACTTGTCAGATTTCAACTAAGTACATACTGGCTCAAAGGCAAATAAAATTAAATCAAGAAATATTTACTTTTATAGAAAGATATAATCAAAGAGAGGGATTGCGTTATTTGCTTGTGGTCCTAGATCAAACGGAAACGTTAGGATTTTCCACGTTCCCCAACGGGACAGCGCTTCCTTTGAAGGATTATCTTAGATATTTGCAAACAAAAAAAACTACCGGCAACCTCATCATCATCATGCAACCGTAGGTGGCAGTCGTAGCTTAGTGGCTATGTTACTGGCTTAACAAGCTGGAGGGCCCGGGTTCAAATCCCGGCACCGACAAAAATTTAAAAATTTCTAATTTAACTGAGCTACCACCGTGCTTCGGAGGGCACGTTAAGCCGTCGGTCCCGGCTACGAAAGTAGTCGTTAAGTCATGTTAGGGGCGCTTGCGCGACCTGAAAACCCTAACACTAGACCTTAACCAGAAGGTTACACGAACTTTTTTTATCATGCAACCTCTTCTGTTCACTGCTGGACACAGGTATCTCCCATTTTTCGCCACTCTTCACGGTTCTGTACGTCTTGTTGCCATTTCTTGGATGTACGTCTAATGTCGTCCATCCAGCGTGTTGGTGGTCGTCCTCTGCTGCGTTTGTCTTCTCTTGGGCACCAGTCAATTAGTTTTCTGGTCCATCTTGTGTCGTTCAGTCTCGCTATGTAACCTGCCCAATTCTATTTCAGCTTGGCTATAGGTTCGACGACATCACTGACACCTGTTCTTTTCCTAAGTCTTGATTCCTTATTTGTAAAAAAAAACACAGAAGTTAAAACACTTCACAAATGTGTATTTAGGTATAAAACAAACAAGTTAAAACTTTTTAAAAAAGTGTCGTCACATTTAAAGTTCTGGCAGAACGTTTTCGATCACTACGGATCATCTTCAGTGCCTCGTATTTGTTGCTAACTATATAAATATGGTGTCTATAAGACTACCATGTTTGATTTGGTAAAGTGTCACATTTTACATTAGGTAATGTTGATACTGTAGGTCGATGACAATGGATGTATTTAAAATTTATTACTTTAGGGACTACATGTCTCCTAAGCTCGAGTACTTGCACGTTGTCAGTTGAAGCGACGACACAGACCAAATGTCTGATGTCACAGGAGATAACTTAAAGACAGCTAAACTTGACAGGATTTCAGTATGTTCCGAAATTAATGTAATTTTTAATTTGTGAAATTATAAAATTTGTTTACTTGTAGTAATGAATAATAACTTATTAATGAACCTGACTTTAACATTTAGATTTGTTTATGATAAAATCTATTGCTTAGATCAGTGAATCTATATTATTGAAATTAAACTATCAATTTCATGGGATTAGTATAAAAGGTTGAAATTTATGACATCATAAGTGATGATAAAATGTTGAATGTAGTAGAAGAAGAAGGGTATTGATGTGGTAAAGTACAAATGTAAGTATATGAACTGTATAAAATTATTATAACTGAAAAAATTAAGTTAAAATCCAATGATATGGAAGTGAGAATTATTATTTATATATTGTGTAAAGGTGGTTGCCTAGCAATGGTAAAAGACCTGTGTAATTATCAGATGTTTTAAAAATTATTTTTGTTTGATTAGTAAAATGAATATTCTAATAGTATGTATGTATATATACACACATATATACAAATATATATATGAAGCTGAGAATAAGTGAATGAAATTTAATGTAGGAGAGAAAATGTAACCTGTTAGATGTGTGTGAATATGTATTAGAGAAAATTGAAATATAGAGATTAATGTAGGGTTGGCTGTAAGACGATTAAATTGACTGCATGTCTGAGTTGATTGAGTGAAATAAGAATTATGAGTGGTAGTGAGATCCACAGACTGAAAGTGTCAGAGGGATGTGTGTTGATGGATGGTGGAGTAAGAATGAGGTTGTGGAGTTTGAGTGTAAAGTTAATATTTGAAGTTAATAATGATGATGAAAAGTATTGAAAAGGTAACCAAAAAGTAAGGGGACCCCAAGAAGTGAGAGACATGAGGAGAGAAGGTGTGAAAAGTCAGAAGAGTCATAAAAGAGATTCAAAAGGATGACAAGAAAAAAGAAACTATCATGGGATAAGATGATATCAAAGAAGGTCATATGGTGGATAGAAAGAAGGTTAATGAGTGGGTGAGAAATCGATTGGTATGTGACTATCATGGAGTATAATGAATAGAAAATTGGCAGTGAGGGGTGGAAAATTGTTGAGTATGGTATAGTTAGTGGGTGATTAATAAGGAAATTTTAAAATGTTAGATGCTAGTAGGGTGGTTGGGAAAAGAGAAAAAGAGGAGATAACTAGATGAAATTTAAAGTAATAACTGGAAAGTTGATTAAAATTAAGGGAATAATTGTCGGTGTATAGGATTAAAAGGTCTATTGAGGGTAGTTTGGCGGTTGACACAATTGGGGCTAGTCTTCATGTCTCTGGATATCTCAAGGTCCTCATACAGGTCTAAACGTAAAGTATTTTTTTCCTGAATATTATGAATTAATTTGACACCATCAGGGATGTTAAAATGGTGGTTGTTGACTTTAAGGTGATGGGAGAAAGCTGATGTATTATCTCTTTTAGAGTGTTCTGCAGATCTGGTTGCAAGTGACCTAAAAGTCCTGCCAATGTAAGAGGCATCACAATCAGCACAAGTCAGTCTGTAAACTCCACTACGGTTCATGTATGGTATTGGATCTTTAGTGTTTGTCAACAAGTGGTTAAGAGTATTTCCAACTTTGAAAGATATGTGTAAGTTTTCTGATGAGTTAGTGATAATACGTTTAATGTTTTCAGATAGTTTGGGATTGTGAAATGGTAGAGACCTGTAGATTGAAGTAGAAGAGGAAGATTGATTAAAAGCAGAATTTTGAAGTAATCTAGATTCTCTTTTGTGGATGAGTTTATCTATTATGAAAGGATCATAACCATTGTTGACCGCTATCTGTTTTATGATGTTAAGTTCTTTGTTAAATGAGTCAATGGACATAGGTATTGAATATAATCTATGGATGAAACTTCTGAAAGCAGCTAATTTATGTGCTAATGGGTGATTGGATGAAGAATGAATAACATGATCTGTTTGGGTAGGCTTGCGAAAGATACCAAAGTTAAATTGGTTGTTAAGTCTGGTAATAGATAAATCTAGAAAATTAATGGCTTGAGAAGATTCTAGTTCCATGGTAAATTTGATATTTGGGTGGATTTGATTGATTTTAAGAAGTAGTTGGTTCGCTGAGTCATGATTACCTGATATGAAGACTAAACAGTCATCAACATAACGGAACCAGTGTAAAATTTCAGGATTTTTTATGATGTGATTGGATTCTAAATGATCCATAAATATATCAGCCAGAAAGGGGGATAAGCAACTGCCCATTGCTAAACCATCAGGTTGTTTATAAAATTTGTTGTTGAATTGGAAGAAATCTTGAGATAGACATAATTCCAGGATATCTAAAATCGACGAAATGACGTTGGATTGAATCGACTTGTTGACTAGGAGTGTTTTTACCAGACTGAGAGTTTCAAGTTTGGGCACTGAAGTAAATAAATTGCTAACATCAAAAGAAAGCATAGTAATGTCAGGATTGAGACTAATGAGTTGAAGTTTGTCAACCAATTGGTATGAATTTATAACAGTAAATTGTGGAGTAAAATTAATTAGATTTTTTATAGTGTTAAGTATGAATTTAGATAAAATAGATACTGGAGTGTTAATAAAACTGACAACAGGACGAATGGGAATTCCAACTTTGTGTATCTTGGGCAAACCATACAACCTTGGAATGAGAGGGTTACCTGGTAGTTTGCTATAGGGAGCATCATGATTGGAAAGAAATTCAGAGTGATTTTTGATATGATCTTTGAGTTTGGATATAAATTTCTTAGTAGGATCGGTTGGTATCTGAGTAAAATGATTGTCATCTAGAAAAGAAGAAACTTTATTGTCATATGAATCACGGTCTAGGATAACTAAACAATTACCTTTATCAGCTTTAGAGAAAATTAGATTGTGTCTAGAAATTTTTGATTTGATTGATTTTAGGGTCTTTAGTTGTGATTGTGTCTGTTGGAAGGAAAAATTATGATGAAAAGAAGAGCTTAGAGAATCTGAAGAGTTTGATGTGGAAGAGATCTTGTTTTTAAATTTATTTATGTAATGGTAACAGGAGTTTCTCACTGACGTTCTTTGGGAAAGAGATAAAGAAATGTTTTGAATTACTATGTCTGTCTCAATGGATAGACTCTCGAGATCATGTAGAGATAAATCTTTAGGAATGGAGTGTTTGAGACCATAGTTGAGAAGTTTGATTTCATCTTCTGTGAAGTTGATATCGGTAAGGTTCTTTATCCTAGGATGAAATTTAAATTCTGAATATTTTTTGTTATTTCTTTCATGAGAAGCCTGATCATGCAAAGTTTTAACCCTAATAAGATTACTGAGTTTGTTATTTAATCTATTGAATTTAATTGAATTAGCTGCATCCACCCTGTCATGTACATCTGTCAAAAAATTGTTAATATAAATGAAACCGAAAGTATCGAGCAAAGAGTCATACATTACCTTAAGTTTACAGTTGATAAAGTTAAGTTTGCTATAATGTGCACATATCTCATTCTTCAAAAGTTTTCTCTGCAGTGAAGTCCTGATGTTGGGTGGTACATTCTTAGATGTCCTGACAATACTGAAGGCTGGAAAAACTTTGAATTTGAGACATTGGTGGATAAACCATATATCTAACTTTAAGTTGTTTCTTTGTGTTGCTAGCCGCAAATACTGAAGAGCCAAATTGACCATACTGTCAATAATACAAAATTGATGGGAAAAACCCCGTAATTGGCTGTATACCATCGTTTAAAAAAACACAGAAAACACTTTTCTGTGTTTTTTTAAACGATGGTATACAGCCAATTACGGGGTTTTTCCCATTAATTTTGTATTATTGACAGTATGGTCAATTTGGCTCTTCAGTATTTGCGGCTAGCAACACAAAGAAACAACTTAAAGTTAGATATATGGTTTATCCACCAATGTCTCAAATTCAAAGTTTTTCCAGCCTTCAGTATTGTCAGGACATCTAAGAATGTACCACCCAACATCAGGACTTCACTGCAGAGAAAACTTTTGAAGAATGAGATATGTGCACATTATAGCAAACTTAACTTTATCAACTGTAAACTTAAGGTAATGTATGACTCTTTGCTCGATACTTTCGGTTTCATTTATATTAACAATTTTTTGACAGATGTACATGACAGGGTGGATGCAGCTAATTCAATTAAATTCAATAGATTAAATAACAAACTCAGTAATCTTATTAGGGTTAAAACTTTGCATGATCAGGCTTCTCATGAAAGAAATAACAAAAAATATTCAGAATTTAAATTTCATCCTAGGATAAAGAACCTTACCGATATCAACTTCACAGAAGATGAAATCAAACTTCTCAACTATGGTCTCAAACACTCCATTCCTAAAGATTTATCTCTACATGATCTCGAGAGTCTATCCATTGAGACAGACATAGTAATTCAAAACATTTCTTTATCTCTTTCCCAAAGAACGTCAGTGAGAAACTCCTGTTACCATTACATAAATAAATTTAAAAACAAGATCTCTTCCACATCAAACTCTTCAGATTCTCTAAGCTCTTCTTTTCATCATAATTTTTCCTTCCAACAGACACAATCACAACTAAAGACCCTAAAATCAATCAAATCAAAAATTTCTAGACACAATCTAATTTTCTCTAAAGCTGATAAAGGTAATTGTTTAGTTATCCTAGACCGTGATTCATATGACAATAAAGTTTCTTCTTTTCTAGATGACAATCATTTTACTCAGATACCAACCGATCCTACTAAGAAATTTATATCCAAACTCAAAGATCATATCAAAAATCACTCTGAATTTCTTTCCAATCATGATGCTCCCTATAGCAAACTACCAGGTAACCCTCTCATTCCAAGGTTGTATGGTTTGCCCAAGATACACAAAGTTGGAATTCCCATTCGTCCTGTTGTCAGTTTTATTAACACTCCAGTATCTATTTTATCTAAATTCATACTTAACACTATAAAAAATCTAATTAATTTTACTCCACAATTTACTGTTATAAATTCATACCAATTGGTTGACAAACTTCAACTCATTAGTCTCAATCCTGACATTACTATGCTTTCTTTTGATGTTAGCAATTTATTTACTTCAGTGCCCAAACTTGAAACTCTCAGTCTGGTAAAAACACTCCTAGTCAACAAGTCGATTCAATCCAACGTCATTTCGTCGATTTTAGATATCCTGGAATTATGTCTATCTCAAGATTTCTTCCAATTCAACAACAAATTTTATAAACAACCTGATGGTTTAGCAATGGGCAGTTGCTTATCCCCCTTTCTGGCTGATATATTTATGGATCATTTAGAATCCAATCACATCATAAAAAATCCTGAAATTTTACACTGGTTCCGTTATGTTGATGACTGTTTAGTCTTCATATCAGGTAATCATGACTCAGCGAACCAACTACTTCTTAAAATCAATCAAATCCACCCAAATATCAAATTTACCATGGAACTAGAATCTTCTCAAGCCATTAATTTTCTAGATTTATCTATTACCAGACTTAACAACCAATTTAACTTTGGTATCTTTCGCAAGCCTACCCAAACAGATCATGTTATTCATTCTTCATCCAATCACCCATTAGCACATAAATTAGCTGCTTTCAGAAGTTTCATCCATAGATTATATTCAATACCTATGTCCATTGACTCATTTAACAAAGAACTTAACATCATAAAACAGATAGCGGTCAACAATGGTTATGATCCTTTCATAATAGATAAACTCATCCACAAAAGAGAATCTAGATTACTTCAAAATTCTGCTTTTAATCAATCTTCCTCTTCTACTTCAATCTACAGGTCTCTACCATTTCACAATCCCAAACTATCTGAAAACATTAAACGTATTATCACTAACTCATCAGAAAACTTACACATATCTTTCAAAGTTGGAAATACTCTTAACCACTTGTTGACAAACACTAAAGATCCAATACCATACATGAACCGTAGTGGAGTTTACAGACTGACTTGTGCTGATTGTGATGCCTCTTACATTGGCAGGACTTTTAGGTCACTTGCAACCAGATCTGCAGAACACTCTAAAAGAGATAATACATCAGCTTTCTCCCATCACCTTAAAGTCAACAACCACCATTTTAACATCCCTGATGGTGTCAAATTAATTCATAATATTCAGGAAAAAAATACTTTACGTTTAGACCTGTATGAGGACCTTGAGATATCCAGAGACATGAAGACTAGCCCCAATTGTGTCAACCGCCAAACTACCCTCAATAGACCTTTTAATCCTATACACCGACAATTATTCCCTTAATTTTAATCAACTTTCCAGTTATTACTTTAAATTTCATCTAGTTATCTCCTCTTTTTCTCTTTTCCCAACCACCCTACTAGCATCTAACATTTTAAAATTTCCTTATTAATCACCCACTAACTATACCATACTCAACAATTTTCCACCCCTCACTGCCAATTTTCTATTCATTATACTCCATGATAGTCACATACCAATCGATTTCTCACCCACTCATTAACCTTCTTTCTATCCACCATATGACCTTCTTTGATATCATCTTATCCCATGATAGTTTCTTTTTTCTTGTCATCCTTTTGAATCTCTTTTATGACTCTTCTGACTTTTCACACCTTCTCTCCTCATGTCTCTCACTTCTTGGGGTCCCCTTACTTTTTGGTTACCTTTTCAATACTTTTCATCATCATTATTAACTTCAAATATTAACTTTACACTCAAACTCCACAACCTCATTCTTACTCCACCATCCATCAACACACATCCCTCTGACACTTTCAGTCTGTGGATCTCACTACCACTCATAATTCTTATTTCACTCAATCAACTCAGACATGCAGTCAATTTAATCGTCTTACAGCCAACCCTACATTAATCTCTATATTTCAATTTTCTCTAATACATATTCACACACATCTAACAGGTTACATTTTCTCTCCTACATTAAATTTCATTCACTTATTCTCAGCTTCATATATATATTTGTATATATGTGTGTATATATACATACATACTATTAGAATATTCATTTTACTAATCAAACAAAAATAATTTTTAAAACATCTGATAATTACACAGGTCTTTTACCATTGCTAGGCAACCACCTTTACACAATATATAAATAATAATTCTCACTTCCATATCATTGGATTTTAACTTAATTTTTTCAGTTATAATAATTTTATACAGTTCATATACTTACATTTGTACTTTACCACATCAATACCCTTCTTCTTCTACTACATTCAACATTTTATCATCACTTATGATGTCATAAATTTCAACCTTTTATACTAATCCCATTAAATTGATAGTTTAATTTCAATAATATAGATTCACTGATCTAAGCAATAGATTTTATCATAAACAAATCTAAATGTTAAAGTCAGGTTCATTAATAAGTTATTATTCATTACTACAAGTAAACAAATTTTATAATTTCACAAATTAAAAATTACATTAATTTCGGAACATACTGAAATCCTGTCAAGTTTAGCTGTCTTTAAGTTATCTCCTGTGACATCAGACATTTGGTCTGTGTCGTCGCTTCAACTGACAACGTGCAAGTACTCGAGCTTAGGAGACATGTAGTCCCTAAAGTAATAAATTTTAAATACATCCATTGTCATCGACCTACAGTATCAACATTACCTAATGTAAAATGTGACACTTTACCAAATCAAACATGGTAGTCTTATAGACACCATATTTATATAGTTAGCAACAAATACGAGGCACTGAAGATGATCCGTAGTGATCGAAAACGTTCTGCCAGAACTTTAAATGTGACGACACTTTTTTAAAAAGTTTTAACTTGTTTGTTTTATACCTAAATACACATTTGTGAAGTGTTTTAACTTCTGTGTTTTTTAAACGATGGTATACAGCCAATTACGGGGTTTTTCCCATTAATTTCCTTATTTTGTCTTTTTTTGTCATGCGAGAATTGATCTTTTTATGTGCCTTTGTGTCACTCGCATTTTTAGTGCTGTTGTTAGGAAAAAAGGAAGAACACGTTTTTCAAATGTCTTCCGTTTCATAGCTATCGGGATCTTGCTCTTAAAGATGTCTCTTAGTGCATACGCCGCCCAAGCAAGTGTTATTCGTCGTTGAAATTCGCAGGTCTGGTTGTCCTTGCCTATTCGGATTTCATGACCAAGATATATATACTTTTTTGTCAATTCTACCAGTTGATTTTGGATGGTTAGGTGTTCGCTGCTAACTAAATTTGTCATAAATTTGGTCTTACTGATGTTCATTTTTAGACCTATTGTTGAAGATACGTTTTCTAATTCTAATGGCATTTGTTGTGCTTCACCAAGATCTTCGATAATAAGTACTATGTCGTCAGCAAAACGCAAATCATTGAGCATTTCTCCATTATTATTCCTCTATTTTCCCACTTAACTTGTCCAAACAGGCTTGAGTTAAACCTGTTTGGAAAAGAACAAGGCATGACTAAAGCACTTTTGGAAAACATTACTGATTTGTAATCTGTATAGTATAGTTGACTTAAGCTATATAGCTGTTATGGCATGAATTGTTTTTCTAATGATGCTCCAGAATCTGCTTCACCCAGATCTTCGGTAATAAGTACTATGTCGTTGGCAAAACGCAAATCATTGAGCATTTCTCCATTATTATTCCTCTATTTTCCCACTTAACTTGTCCAAGCAGGCTTGAGTTAAACCTGTTTGGAAAAGAACAAGGCATGACTAAAGCACTTTTGGAAAACATTACTGATTTGTAATCTGTATAGTATAGTTGACTTAAGCTATATAGCTGTTATGGCATGAATTGTTTTTCTAATGTTAGAAATGATGCTCTAGAATCAGATCCAACTAAAACCTCAAAATGTGAAAAAAAAAACGAATTAAGCTCTTGTGGAATTCACCTCTTCAATTGAATTAGTTGTCCTGTGGTCGTTCCACGGAATTCCTAATTTGGATAAGATGTAACGGATCGGAATATCATTGGAATAATTCAACTTACGGAATAAAATAATTTATTTCAAAGAAAGCTTGCAATTTGTTTGTTAGACCACATGTTTAATATAGGTTATTATTATATAGGTACTCCTGAAGCATGGAATATATTACGAGAAACAAAGTAATTCTGACTGCGATTAAATAGATGGCATTATTTGATATAAACTTACGAGAATCTTTTTTAACAGCGATAAACAAAGAATTATCAAAAAAGAATAGAGGTATGTCGCAATATTGATTTTTACCTAAACTTAACACTCTCCATTTATTATTTTGTGTCTAATTAACCAAAAATGGAAAACGCCGCCTCACTACTTGCCCATTCTTCGTGTTGAAATTCGAGCAAGCTATTGCAACTTTTGTAACAGAACAAATTATCTTTTTTCTGAATTTAGATTGTTCTGGTTTATTACATAGTTATTACTATAATTTATAACAATAAAACAATGTGGTTTGTTGAAATAATTGCTAGTTACAATTCCTTATAGATAATTTGAAACAGATAATGTACACCGTATAAAATTAAAGTACACTTATTTTATGTTTCGTTATTAAAACGTACCTGATTGCTTTGAAAAAGATTGTTTAAACTATATATAGATTGTAGTGTATAAATAAGTAACTTGCTCGGCCGTTAATAATGTTATCTGAATAATACAACATCTAAAGGGGTTCTGAAACTGTTTAAGAAAAAGCAAAGGCTGAAAAAAAATTAAAATGGGAAATGAATACTACATCACAACAACATTTAAAACAAACAATATTGTTTCCAAAACCAAATTTAACATCACACGGCAGAGATCAAAGAACTACATTTATAAATTACCTTGTGAATGCAACAATTTTTATGTGGGAGAAACCTCAAGACCTCTAAGTGTTAGGGTAAATGAACATGAACCATACACTAAAAATAATGACTTTGGCAGATCTGATATATGCGTGGGATAATGAGCACAGACGACAATGGAAGTATGCTTCAATGGTCGTGAAAGATATAGACAGCAACAAAAGGAAAATCAAAGAAGCAGCCCTGATCTTACTAAATGAAAAATCTGTAGCACTCATCAATAGATTGTAGAGCAGGTTGCGGTCACCAATACTGAAAGAAGTCAGCAATAAGAATTTATTTAATGTTGATGGCCAGAGACACATTCTCTATAATTGACTACAAGGAAAGATCAGAATTTGATAACAATCCGAGGGTCCAACATCACTAGAATTTTACAGAAAGTAAATCACCTATCAAATTGGTTTTTGGCCAAAAAAACAAAGAAAAAACGTCAAAAAGAAGACCTAAACCTCCGAGGTGTTCAACCGGGTTTATGTCTTAGCACTCTGAAAAATATACACTGTATATTTCTTATTTGTAAATTAATAAGTTGGTTAGGGCCCTGAATGAAGAGTTTAAATAGAGGTCAATTTAATGTTTCCACTTTATTTTTGTATTTTTTTGATAGATTGACATATTGACATAGATCTCCCTCATAATTTGCCATCTATTTCGGTCTTGTGCCTCTTGCATCCAATTCCTATGACAACGTTTTAGATCGTCAGTCCAACGTGTTGGTGGACGACCTCTGCTTCGGTAGGCATCATCTCTTGGTCTCCATTCCAGTATCCGCTTTGTCCATCTATTATTTGCCATTCGAGCCACGTGTCCTGCCCAGTTCCATTTCAGTGTTGCTACTCTCTCTACTGCATCAGACACTCCTGTTCTTTGTCGTAGCTGGCGATTTGGGATCTTGTCTCCTAGTGAAAAGCCCAACATAGCACGCTCCATCGCCCTTTGACACACACGGATCTTTTGAACTGTTCTCCTTGTCATGGTCAACGTTTCCGCACAGTAAGTCAACACTGGCAAAACACACTGATTAAAGGTTTTTCTTTTAAGGCATGTTGGTATATCAGACGATTTGAAAATATGGTTCAGCTTGCCGAAGGCTGCCCAAGTCAGTCTTATACGACGGAGAAGCTCAACGGTTAGGTTATCTTTTCCTGTGCGGATCTCATGACCTAGGTATTTATAGGCCATTACCTGGTCTATGGATCTTGTTCCTATGCACATATCTTCGCTGACTACAAGAGATTTGTCATCATCTGGGATTTAGATATATTTAGATATATTTATTCCATATCCTGTGTGAAAAGAATATATTTCTCCATATTATTAAGGGACCACAGACATCACTACATTTTGCAGGTCCTTTCAACCCCGGAAAAACTTTTACCAGATTGTGTTTTTTTTTGCTCTAATATTCAAATCTGGATTGGTCAGAACAGCAACCCAATTGTATCGATTTTTACCACAGTTGACTTTTACTGAATCACATTTGACGTGCGGATCGAAATGGCTTACGCGTGGCTTGCAACCCTATCTCACCTCTTATATTTAGTCTCTTCTCATTTTTTTCTTTATAGTCAACCAAAATAACTCCTCGAGAATCCTAAAATATATATGCCATGGCATTTATTATTGACAAAACTAACAGTATTTCTCAAAAAAACATTGGTATATAAAACATATATGAAAAATATATATGAAAAAATATAAAAATATATATGAAAATGCCACAACAACCATAAGTCTATATTCTGCAACTAATAAAATAAAGATAAAAAGGGGAGTCAGGCAAGGTGATACCATGTCACCAAAGCTGTTCATTACCGTTCTCGAGTATGCATTTAAAAGACTAACATGGCAACAGAAAGGACTATCCATCGATGGAGAAAGATTAAACCATCTACGTTTTGCGGACGATATCGTGCTTCTGTCAGATAATCTGGGAGAGATCAAAGACATGCTCCAAGAACTGAATGACATACTACAAGAAACTGGGCTGGAAATAAATTTTGAGAAAACCAAAATGATGACCAATATGGATCCCAGCGAGAGATACAGATCAGTAACAACAAGGTAGAATTAATCGATAAATACACATACTTGGGTCATGAAATTAGAATAACCAGAGACAACCAAACCTGCGAGCTAAATAGACGAATCACGTTGGGATGAGCGGCATATGGACGGATGAGAGACATTTTTAAAACAAATATCCCAATTCACCTGAAAAGGAAGGCATTTAACCAATGCATCTTACCAGTCTTGACCTACGGAGCAGAGGCCTTAACTTTAACGAAAGCTACTGCTGAAAAACTGAGGGTAACACAAAGGCGAATGGAGAGATCAATGCTGGGCTTGACCTTGAGAGATCGCGTAAGAAATGAGGAGATACGCCGACGAACTGGCGTAGACGATATTATACTGCGAATCAATAAACAAAAGTTGAGGTGGGCTGGACATGTTGCTAGAATGGAAGACGGAAGATGGACGAAGAGATTATTGGAGTGGAGACCAAGAGCCGACAAGCGAAGTCGAGGCAGACCACCCACCCGATGGTCCGACGACCTAAAGAGAATAGAAACAAACTGGCTTGCAGCAGCTAGAGATAGAGAGAACTGGAGACGTTTGGAGGAGGCCTATATCCAACAATGGATGTGAAAATTCGGCTGGATGTTGATGATGATGATATAAAACATGTAACTTTGTTGAAAAACATAACCAAGTTATGTTTTTCTCGTAAAATATCTTTACATTTTCCTGGCAACAGTTTGAAGTTAAAACCATTTCCAGCAATTCTAATCTTAAAAGATATATGCTGGATTTATGCTGAACTGATATCAGAATAAATTTTTAGCGAAAAATTTAATATGGCTGTATGATTTAGAGAACAGAACATATCCCACTTAAATGGAGATTTAATATGGTTCACTGATAAAAATCTACCCAAGGAACCAGATCAGGAGTATTTGTAGATGCAATTATAAGGGAGTCTGGAAAGCGAAGAGAATTAATATTTTTATTAATAGTTATTCGGAAATATTAACGGTAGAACCCTCTTGCCAAAAAAAAACTGATCGATAATTGTCAGAAAACAAGATTCTGGCTTGTTGGAAACTTGTTGATACAAGACAATACGATGTCAATGATGTATTTGCCAAGGTATAAGTGTGCAACGGGAAGAACAAGCAGACTCGTTTGCTAACCCGGGTATGAGAGAAACCTTTGTGGGCCGTATGAGAGAGCCGTTTTCTCGTGGCTCTAAAGGTGCTGTAAAATATGAGGTTCAAACTTGCCATGTAATTATAAAAACAAATGAAGAGCCACATGAAATCCATATAAAGAAAGCAAAAAAAAGCGATAAAAGACTCCCCAGTGACCTGAGAATGGTGTTAGACAAGTAGTAGTTTCGGATATTGGCGACCATCACGGCAATCTGTATTTCGCAAATTGGTGCTCTGAAAAGATTTGTGGTTGTTGTGCTGAACCACATACGTAGATGTTCAGCCAGGAAATTCTTCGCCTTCCCGGTCCTCGCTTTCCTTCTACTTTTCATTGCATGTTCCTTACGCTGTTCCTTATGATGTGATCGAGGTATTCGAAGAATGAGCGAAAATATGTGTGCATTTGCCAGATTTTATCATTAAAGAGAGGGAGTTTTATAAGAAACAATCCTTATAAAACAAATTTTTTAGCCTTCTTTGTTGCGCTTTTGTAGAAATAGGTTTTTTTAATAAATACAATAGAAATGTTATGTATACCAAATATTATATTCATGTTGTAAAGAAAATTTAAAAATAAACCCATTAGAACCGAACACGTTGCACATCAGTCAAAATCTATGCACCTTGACAAAACTAATAATTTCCCAGTAACGAGCCAAGGATAATTTTTTTACATAACTCACCAAAATAAAATTTTTGACAAGGCCAATGTTTGTCAATGGCGAGAAAGTGTGCCAAATATTTATGTTTGGTTTTACTATAGAAAATACTATAAGTGTAAACTCGAAAATAGACAATGCTCCTTAATTTAGAAACACGTTGAAAACGTTTCCAGAAAATATGCGTTTTGTGAATTAACTGCATGTGTTAAGGTTACAAAATATTTATTGTAAAGGTAAGAAAAATCTAAAGCAATCACTAAAATCCGAATTATCCGAATCCAAAGAGTACTTTGTGGAAACTTTCTTTCTACTTAGTGTTTCTTCTCCAGATATTCTCTGCCGTCTTTATTTCTCCGAAGATTTTTCTGTTTATTTGCCGAAGACACCTATAATAAATAACAATTGCCTAACATATGCCTAATTCACTATCCCGATTTTATGTTTCTAGCTCCATCTCCTCAATTTCCAAATTATCGAATGTACGTTGGATCTGGCAAATATTTATGGAAGTTTAATTTAAATGAGATGCGCCTTAAAAAACATCCAGAATTAATTGCCGATTATCTTCCTAAAGAGTTGGTGTCTACGAAAGTTTCCCATGTTTTTCAGAATTCCGATGGGCCCTTAATAACTGCAATAATCGGTATTACGCTGCATCTTTCTCCAATTTAAAAATTTCAAAAAATTTTGTGTTTCCTTCGATACCTATGGAAAAAAAATAAATGCCCTATTTCAAACGAAGAACATTGTATTTATTGTACAATTATAATTTATACATTGAATAATGAAGCTGGAGATATCTTAAACCGTGGACCTCTAAATTATCTCTTCTCTGGAATACCAGATAAAATAATATCAGCATTCCGGTACACGGATGGGTTTATTTACTTTTTTCAGAACAATACCTATTATAAGTACAGCGAATACACAAGTAAAGTTGTAGCAGCAGGAACGTTCAGCTGGGAACTTTTTGGGATACCCTGCCCTGAAGACGGTTTATTGAAACAATTACAAACTTTGTTAAGAAAAATTGTTCCATAAAGATCGGACGTCTGCGCTGGATGGGCCATGTTGAACGGATGTTGGAGACTGAAACGCCAAAACATGAATGAGGCAAACACTAGTAGGTAGAAGGTCAAAGGAAGACCCAAACTTAGATACATCGAACAAGTAGGACAAGATCTGAAAACACTTAAGATTACCAATTGGAAAAACAAAGCAAAGAACAGAACAGAATGGGGAAAATCCTAGAACAAACCAGGACCCAGAAAGGGTTGTCGAGCTACTGATGATGATGAAGCAAAATTGTATCTATATACGAATAACTGTTAAAGTGACAAAAAGTGGAAAGGAGCTGTATCATCTTAAAAGTTTACCGAATTGCATTGACACGGAGCTTATTTGCTCTTTGTCTTATATTATATTTGTTTTTTGAAAAAAAAATTTAATTGTTTATGTAGAAGCCATGGTATTATTTCACAACCCTCTGTAACTCTAAGATACACATCACATGACGTCACGTTACGCCTTGGCAATAAGGCCTTTGGCACGTGACATTTCACGAGCCCACATAACACAAAACGAGCCCCGTAATACGTAACGACCCTACCTGGTATACAGACATTGTAACGACCCCTGTATACCTCAACTCGAGTCGCTATCGTTTTATACCATGAAACGTGACGTCTCTCTCTCTCTCCCTCTCTCTCTCTAACCCATTGCTTTCCCTCTTCCTATACCTAGTCATGACAGCCTCTCTCTCAGTCTAACACATTGTTTTCCATATTTCTATAGTCATGGCCGTGTTGTTCATCTACTAGCACCTTTCTTTCCCAGATCTCTACTTTTTTTTCTTCCTGCTGGTTCATAATCCATGTTTCACTGGTTTACTGGGTCTGATTACTGTCTCGTAGACTCGCGGTTTAGCTGTTCTTGACATATTTTTTGCTTTCAGTAAGCTATCACTTTGTTTCCCTTCATTAATCGTTTGTCTATCTCTTTTTCTTCTTTTTCCGTGTTATGGTTACTCCTAAGTATTTAAATTCTGACACTTCTTCAAAACTATGGACAGTCTCTGCTCATTTCATTTTGATATATTTGTTATGCCTCCTCTCAGTTCCATATATTGCGTTTTTGTTTGGTTTATTATTAATCCGTATATTTTTTGGCATCTTATTCAAATATCTGGAAAACTTTCTCTAATAATTTTTTTGTTCTCGCTAGTATCACCAGACCATCCGCGGACGCTATGCACTGTTACCTGCTATTGAAAATAGTCCTGTTTGTGCTCATGTTTGATCTTCTTACGATTTGTTTTAATACTCGGTTGAATAAATTTGTTGATAGCGGATCCCCTTGTTTTAAGTCTCTAATCACTGCGAACTGTCTTGAAAAGCTTCCTTCCATTGTTACCCTCTATTTATCGTGTTCCTAATCGTCATTCTTATTAGCCTTATAAGCTTTTCTGGTATTTCTAATGTTTTCATGGCCTCATATAGCATCGTTCGATTTAGGGAGTCATATGCTTGTTTAAAATCGATAAATAATATATGTAATCCTAAGTTCTGTTCCTAGCTATTATTTTGTATTAATTTTACATACTTATTTGACCCGTAGTTGTCCCTCCGGGTCTAAAACCTACCTGGTATTCTCCAATCACTTTGTTATCATATTTTATTAATCTTTTCCTACTATTTTTTGCTAGTATTTTATAGACTACTTCTAATAGTGCTATACTTCTATAGTTTTCGCACTCCGTTTTGTCTCCTTTTTTATATATAGGAGAAATATCGCGCTATTCCATTGTTTCGGCATTTCTTCCTTTTGCCAAATTATTAATGTCAAGTGAAATATCCTTTCCTTCAATCTTTCGTCATCTTCGTTAAAAATCTCAGGTGAATACCGCTTTCTCCTGCTCTTGTGTTATTTTTTAGGTCTCTTATTATTTCTTCGCCATTCAAAGTTGGTTTCTCGCACGTCCCGTCTTCATCTTCTTGCCAATTCTCATTCCCTCGGTTTCCTCTTGTTGGTCTGTATCTGGATCTCTTGTCTAGATCTTCGAAATATTCTGCCCATATGTTTAATTTTTCTGTTGTTTCACCTAGAAGTAGGCTTTCTTTGTTTCTGCAATACTGTGGATTATTCTTTGTAGTTTCCCTGAATTTCCTAACTTCTTAGTAGAAATTCTTTACCTCTTTGTTTATGTAGGCTTCTTATATTCCATCATATTTATATATTATTATTTTGAACTGGTTAACTGTTTCTACAGTTTAAATCATGTCATATTTCTAGCAATATAGCTGAGTTCATTTCACATATTTATTCGAAAAGTGAAATATAGGTGGTTTTAAAACTTGTAATTTCACGTTTTTATAATGCTGTTTTCAGCTAGACTTTTTGTCACGTTCACAGAGTGTATATAATTGCTTTAAGTATTTTATAACCGTATAAAACAAAGTAACTCTTCCTGGTAAAATTTTGATTTCTCCCAGGGCTATAAAACTTGTCCAGATCAGCTATATATTCCCACTTGCGATAAAATACTGCTGTACCCAATGTGCTCTACTTTATTAAATATCTGCCGATTTATTTTTATACTATTTTATTGATTGAATCTCTGTACCATAAAACTTAAAAAAAAACTTGGTTGGAAATTTGAAGCAAACGCGACGAAGTGAAGCGATGTAAAAAATGAGGTAGCATATGGGTCAAAAAACAGGGGTTATCAACCCTTAATTCTGGCTCGGTTCTTTGCTCTTTGTCAGTGTTATTTTAACGTCACGAGTTGTTATAAAAAAGCATACAAAGAATCACGTAGGGTTGGTCTGAAGGGTAAAAGAACATTTAAATGTTTTATAGGTACAACTTTTCTTTACAGTCTTTATAAAATATACTAACTAAAAATAGAACTGTTTTTTTACCAACGACATATTGATTTCAGTAAATTTGTTATATTTGTTGAAGTCATTTAAGTTTTTAAACATATTATAGATTTCTTTCTTTAGTTTGTTTAAAAAATATCAACTCTATTTTAGCATTAAAGGTCTGTCCTCACTATCACCAGTCTGGGTTCGATATTGATTCGATAATCTCATTTTGTTTACACTTACTCAATCTCTTCCATTTGTTTTGTTTTTAGAAGTTTGTTTAACCTTAAAAATATCTTTTTTTAACCAAATTTACCGTTTATTTATTTTCTTGTTCTTCGTTAAGTGTCGTATCTTTTCAGAACATTGACGACCAGTCGAATGATCTTTACTTTGTCCGTAGCGGACCTAACTATAATATTTATTTTAACATCTGACAACAAGAATATAGTGTCATGGTACTCACTCAAAACCACTGGTGGAGGTTCTTGAGGCAAGATTCGACAAAGCAGACATATGCATCAACATTTACATTTCTACATATCTGTATAAGAACCTGAATGAATCGATGCAATGTGTTATTTTACTGATGCCAAAACAGCAATACACCGTATTGCTCCTTTTTGTAATTTAAAAATAACATCAGATTGGGCAGCTGCACCCCAAAAAGGAAGACCATATCGAAGATGAGACTCGAACAAAGAAAAATATGTTGTTTTGGAAGATGCTAAATTGATTTCCTTTGAAACAGATCTTATTGGACAGCAGGTTGAGGCTAGTTTCTTACTTATTAAATCGAATGTCATCTTCCGACAGGCCGTTGAGTAGTTGCGCTGATTTTTGTTTTATGTTCGTAGTGGGTTTTTTCAAGCAGGATTTGACTTTTGGGAAAGGCAGAAGCTAAATCTGGAGAAAAGGGTGGATGCTTCACTGCTTCATTACTGTAATCTGATTTTTGGGCCAAATAGTTCTGGACATAGTTGGCGTTGTGGGTCGGAGCGCAGTCCTAGCGGAGGATCCAGGCGTACCCTTTTCACATTCCGGGCCTGTTTTGACAATGTTTTCGTAAGTCAAAGACAAGTTTTCGTAGTAAATTTATGTAGGTAGTGATATTGATTAAATTTTTAAGATTGTGGTTGTGGTAACTACACTCCCTATATCAAAGAAAACAATCAACATCGCCTTAAATTTTGACTTGCTCATGCTTGCTTCTTTCCTGGAATTTAGAGTTTTCTTTTGTATGAATTGGTGCTAGGTTTCAGGGTTATATTAAAAAATCCATGTTTTGGTACCAAGTGATGCAACTTTTGCCAAGTCTGCTTGACAGCAGACCAATAATATTTAGGGTGTCACTACGCCCTGACAAGGGCTAAAGGATTGAGGAGGAGGATGCAATTTATGATAATGCCACGGCATGCGTCAGACTCCATGAAGATACACACAAGTTCAACATTCATCGTGGAGTTCGCCAGGGCGACACCATTTCACCAAAACTGTTTACAACATTATTGGAATACATGTGTAAGCGTGCAAACCTAGACGAAAAGGGCATAAACATAAATGGAGAGCAGCTTAGTCACCTTAGGTTCACGGACGATATAGTCCTGATAACAGACCGCATAGATCATGCCATCGAAATGTTCGAAAGACTCTACCATGCCTCTACACAAGTGGGTTTAAAGATCAATAACTCAAAAACACAAGTGATGACAAACCTTGTTCTGAGTGAGAACATCAACATAGCTGGAACAAGTATAGAACAAACATCAGCATACAAATATCTGGGACACGAAATTCGCTTAAGTAGAGATAACCAGACCAATGAACTAATACGTAGAATAGGGTTGACATGGGCAGCTTATTGAAAGGTAAGAGATGTTTTCCAATCAGCTCTTTCCATCTGCTTGAAGAGAAAAGTCTTCGATCAATGTGTGCTGCCGGTTCTAACCTATGGTGCGGAGACGCTAACACTTACTAAGACGTCCGCAAAGAAAATTCGAACAACACAGAGGGCAATGGAACGGTCCATGTTGGGATTAACCCTGAGAGACCGAATACCCAACACAGAATTGCGCCGTAGATCGGGAGTAACCGACGCAATCAAAAGAATATCAACCTTAAAATGGAACTGGGCAGGGCACGTCGCGAGAACGAAGGACGGCAGATGGACAAAACACATTCTTGAGTGGAGACCCAGACAAGATGCCTTTAGGAATAGAGGACGACCACCAACAAGATGGACGGATGACCTGAAACGGACACATCAAAATTGGATGCAGGCGGCTCAGGACAGAAATTTGTGGGGCGAACTACGGGAGGCCTATTTTCAGCAGTGGACGAGTATGGGCTGAATGATGATGATGATGATCCAAGTTATGACCCCCGGAAAGAAATCTGAGCCTTCTCGATGCATCCAGCATGCCAGATTAAATGACTTTACTAGGCATTTTCTGATCCGCCGTTAAGAGTCTGGGCCAAACAGCATACACTTTCCTCATGCTTAGCAAAAATTGTCTCACAGTTCTTTTATTAATGTCCATATGTTCAGCATTGGCCTAATACATAATCAACTCTGATCTTTTAGAACCATTTTGGTCACTTTTTGAAGTGACAGACTGCCCGGGGCGCTAGTCAGCATCAACCTCCTACCTCTCCTTCTTAAAACATCTGTACCACTCAAAAACTCTGACACGGAATAGGCAAACATCCATGTAAACCCTCTGCAAAGGTTAATAGCTTTAAAACGTGACTTGCCAAGTTTCAACAAAATCTTCAAATTCAATTTTTGCCCAATTTTTTGTCCAAAATTTTTTCGGCAAGAGAAATTTTTTCACCGAAACTGTTTGTTGCAGCGGCTTGATATTTTTTCCCAACCAGTCTCGGGACTTAATTTCCAGACCTTATTTATATTCTTTGCATTATGTGGACATTAAAACGGGACTACAGTCAACACGTTGATATGACTAGGCTAGACTCATTATTTCTCATGTAAAGATATTTTACGGGAGCGAGATTAAAGTCGAAAAGTTATTTTGGATATGGGAAATACAGCTCAGGTACAATCTCAGAAGTCGGAGTGTAGATGATTTTTAATCAAATATTTGAATGACTTCGGTTTTGCTGTTTTTAGTGCAGTACATATTTTAGTTTTACTCATTACGAACTACCATTCATATACATATATTCGAATCTCTACATGTAGCGAGCGATCTTCAACGCATTTCCGCTTTGAACTAAGTTCGTTGATAAAACCTCGTTTTAAAAGATACCTTGGAGCTTGAAATTATTAGTATATATCCTTGGACGGTCATTTCATTACATTCTCATTTCTGAAGCTCTCTCGGAAATCTCTACAAATTCAGAGATAACAGCAATTTAAAATATTTACCAGGGAAAGCTCGTAGAAAAACATGACGTTTAATATTTTTCTAGTTTAAGAAATATAATACCAGAAATGTTCATTTCTAAAAACTACTACATGTTTTATGTTTAGTATTAATAAAAAAATCCTTCATAATTTGCTGACTGTAACTCATACCGCTCCATGCAATGTTTGGAACCAGATCTGTTTTGTTATGGATGTCATTTTTTTACAAGACACACACACGTGTGTGTTAGTGACGTCACACCCTTCTAGTATTACATAAAATCCCGCCCCAGTGTTCCACCCCACTGGCTCGTAGGTGCTGTCAACAAAACTACAAATTACAGTAGCGTAACAACAACTTTTTGTAGCTGTACTATTTTCTAACAATTCTTGATAAAACATCTCCAATGTCTTCATGGGAGGAGTCGTATTTTTCTTCTCCCATTATTTCTTTTACAAACTGCGAATATATTTATTATTTATTAATGTAACAATCTAATCAGCATTGATCACAAAACATTTTTTCTCAAGTTTAATTACTAGTAATAGACTTAAAGCGAAGGACAGACTCACTAGTATAATTTAGATTTACTAATTTATTATACTAATATTAACATCACTGTTCTAGGGTCCCCTTTTGATTTGGTTTAAATTTTACAATCGTATTACATACTATAAAATATGATGCTTTCCAAAGTTCATTTTTATGGGTCCATAATAGCAGTCTATATGGGCAAATTAAATTTTTTCCTAAAAAAAAAATTTTCCCCCATATTTTATCACCCTTTCTTGCATAGCCGGATTAAGATGCTCAAAAAATATCCAAAAATACATTTTCGATGTAAAATTTTCCGCGGAAAACCCTCTTTTATGCTTATACGCCATACTTCCTCTTGCAGACCATAAAAATCATGTTTTATTTCTTTCGAAAAGTGTTTCCAGTGATCTTTTTTTTTAACTTTGAACACTTGAATGGCGAAATTTTACGTCTTTTTAGACCGTTCTCTGCAATTTCACATTATTTTCTCAACCCAATTCAGATTTGGGTTCCCTACAACTCATATGTGACTTATGTGACTCAAAATAAAAATGAATAACTATTTACGATTAGGAAAATTTTAAATAACGCACTCAATGGCTCACTGTTTCACTGCAATTCAGCCATTTAAGATGGTCGCTTCGTTTAGTCCCTTCAGCTTGAGGGTTTAGCTTAGGTTGAGAAAATAATTAATCCAATAAAGAATAAAAGAATAAAGAAGATTTCATCCTCTGATATAAGAGTTGTACTTATTTTTAACTCAAAGTATATACTTTTTAACAAATTTTCCGAAATTTTGAAAAAAAAGAATATGTTTTTGAGATATTATTTTCTTAATAAAAAGTTTTTAGAATTTTCGACTTTTCCTTGATATTGGCTAAATTTAACATCAGGATCGTGTTTAACAGAAAATTTTACATCGAAAATGTGTTTTGGATATTTTTTGAACGTCTAGAGCCCCCTATGAAATCATCATCATCATCAGTGGCATTACAGCTCGTTATGAGCCAAAACCTTCTTCAGAACAATCTTCCATTCGCCCCCGTCTCTGGCAACACTTCTCCATGCTTTAACTCCGATGGATTTTAGATCATCCTCTATGTTATCCTGATACCTAAGTTTTGGTCTTCCTCTGGCACGTCTTCCCACTTGCTGCATCTTCATCTCGCCTAATGACATGTCTTATCCATCGAAGGCGTGCTAATTTAATACATTTTACAACGTCGGGTTCCCCAAAACTTGTGTATAACTCAAAGTTGTAGGGCCTACGCCACAGACCCTGTTCTTGGACTCCTCCATATATTTTGTCTACGTTATTAAAGCAATATTAAAGCAATCATGTCTATGTTATCTGCATATCCGACCACTTGTACAGATTTATTTCTGAGCCCCCAATGCAATAAAAAGTGATGGTGAAAAAAATTTCTTGGAAAAAATTGAATTAGCCATATGGACTGCTATTTTAGACCTTCTTCTTCTTATAGTGCCGTACACCTATAGTGCGTTGATAAATCTATCGTAAGGCCAGACGTATGTCTTTTGCGGCATGTAAAAGATCGCCAGTGTTATTTACGCCTGTCCAGTTCTTTATGTTCCGTAGCAACGACATTTGTTTGTAACCTACTCATCTCTTGCCTTCAATCTTTCCCTGGATGATTAGCTGAGGGATTGCGTATTTTTTACCTCTCAGACCTAGAAGCTTGAAATTGGTAAATCATCATATTTTATAGTATAGAATACGTTTGTAAAATTTAAGTCAAATCGAGAGGTGTCACCTGACCAACTTAGCGTAATTGACGTGGAATTACTCCAGTATGCTTTACTTTTTGACTCAAGAAAAAACGAAGAAATGAGTAAAACAAAGTTGAATTAGAGGTATCAGGGAAACAATGCAGAAGGTTTTGATGATAAACGATAACAAAGATAAAGAGATCCGGTGAATAAATAAACTGCTTTAAAGATAGTACTTCAAGAAAAGAATTTTAACAAATTGGTTTTCTTCTTTTAACCATAGTAGTAAATATTTTTAAACGAAGTTTCTATCCTGACGTTGCATTTTTTATTATTTTTCTCTGTAGTAAAATTTTAAGGCGAACATCACGGAAGTAGCGCCACTAACTCGAATAGTGGTTCGTGGTTAGCAATCATTGTAAACAGCTTTTTACATGTAAACTTTTTTAATTTGAATAAAATCTTTAAAAATAATAATAAAATTACTTTATTCAATTTTTAAAATATTATTTTAATTTTAAAAATACAGAAAACTTGTATGAAGCTTCTTGTTATTCTACAGTACCGCTTCTACTGTACTACTTTTTTTATTTGATGTTCGAATTTCATAATTTCTTGTTCTTTTTTTTTCATTTCATGTTTTATTATCATTATTTCATTTCGCTTTTTATGTTTTATTAAATTTAAAATTTCATCTTTTTAATCTATTCAATTATTTCAAGCATTCACATTTTTTAATACTAGTACTCCATACGTAAGTCATATATTATTAAGTTTAAAAATTATATACCTAAAATAATACATTCTGGTACGCTCCTGATCCATGTCACATACTGTTCAGCAGCTGGTCCGCAAACGCCAGTGAGCCAAAGCCAAGCAAAATATAGACCACTTCAGGACAGGATGGAGTTTCATATGATAGGGACGGATATTTAAATTTATCGAATTCGAAGAACGAAAGAAGCAGTGACTGACAAGCTCATAACGATAAAATGTACACAAAACATTTCACATTGATTACATAGTTATATCGATAATCGAAGGCTTTTAAGTGAAGGCGTCGGTAATTTGTGTAAGTTATTTATTACAATGATGATTGTTTGCAGAACTGCTCGTGCGACTGAAGGTTATTTTTTTACGGAAGAAAATTACTAAACAATAGAAAATTGTATAATCGTAGCGTTCTATACAGTTTTTTTTTGCCGTTTTATATATTAATATTTTAATACATTAAAAATGCTGGTATAGTTCTCCATTTCGACAGTACGCCGTAAGTCTCGTAATGGATGTCCAAAAATTTATTCTTCTCTGTGTTTAATTTTCTTATTAACGGTTGGTAGTTATCATGACATGCCCAGCTTGCCTCATTGTAACGAAATGGCAATCTTTATCATGAGTGAATTTAACAAAAATACAATTAAATAGTGAACAATAGTGAATTTAATAAAAAGATAGCGCATGCATTAAATCAAGTTAGCATTCAGCAGATAAACTCCGATGATATTGATGACTTGAATAACCTTATTACCGAAACAGTGAATAAAAGCCTTCTGCAACTGAAAAGACCAAAAACAACATACAATGAATTAATTACTATTTAACTGGGAATAAGCCACAAATAAAGATAAAAATACGTTTATTGACGTTTCAATTTCCACTTCGGAAATCGTTCTCAAAATACACACCGTACATTTACTGTTTGTATTTTGAGAGAAAAGATGTCCAATTATACCGTAAAACAAGAAATAACCAGTGTATTAGAACAAAAAATAAAGTTGACAACAAAAAAGATAAAAGTACTGAGGAAAACTGGACAAGAATTACAGATATATCAAAGGCCTTTCAAGAAACACATAAGTGCAGTTAAAACAAGAGGAAAACAAGGATGGATGGCAGAGGAAATACTGAGCCTCATGGACCAAAGAAGCGAAATCAGAAATGAAGATAAAAACGAATACAAAAGGATCCACGAAATATTCAGGGTAATTAGCCTGATAAGATAAGACAAGCGAAAACACAATTTCATAGTAAAGCATGTAATAAAATTGAACAATATGAAAAGAAACACGATAAATTTCATCTGGACAAGAAAATAAAAGAGATCGCTGGAATTAAACGGAAACAACTATGGAAAATCACTTGGCCTCGATGAAGTAAGTGCTTAAATACTAAAGTTTTTGATAGAAAATGGAATTAAGGCACTATGTGGTCTCTTGAGCAGAACTTATGACACTGGGATATTGCCAACTGATTGGCTTAAGTCGACGTTTATCATAATACCAAAGAAACATCATGCAAAGACATGCAGTGATTATCGGACAATAAGTCTGATCAGTCACGTTTTGAAGATCTTCCTGCGAGTAATACATAGCAAAATATATACGATATTAGAGGAGATAATTAGCAATACTCAATTCGGATTAAGGAGTGGCTTGGGAACGAGAGAAGCCTTGTTCAGTATCCAAGTTCTAATCCAGCGAATCGATCGCCATTTTAAAGCTTTTTGTATGTTTTAAAATATGAAGTTTTGTAATTTTACCTCAAATATTAAGCTTTCAGAGATATTCAACGAAGATGCCGAAAAGACAAACAAGAATACATCTCTGAAATCTGCAAGAAATAGAAAATCACGGATATCGAAATGAAACCAAAGACCTCTTCCGGAAAGTGAAAATTCTTGCGAGAGAATTTAAACCCAAGAACTATGCAATAGAGGACAAACATGGTATTATCATAAGTGATATCGACAGAGTGTTGGAAACATGGAAAAACTATTGTTCAGAGCTCTACAGGGAAGAACACGTAAATCTAGGCCACACTTCAGCCCTCGAAAACACTGAATACAACCCTGAACCTGAAATTCTGCTGTCCGAGATTGAAGAAGCTGTAACTCACCTCAAGAAGAATAAATCCCCTGGCTGCGATGATATCACGGGAGAGCTCCTTCAGAACATGGGAGACAAAGGATGTTACATAATGTGGAAACTTTGTAATAAAATTTGGAGATGCGGAAAGTGGCCCAGAGAATGGCGCACATCATTGTGCATACCAATCCATAAAAAAGGAACAACTACAAAGTGTAGTAAGAATCATTAAACGCCGTTTGCAACAGTACTTAGACAACCAAATTCCCCAAGAACAAGCAGGCTTTGTCAAAGGGAAGGGTACGAGAGAGCAAATCCTTAATATGCGGCAGCTCATAGAAAAGGCCCGCGAATTTAAAATTCCAATAATAATCTGTTTTCTAGACTACCAAAAGGCATTTGATTGTGTAAAGTGGGAAGTTCTCTGGGCAGTTCTTCATGAGATGGGAGTTCCAGATCATTTGGCAATATTAATTAAAAACTTATACGAAGATAACTCAGTTAAAATAAGAATTGAAAACCAGCAATCTGATACCTTCAAAACCAGCAGAGGTGTACGACAAGGCTGCATACTATCTCCAGACCTGTTCAATTTATATGGAGAATACATAATGAGGAACGCACTCGATGGATGGAGAGGCGGCATCTCCATTGCAGGGAAAAAGATCTCAAACTTAAGATTCGCAGACGATACAACACTGATAGCAACATCTGAAGAGGAGATGTCGAGACTGATAAAGAGAGTAGAAACCGAAAGCAACAAGCGTGGGCTCAAGATTAATAATCAGAAAACAAAAATCATGATTGTGGACCACGCGAATATCCTCCAAACAACAGGCGCCCTAAATCAATTCGAGAAAGTAGACGAGTTTACGTATCTAGGATCTTCCTTAAGCAATGCAGCCTCCTGCCATACGGAAATTCGCAGAAGAATAGGAATGGCCAAGAACGCGATGAGTCGACTGTCAAAAATATGGAAGGACCGCTCTTTGTCCAAAAAACTCAAAATGAGACTGGTACGGACACTCGTTTTTTCAATCTTTAGTTACGGTGCCGAAACATGGACAATAAAATCAGAGGATAGGAAAAGAATTGACGCATTCGAAATGTGGTGCTGGAGACGAATGCTACGCGTCTCGTGGACGGAGCACAGATCCAATCAGTCGATTCTCGAAGAGCTAAACATTTAGACCAGACTCTCCTCTCAGTGTCTTGCAAATGTTTTAAAGTTTTTTGGCCACATTGCGAGAAGAGACAATGACAACTTAGAAAGACTAATTGTGTGCGGAAACGTAGAAGGACGTAGAGGCCGAGGACGCTCACCTATCCGATGGTCAGATCAAGTACAGAAAGCCACTGGAGAGACGTTTTCCGAGTCCATGAGAGCAGCCCAAAATCGCAAGACATGGAGAGAATTGACAGCCTGCATTGTAGGGAATCACAATCCTCAGCAATGAGGAAACGACAAGAGAGAGAGATTAAGCTTTTTAATTGCAAGCAAAAAATTGAAAAAATGGCGTTTTTACACTTAATGGTTAATAACTAAAAAAGACGCCGAAGTCTCTTCAGAAAACTTAGGTCTTTTTTATATAGGTCTATAAAAAATTTCAAATACCTGGATTTGTTACAGTCCCGAGAGAAAGTTTAGTTCCCCCAGCTATGTTGTTTTTGCATTGTTTTGATTACACACGTGTTAACATTATTTCTAGGTTAACCTTTTCAGTACCTGTATACACAACACATATACCCAGAGGTGTTTGCAGTTTTCTACCGGAAATGTCAATTTATTTCGCGATACACCTTATTAACTAAATAAAAACCATCATTTTGTCAAGTAAAAGTGTTAAAGGAAGCAATTAGACAAAAATCGATGAGCAAACGTTTTCTATGAAGATTACCGGCAATTTAACAATTAAGTAATTTCTAGTTGAACCTTCTAATGAAACGATGATACTGCTAGTGCGAGCGTTTACTTTGCATACAAGGCAATTATCATTTGCCACTACATGGATAGTTAGTTCCAAAGAATTCTAATGATTTTATGTTGGTATAACATACGATGATGAACGTTCAAATAGCACGATTTACAAGTTCAGCGATTTATCGGAGAAACTTTCGATTTTGGTATACTTATAGAAGCTTCTTAAGAAGTTACCAATATTTTAAATTCCTATTTTAAAGATCTGAGATTTATTTTAGAGCATAAGGAGACTATGATTTTCTTCGTAACGATGCCGATGGTGTCATCTTGGAAACAATTTTAAGAGAAAGCGAAATAACGTGCTATCATGCACGTTACTTTTATATCAACACATATTTAGATAAAAATCTGTAGAGGCGGGCACTGTGTTATAAAACAGCATCTAAACTAGTTTTGGATGAATCAGTAAACAACTTCCAATCTTTCTTTATGTATTCAATTCCAACCATTCATCAGAGCTAGGATGTTTGGGCAATATACTTTCAAAAACTTGAAAAGTTGCTGGATCTCTCTTCTCTTGCACATAAATGCTGGTTTATAGTAGACATAAAGTGCATAATGCTTCTGTGATGATTTTTTATCATTACGATTAAAACCGCGATTAGACATTGTGCTGAGCACATGTACAGGAAACGTGAAAACAAGATTAGGTTAACAATAAGTAAATAAAATCAATAAAATCAGCTGTTACACAAATGTGTTTCAGCAGTGCTACCAACGTCATTCGACATTCTCTACACCTGATATTTAAGTTATATTTTAACTATATAAGCTGTTCAGTTCTTTAGTATCGGTTAAATAAATTTATAAAATATGGGGCAATATTAGGTGATGAAGCTCAGTATGATATTTGAATTAGGCGGCCTAAAGAATATAAAAATAAGGTAGGTATTTTTAGTAAATAAGTTGTTTCATCGTTGGCCGTTATTCAGTTCTGTGCATCTGACAGGAGAGGACATATGTCACGTTGAAAGAACTCATATCGACCAAATTTGTTATCTCCGTAAGATTTTTATAACTTATTGATTTATTCTGTTCTGTTTCTATTCAATTCAATCTGACTACAGAATCATACAATAAATTAAATTTTAAACCAAAAACTGCATACGAAAGCCCTGAAATTAGTCTTTTCACCAACAGAGAAAACTTTTAACCAAGTACTTTCAGCAGTACATGTGGCGACTGTCCAAAAACTTACATCGGTGAAACTGGTAGAACTTTTAAGAAACGGATAGCAGAACATAAAAGGGCTTTCCATATTAGAGAAACATATTCTACAGCACTTCACCTTCTAGATCATAATCATTTCTTTAACGAGCAATTTCAAATTCCTCACATGGAATAAAGCGTTAAAAACAAAAGTTTATATTTTTTTTTAGATGGTATAATATTTTTAAAAAATATACAAAATAAGCTAGTAAAATGTTTATAATATATAAACTCAATTTACGTGTTTGTAAAAATATCCATTTCTTAACAGATTCACAACAGGTAGCGATCACAGGATGGTCAGAGCAAAAATTGTATTGACGGTAACAATGAAATGAAAAGAAAAATAATTAAAAACTAGGATCTAGTAGATAGAAACAAACTAGGGCAATATAAAGAGATATACAAAGACCTAGTAAAAGAACAACTTACACAACAATTAGTGATGATAAAGATATAGATGAAATAGACAACATACTTACAGCAACGATTTGTAAAGGTTTTTAATTGTGTAAATCTTATGGTGATGATATAATAACCTATAGAGGGCGATACCTGTTCAGCTGCACGGAGGGAATACGATGACCTGCTAAGTAGATAATATTTTTATCTACAAAAATAACATACGGAATACTTGCCAATTGGGGATACACGAAGAGAGTTTAGTACTTACTGTTCATATAAAAATCAAACTTCTATATAACGACTTCCTTTACCTAATGTGCTGTCATTCACCTCATTTTTTTTTCTTGCCTTCTTAACATAGGACAGTTCTTTTTGGACGATTTTTAACGTAATTCCAACCTCCTTCATCCAAAAAAAGTTACAGGAACATAAAATCACTACTCTAAACTTCAAACATCGATAAACCGTAGCATACCTACCTGTTAGCAATAAAAACGATAACCCACGCCAATACCAGTCGAACAGCTCGCATTTCAATAGAACTTCGTTTTATTTGGAAATTAGTTCATCAACGCTGCTTTTTAGGTCGGCAGTGTTTGTGTAATAATCGGGCCTTTATAACTTTTCGTTGCAGTTGATATTTTGCGGTTGATGCATTCCGGAGATTAAAATCGTTAATCTGGTAATTATATCAAACCGGATTTGTGATTTTAATTGCGAAAAATCGTTTCTTTAGTGACATAAAACGAAAAATTGGCCGTGCTAATTAGACAGCGAAAGGAAGGATTGAAAGTTTGGATCGTCAATCCAAAAATCCTCACTTTGAAATAAGCCATCAATAACGTCGACAGTAAGAGGTTTATTTTGAGACATTTTAAACTGAAAAGAAGGAAATACATATACTACTTAAAGAAAACGACAAAAAACAATGTCAAATAAAATAGATTAGGATAGACTAAATTAACCTGATATAAAATAATATTTACCTTATACACAATAATTATGTAAATATCACGTACTTGTTATAAGTGGGTTTAATACACCCAGCTACGTCTATAAAAGTCGCTAATTCCAAACAAACGTTATGCATCTGACCTGGGTCAGATGGACAACGGAGCCGCAGCCAAAAATTACTTAAGGTGGGGAGAGTGCGTGGTTGCCAGGAGCTATCTGGGTGCGACGGACCCAGATTATAGTAGCTAAGGGTTAATTATCCACAGTGAGGTAGTCGATTTTTTTAGTATGGCAGTATGAGTCAGTAGTCTCCACTTTATATATTATGTTAAATCTGTTTCGAGCCCACTTTTTGTTCGAGTTCCTCCTGCTGTAAAATTCATTATTATCCAATGCGCGAGAGTTGGCGGGTTGCGCGTAGAACAAATTGAAAAGTGGAAGGGATTGCTGATTTCTATTGCAGTCGGCTAGGAGTTCACATCGTGTAATTAGTGCTAGATTTCTGACAGTGTTGTCAAGTATTTACATTTTTATTTGGAGTGGTCCTATATTATAAACTATTATTTATATTTATTAAAATGACAAGTATATTAACAGGCAAACCTTTGAGATCTCAAGCACGAAAAATAATTTTCAATGTTTGTAAGTTTACAACCGAAGAAGCTAATGCAGATAAAATCTTAGTTGATTTAAAAAAGATACAAGAACCTGTAGCTCAATTAACTGGTAATTATAATACTCATTTTCAAAATAAATTCAGATTTAAATAATTTAATTTAAGTTACAATCAATAAAATTATAATCAATAAATAAATAAAAACTTACAGAACAAAAAAATAGCAGTAAACAATGGATCAGTTTATTAGTACTTTACAGTTCACTATTATTGATAATACAACATGTTTATTTACTACAGATATGCTGGACACTTTAATTATACATTTGAATTAAATACCTTTCATTTTTCATAAATCGGAAACGAAATATGATATTGTAAGCAATAACATCACAAGATAAAAGGCCTATAATACTTGAGTTTACCGTCTGGCTTAGAAAAGTAAACAAAGAATGTGTGTTCTGCGTTGTGTTTAGTTTAGTATCAGTCCGCGATACATACAAAAATACCTTCCCTTCGACAATTAATTACGTTTTATGAAAATAAATATTGTTAACAAATTTTTTCTACGTTTTATTCAATATTTTCATTTTGTTTTCGTGGTAAATAAGTTTATCACACACGCAGTGACACAACTACGGAACATATAATCTATTAACGTAATTTTCAGATCTCAACTAAATTTTTGATGCGGCAACTACGCATTTATGACACCCGCGATTAAGTACCTCTCCCATCTCTCTTAGAATAATTCTTTTTCTATTTTCGCGCAGCTCACCCACCAACTCTCACTTGTCGGATAATACCTCCTTTTAAATTAAGAAAAACAAATAATTTTCACCTATGAAGTAGCCATTCTATCACAATAATTGTTTTACCGATGTCTACCGAAAATAAAAGAAATAAAGCCACTTATTTCCTCCTTTCAATTTCAAAACCAATTTCACCTCAGAATCGCTAATCCCGAGCCGCATTAGTAACGAATTTTCCAAATATCCGATGCGAATGAAATGTATAAATCTTCCACCCTCTTTCCATTCTGACTTTGGAGTAGATACACATTAGTCTCCCTCTAACATACGTATTTCGCCTTTGCCAAATCTGAAGCCAGAGGTTTGTCTGAAGGTCGATGTGGTTTTAGACGTACAAGGACTTTGGGAATGATTTAATGTGGAAAACGACAAAATGGTTAATCCAATTAATATTCAATTGTTGTACTGTCCTCATAGTATATATTATCTATATTGTAAGTGTCGAAGCCAAGGTCTAAGGCATGTTTTTGAGTTTTTGAGATACATAGTGAGTTTTATGTATGGAACGCTTCGATTATATCGGACACAGCTTACACGATTTATATAGATTTTAGTGTGCAAAGGTCTTGTGATGCGGCCGATATTATGGTGGTATTTGCGTTGTTGCTATATCCTCAGTTTTTCTGAAAATCTAACATACTTTCTTCTTTCAAATCGAACACCCTGTATATTTTTCCACTTCTTCCAGTCGTTTGCGCTCTCTCTCTCTCTCTCTCTCTCTCTCTCTCTCTCTCTCTCTATCTCTCTCTCTCTCTCTCTCTCTCTCCAATTATGCCCTCCTATACAATTTAAATCACCTTTAACTGCTTCTAACCACTTTTTCCGTGGTCTTCCTCTCTTTATTTTATTAAAAAAGACTGTAAGACTTATACATACTTCTAAATAGGTCTAACTGGTAAGCAGGTTTTGTATGTTTTCAATAAAATTGATAGTGTGTAAAATAATTTATTAATTAAGCTGAGTATACTTTCGACATAATATATATCATCATCAGAGCTATCGTCAATTAGGCAATAAATACTTCATAGAAGGAAAATTGTGGACAAACGACATATTAAAAAACAAAGATCGGGCTCTCTAGGCCACAGATCTTGGATCTAACCTTATACATATGTATAATTCACATCAAAAACTTTTTATAAAACATGGTTACCACATACAGCAACGACAACAGCTGTTTTTAGACTTACCATCGGTGTTGATGCTGAGTTCTGCTCAATGTACTGAAGGCCAATTTTAAAAGCATTCTTGGCATCGGTGTGTGAAATCCGGACAGGAGGCTCGTCATCATCATCACTGTCGGATTCTGAGTTCACGATTCCGTCACCGTCACGTTCCATAACAGCGGCAACAATTTCGTTATCGTTCAGCACTTCGCTGGTTTCGCAGTTTTTGTCACATTGTTCAATCCACTCCTCAACTTCACTAGCAGGTATATTTGCATCCAGGGTCTGAAGATTGGTAACGATTTCCTGCACGTCGTTTTGCTCATCTTCGACCTGGTCAATTTCGATCATAACTTCTGGCCAAAGCTTACGCCAAGATTTTCTTAGCGTGTCAGGATTTAGTTCTGCCAAGACTCAGCCATTGTATAGATAGCATCTTTAATGTTGAGTGATTTCATGGCTTGGAAAATATCACATCCTTCTTCGGATTTTTCTAAAATCGAGCTTATGTATTTTCGGCGATAACGCCTTTTAAAACATTCTATCACGCCCTGGTCCATAGGCTGGATAAGTGATGTGACATTTGGTGGGAGGAAGATAGCTTTTATATCCCTTTTACTAAATCTTCCTCAGAAGGGTGCGATGGTGCGTTGTCTAATAGCAGTAGAGCTCGAACAGGAAGATTTTTTTTCGTCAAGTCCTTCTCAACACATGGCACAAACTCGTCAAAAAACCAAGATTTGAAAAGATTGCAGTCCATCCAAGCAGATTTTTGGTTGCGATAATAAACCGGCACGGATGATAAGTTTATGTTTTTGAAAGCCCTGGGCTTCTTAGATTTGCCTATGACAAACAGCGAAAGCTTGTGTGTTCCATCAGCATTGCTACAAGGAGCAACAGTTAGCCTATCTTTCATGAGTTTCGTTCCCGCTACGGTTTCATTTGACGCACTTAAGGTTTTGTTTGGAAGCATTTTATAGTTTAGGCTGTCTCGTCTATGTTATAGACTTGGCAAAGTAACAGTTCATTTTCTTTTACAATTTGTTGAAACTTCACAAAAAACTCCTTAGCCGCCTCGACGTCAGCAGATAATTTTTCACCACAAATTGAGACAAACCGGATACCATGACGGGTTTTCCAACGATCCATCCAGCCTTCACTGGCTTTAAATTCACTTCCGACTTCTAGTTTTTTGTGCAAAATTATTGCCTTTTCTTTTATAATTGGGGCAGATATCGGAGTTCCCTTCCTTCTTTCTTGACTGAACCACATCCATAGAGCACTATCAAGCAGTTTAAGTTTAGGCTTTTTTAATGTTTTTCGCTTTTTAAGAGCGTTTTCTCCATCTACTATCGTCATTGTATGTGATTCAATTTCTTTTCGATTTTTTCTCCAATCCTTAATAGTCGTAACGCCTACATTCAGTTCCTTGGCAATTTTTTGTAGTGATTCACCTTTGTCCAGCCTTTGAAGCACTGTAAGTTTTTCACTTAACGAACGCGTAACGTGTTTACGTTTTGCTCCTGACATGTTGAAAATAATGTACACACTTTAACTCACAAAGTTCGAAATAATACTGACAGAATGGATTGTGATTTTCGGAGAAATTTTCGTCGTAAACAAATCGACCGCCGGGGATTTCCGCGAAGCCAAGCAGGTCGGATTACCCGGAGCGTCGGACTATCCGAGGGCGGACGAGAGGGGTTCTACTGTATATGAAAAGTGAAATACAAAGAAAAGCAATAGGAAAAATTATATAAAGGAGATGAAACGTTGTAACGTTACAAACCGAGCACACTAAGATCAAAACACATATTCACCAAAGTCAGTCACTAAAAAAAACCAAATTCGCCTAAAAAATACTGCCAAAATATAGTCCCATGTGCAAGTGCAAAAAAAGTTCATGAAAATATTTAATTCCTTTTGGACGCCAAAAGCTTATTTACCCTCATCCTGTATCCGCTAAAACTTAACGTAATGCGTAATATTATAACTTAACCTTAATACATATTTCATCAATCACACTAATCTTTTAATAACTACTTTTCCGCCACATTAAGTAATATCAATTTATGTTGATAGTCGTCTTATCAGCATTCTAGTCATCGCCCTCGCACTGGAATACTCGTTGATATTATGCACCAAGATCGAATCGTGGCGTCCAGGCTGTTGTAATTTCCATAGCAAAGTTTCTCACCCCCGAATTATATCCCCAACAACCAAATTGTCACCGCCGCTAAACAAAGGGGTCTTCGTTTCTTTCTTTCCTTTATTTGGCGTACTGCAGTGACTACAATTTTCCCGGTAATCCCGGTAATGCCCGAAAATTTATTGTCGTGAGGGCCAGCCCTTATAGAGAGTGCTCTAGCGGCGATGGCTAGCTCAAATATTGTCTATCAGGGAAATAAAATATATAGAAAAATAGTTATTTGGTGTCAGTCTGTGTAGGGTATAAATATATATTCGATTTTTTATCTTTGGTTTCTGTATTTTTTCACTCGCCTGGCTTATTTAGAAGAACGGGAAAACTTTTGATAATAATTTTTCAAAATTGTACCAAATGCTAGTAATGATATTTTTTCCACAAAGAATCTCGGAATAAATTTATTTATATCAATATGAAATACACCGACGACATACATTATCATATAAAGCATTATATGCATGAGGCATATAAATCTAAGAAGACTAAACTGAACGGAATCTAAGAAGACCATGGATAACCACTACAACGCACTCTGGTAAAAACCAGAAGAAGTCCTAAGCAATAACGCAGATTTAGACGAAGAAGTCGATGAAATAAAGATGGGTGAACAAACTATGGATGAATAACAATTGATGGACTTGAAAGGTGAAAGTGTTATGTTACATTTGTTTGGAAATTTGGAAATCATTGTGGATGAAGGCGTAATGTGCTATTATTTATCATCGCACCAGTCAGCTGGTGAAGGGGGATAGTGAGGAAGTGTTTCTCCTAGAAGGTTTTTTCTTCTCTCATTTTCTAGACTCCCCTTTAACAAGTACAAATTCTGTAGCAAAAATACATCCACGGCCTGATGGGGAAATTTATGTGGTAAAACGACAAACCACTTCAATTACAAACAGTAGGTGTGTTGAGGATAGAGTGGTGAGCAGCTCTATTAATAGTGACCTGGCTAATTTAGCATTATGCCAAGCCAAGCGCATTAATGAGGATAACATTATTTGTACAAAGCGGAGTCAGACAGGGTGGCTCGTTAAGCCCACTTCTCTTTAATATAATAATGGACGAAATAATACAAGCAGTACGTAAAGATCATGGTTACAGAGTGGAGAACAAAGATATCCAAATATTATGTTATGCAGACGACGTCGCATTAATCGCTGAGATAGAAGACGAGCTCCAAAGTTTAACACACATCTTTAATACAACAGCCCAGAAATACAACATGATAATATCAGCGGAAATGTATGACATCTAAATACCCACTACGATGTAAAATGGAAATTGATGGGAAAATAATAAATCAGTAAGCAAGGTTTAGATATTTGGGAATAGACATAACTAGTTACGGAGATGTTGAAGAAGACGTACATCAACAAAGCTTAAAAGCAAGGAAAGCGGCGTGATCTCTTAATGACACAATCTGGAAGAACAAACACCTAAGACAAGACACAAAAATAAGAACAAAGAACAAAAAAGAATAAAGCAGCAATCAGACCTATATTAACATACACGGTGGAGACAATACCTGACACATCTAAACTGACGACTACTAGAAACAACAGAGATGAAAATACTCAGACGAATATCAGGGAAAAGTATGTTGGATAGGGAGAGAAGTGACACATAAGAAGAGCATGCAATATAGAAGACATAAATGGATGGGTGACAAAATGTAAACAGGAGTGGAACGAACACATTAATAGAGTGGCAGAGTCACCAGATGGACAAAGAAGTATTGGCAGACCAAGAAAAAGAACGTACGATAATTTAAACAATTTAGGATGCTAATATTGAAGAAAAAGTAGGCTTTAAAGCATACATATACCTATTCTTTGTTTCAAGTTAAGAAAATAACATTACGCTTATGGAGATCAGTGTTGCCAAAACTCTCAGACACTCTCTTTCGCACGGATGTCCAAGATATTCCCTTTGCTTAATTTTTGAATTTTCAATTAACATTTAACTGTAAAGTCAGAATAACTACTAAATAAAAGCCTTATTATCATTATGTAGTCAGAGAACGACATAAAATAGCTGACATACGCACATCGTATTATTTTAAGTTGCAATTAGTAATTAAATATACGCATTCCAAGCGGTCAATATTTTCTACTGATTTCTATGATTCATGGCATATCGTATTCTCACCGAAAAACAAATAAACTGTCGTTACTATAATTAAAATAAGATAAAATAAAATTATCTTTTGTAAATACTATTTATCTAATTAAAATCATTTTCCCTACTTTTCATCTCTTGTTTTGAATGGGCACTTTTGGTCAATTACGTTAAAAAACATTAATTTAATTCATGTTTGTGGAAACGAAAATACAAATTATACAACCCTAAATTGTGCTTGTGTGTGTCGTGGCAAACGCCGCGTTGCTATCGTCCATAAGAAATACATGGCCCTATCTCCGCAATGTTATTTTCTAAAGAAGGCGAAGACATTATTTGTAATGAGAAGTGCAGATTAAAATGTTCAACTAGGATTATCCAGTATACATAAGTTTCAATTTTTAATGACTTCTATAAACATGTTAACGGGAAAACGGAAGGGTGCAATTAGGCATAAAACTGCATCGTTAAAGTATAGTATTACAGTAAAAGGAAATCATGTGCCAATTTCTAAATCAGCTCTAATTTCATTGTCCCAAATAGCTCGAAAGAAAGTATCTCTTATCCAAAACCAAATAAAAAAAGGTTTGTCAATGCCGTACTTCGACAGACGTACGCAAGCAAGCCTAACAACAGGTCTACTAAACTTGCTCCAGATGTAAAAAAAATGTCTGCTGAGTTGTCTCATTATTCTAAAGCTAACAATCTAAACAAAAAGTAGTTATCACTGTTGTTGTTGGTACCTAAAACTTACAAGATTTACATTAAGCAATGCAGACGACCAAGTTTCAGACAAATTTTTAGTAAAAGAGTTCATGGACAGATTCATTTATGATAATGAGTTCAATTTAACCTTTGGACAACTTAAGAGTGATACATGTAGTAGATGTGATAGTGGGCAATGTTCAGAACAACATGTTGATTTTTATAAATCTTCATTTGAGGCTCAAAAAGCTAACAGGGAAAGTGTCAATGTGTTGATCGGTCTTATAGCCCAACTTCTCGTTCTACATCTGGTGCTTTCTGGTGTTCAATATTCTTACCAACCAAGGCGGCTAATGAGAAGGAGGAAAGTGAGCAAATGAGGGAATTACCCTAAAAGAGACTTGTAGCTTTCTTAGGCCACAGGCTTACTGAAGGATTAGACGTTCGAAGCAGCAGAAAAAGCTCAGATTTTGAGCCCTTGCTGATTGTATCAGACATGAGAGCCCGGAGCAGACTGGACCCCAGAAACACCGAAGAATAGGGCTATTAGCCTATAGCCTTAGGAGGCCTAAGTGTCTGAAGGGCTTATAAATGGGTGCTGCCACGATCTACCATAACCATACATAGTGAATATTCCACTTGTTAAATTTGCATTTATATTTCAGAGAAAATGAATTATTTTTTAAAAATGTTATTACATGTGTAACATATTTCTGTACAATTTTATATTTTATATTCGAATTCAGGTTTTTTTAATAATATTAAATTTTGTAATTCAGCGAATGAAATTACAGCCATACATCAAAATTAATTATAAAATCGAATATTCATTTCAAAGGGCTTTTAACAATAAAGATTTGTTTTGTATTTATGATACGTAGCTGAGTTGAAATTATCGGAAAATACAGTTTGATTTATATATAAATATTAATACATTGATTTATTAAAAACAACAAAAAAAAACGAAGTATTACAACAATTACAGAATGAAATTATTATAGTGTATTTATTTTCCCATTAGACACAGCATCTTATAGAGCAAGATCCCAGGGCCGCAAGGCGTCCCTTATTTTCTCACAAATAAAATGTGTAAAATCACTTAGTATTAGTATATACTTTGAGTATATGGCAGGTGCTAACTTTTCGTATAGTCACAGTTTTTATTTTTACACATATTGTAGAAAATATTCTTAAAAATTAGACTCATTTCGTTGGCGGTAACTTTTCCAGACGACGTAAGAAGGCAGACCAATCGGAAGGACCAAACACACACCCAGGCACTCGTAAAGGCTCGCTATGTGTATCAATAGTAAGGTCTACGAGCCTTTGTGTGTGTGTGTGTGTGTGTCTGGGAGAATGTTTTTCTCTTTCGATTGGTTTGGCTGCTAACAAAAAATATTGAATTAGTTCATTGAGTATCATAAAAAATCAATAGCAAGAATATAAGTAAAGTTACATTAGTTTTTGGTATACATTTAAACATTTGGTATAAGTTACCTCCAACGACGTGAGTCTGGCGGTATCAATTAATAATGTTTAATACAATTTTCTAAAATATACGTAAAAATAAAGACTGAGACGAGACTTTGAGAAAAGTAAGTACTGATATATACATATCAAGCCCTTGTGTGTGTCTGGCGGAATGTTTGGCGCTTGCGATTGGTCTGACGGCTTACAAAAATTATTGGGTTGTTTCCCTGAGCATAATTATAAAAATCAAGCTTGAGAAAATAAGGAAAGTTCGATAAGTAATTTTATGGTGCGTTCTACTGCCTGGCTATAAGGCCACGTTAATATCTCTTTCTTCTATAACTTATGCGATCTCTGAGAGCTCCTAATCTATATTTTCCCATGATATTTGTTAAGTTTTTTAGTGCTCCTATTCTGAAGTTTCACGTACCTATTTTCAGCTCACTTTCTCTTTTATCTCCAATCTCCTTAAATGTTTGTTCCCCATTTATGTCATCCACGTATCTTTTCTCAGTTTCTAAAGGCGGACATGCTTTTTCCTAATGTAGCAATGGGAAAAATAAAGGCATTGACCATCATGTGCTTAGTATTTTTTGTAAGTTGTTCGCTCTTTCCACATTTTAATTAATTTAGCTGTTGCAGTTCGGGTCATTGCTAGTCTACCCTTGATTATTATTTGCTCTGTCTACGATGATAATTTTTGTTTTTCTGGTGTTGATCTTAAGTCCGAATTCTTCACGTTATCGTAATCATTGCGACTTTAGATTTTTTGGCATCCTATAGTGATTCCTTCATCCCATTGGTCTATTACTTTTCTCATTATATATTCAGAATATTTCTAGTAGACAGAAAAAGAGACAATATCTGCAGCAACAAATCGAAAAAGTAGAAGGAGAACACAGACGAAATCAGAGTAAAAATTTCTACAGAGAGGTAAGACAACATAAGAGAGGCTCGTATATAAGCACACCCAACTTCGTAAGAGATAAAAATGGGGAAATGCTGGCTTCCGAAAATAAAAAATAATAGAAAGATGGGCTGAATATTTTGAAGAGCTCCTGAATATCCAAAATTTCACTGATGAAAACAATGTAAATGGTGGAAACAACGGAGAACATGAGTATCAAACATGCCATAAAAAACGCTTAAAAACGATAAATCCCCTGGTCTGGACAATATTGATGCCGAGCTAATTAAAACAGGCGGTCATGAACTCATAATTAAAATCCATCAATTAATAGAAATGGCCTGGAAACAAGAAAAAATGCCGTAAGAATGGTGTGGTAGTATTATTGTACCAATACACAAGAAAGGAAAAAAGGAGTCATGCATGAATTACAGCACTACATATAAAATATTGGCTTCGATATTATTAAAAAGATTAGTACCATACGCCGAAGAAATAGTTGGTGACTACCAGTGTGGTTTCAGGCCTGGCAGATCGACTATTGATCAAATATTTACAATAAGACAAATGCTTGAAAAGTATTGGGAATACAATCACGACGTGCATCAGATTTTTATAGACTTCAAACAGGCTTATGATTCAATTAATCGTGCAACATTATGGAAGACAATGATCGAGCTCAGCATACCCAAGAAACTAGCTGCGGTAACACAAATGTGTGTAAGTAACTCTTTTGCACAAGTTAGAATAGGGGGAAAAATATCAAATGCTTTCTGTGTAAATTCTGGACTGAGACAGGGAGATCCGTTTTTCCCATTGTTGTTTAACCTGGCCTTAGAATATGTCATGCGAAAAATATATCCAAAAATCAAACCAGGCATAACTGCTCGGGGAGCAAAAATCATACTCGCCTTTGCCGATGACGTAGACGCAGTAGCACAATCAACATTAGAAATTAAGGATATCTTCTCGAGCTTTGAAGAAGCTGCATTAAACATCGGTCTAAAAATAAATGAAGACAAAACAAAATACATGGTCGTCTCAAAACAAGAACGACGGCGAATAAGGCAAAACATTACCATAAATAATCACAACTTCGAAGTGGTTAAAGAATTTAAATATCTAGGAGCAACAATCATAAATGACAACAAATTAGAGAAGTTGAAACGAGAATAATGGCAGGAAATAGATCTTTCTTTGCAATGCAACATCTGATAAAGTCGAAACTTCTTTCACGAGGTGCAAAGATCCGGATATATAAGACCATAATACGACCAACAGTTGCGTTAAAGCGAAACATGGTCGATAACAACAAGAGAAGTAAATAAATTGCTGGTATGGGAACGTAAAATTCTTCGAACGATATATGCTCTTGCAGAGACAGCGTGACAAACGAATGGAGGGGCAGATACAATAACGAGCTAGAGTCTCTATTTGGAAAAAAAAATCTAGTCAGATATATAAAGGCCAATAGACTCAGATGGGCAGGACATGTGATGATGGAAGAAGGTCTGTAGGGCTTGTCTAGAAAAGGTGGAAAGATGCAGTCAGAGAAGATCTAGAGAAGATGGGAGTGCGACAATGGGAATTACTGGCATAGGACCGACAAACATGGAAGGCAATAGCAAACGCGGCAAAGACTCACGAAGAGTTGTGGCGCCATTGATGATAATAATGGTGATACTATGCAGCCCTGTCTAGCTCTTTTCTTTGTTTGGAACGCATCTGAGAGTATTCCGTCTTTTTTAATTTTGGTTTAGTTTTTTTAGCCTAACTGGCGATCATAGATTACAAATATATGTGTTTTTACTAGTTTCCTCAGAATCGGAAGTAAATATTTTCTATTTTATAATTTTTCTCTACATAACTATTCCCCGCATCAGATTTTCAGAAAACCGCAGAAAACTTTGACTAAGATTCTTATTTTGTTCGAACAAAATCGAAAAAGTATAAAGAATTGATTTTGGAAATACATACGAGTATTTGATGTAAAACCTTTATATCCAAAAAAAAGTTTAAACATTAAAGAGCAAATATGAAACTCTTAACTGATAATTCGTACATAACACATTTTGACAAATTGGTGAAAGAATATTGGCAGCCATAGGAATATTAAAAGAGGAAGAGAAAAATACTTCAGATGTGATGATGAAGTGACGTTGTTTAGAGACCAATAACCAACATAACTCTGCGCTATTCCAAGCTGTACATTAATTTTAACGCTTAAACGTATGTTGGGTGTCGTTTTCGCCCATGTTATCTAAAATTTGTTGAAATAAATTGATTTTCCGCATGAATATTCGTGTTTATAATGCAGTTATGCCATTCGAAGCGTTAATGCTTCGCAATGACTACATTAATGATTAATTAACACGTGTCAATAAATTAAGCATTAACCCCGGAAGACGTCCAGTATCTAATTTCGGTCCTAATTATCTATTCTACATGTCCTGATCGTTGTGGTCGTACTGACAATAGAACATCGCCGGTGTATCAGAATTTAATATATGACTGGTTTCGATGAGGGGCGCAAGGGGTGTGAGGAGGAGTGCCGAAACCGTGGAAATGGACGGCATATGTATACATCCCTGTGCGTTCAACATGAAGAGCATTAGTTAGGTTATGTTGTGTTGTGTATGTAATATTAACGAGACGTTGTTGCCGTGGTAACCGTATTCTGCGTTCGATTAAACCTCGTGTGACTAGATTACTATAGTCTCCAATCAAAATACATGTATGCCGGCTACACTAATGATTTCGGACAATAGTGTTAGTTTAACTAAATTTCAAAAATATTTGGTTGAAAGGTATTTGTACTTTCAAATCCATAACACGTACTCGACAGTTTTATTGTGATTTCTCTCCACTTACCGATTCTTAGTTCTATGTAGGAACAGACTTACAACTTCAGTATTTTTCGTTTATTAAAATACATTTAGATATATACCTTTATACCTAAGATAAATCGAAAATTTTCTGTTCCTAGTTCGCGACCTAAATATTTCAAATTCCTAAAATAATTTACAGTTTTTATTGGGAATAAGCCACAATTTCACTTTAAAATAAGTTTATTTTAACAAAAATGATAAATTGTATTAATATGACTCAAGAAAATAGCTTCATAAAATATTTAAAAAAATGTAAGACATGGATTTAACAATAATGCAACAAGTCACCGACCCCACCGAGCGATTGATCCGTTTACTGGCCAATAGCTTCGGGTGGAGGAGCTAGTAAACGGTAGGACACGCACTCCTTTGTCCTGGAGTTGGGAAAGTGGCTTCAAAGGAGGAAGAACCGTGGAAGCAGTCAACGGCATAAAGATGAGGAAGAAAGATTGGGACAACACACCTCATTAAAGATCCGGATTGGATAAGTCCTAGTAGAATCAAATGGCCACGCTCGCAGCGAAATTTAATTCCGGAGTAAGCACATCAATTGGATCTCCGGGAGGAGCAGTTACAAGTATGACAAAAAGATTAAAATGCAAAGAAGACATCAGAATATGCACATGTAACGTAAAAACCATAGCACAGAAAGGTAAAATCCATAATGCAATACAAGAAATAGCACACATGATATTAAATATTCTGGGAAAGAGTGATGTTCATACAACTGAAAGCAAGACCAATCGACATCGATATTATTCAAGTATATGCACCTACAACAGAAGGAACAGAAGAAAAGGTAGAAGAACTATACCATAGTATTAATCAAGTCGTAAAAATGTTGACTATCCTGGTATGGCCACGTCAGAAGAGCGTACAGAGGACGCTGGATAAACAAAATCACAGAATGGAGCCCGATCGGAAGAAGAAAGAGAGGAAGACCCCGAAGGTCATGCAGAGACGAAATCGACGAGGCTATGGAGAAAAGAACCCTGCCAGATGGAGACTGGAATGACAGGGAAAATTGGAGAAAACAGTTGAGTGAAGGAAGACAGTGGAAATCCTTAGTAGTAGTAGTGAAAATGTTGAAAAAGCAAGACATAACAATTGTCATGGGTGACTTCAAAGTTGGGGCCAGCAAACATTATCTGCAGTTGGACGATTTGGACTAGGAAACCGGAACGATCGGGGAGATACATTGGAGATTTTTGCGGAAGCAAATCAATTGGTAATAATAAATTTCGGGTTTATGCTACACCCAAGGAAATTGTACACCTGGAAATCTCAACAGGATTCTGTGGGAAGGATTCTTGAATTGGAAGGATTGTAAGAAATCAGATTGATTACATGCTAGTAAATAAAAGGTATAGGAACAGCTGTACATATGTTAAAACATACCTGGGCGCAGATATAAATTCGGATCATGTACAAGTTGTAGGTAATTTCAAAGTCAGTCAAAGAAGTATGATGTTATAAAACTGAAAGATTCCAATGTTTGACTGAAGGTGAGTGAAAACCTCAATACAAAGATTCTAAAATGCGGAAATGCAGGAACTATAGAGGAAAGTCTGACCATCATACAAGAAACACTGAGATAAATAAAAGAACAATACCTGAAGAAAGATACAGAGAAACTGAAATCGTGGATGACCGTTAAAATATTTGAACTTATAACCATTGTCAAAAGAAAGATAAGAGAAGCCAAAGAGAAACAAAAAACAGAACAATATCGAGAAATAGAGTAGTGTCAGAGTCGATATGATAACTTCAATGTTCATCGAAAAGTGAAGGAAATAGCTGAAAAGTTCCGAGAACGCAACAGCGGAAAAATAACAAATGGTGAAGGTAATCTTGACATAGCCAAAGGAGATAAACAGAAAGTATTTTATTATGTATTTTAAATCCCAAGTAAGGTTTTACAAGAATATCCTTTCTTGTCAGTAGAAGAATATGGTATAGAAAGACCTGAACACAGCTATTCCGTATAGTAACCAACAAAGTCAACATAGCCAGAATGATCGCCAACGTTCGGAACCTACAAGCACCCTAGGAAGAATCATCAAGTAACTTTCGTATCTCCAAAACTTGTTGCATAAAAAATAGGTGTGTTGAACTAAATCGGTCTAGAATGTTCTGAAGAATCCAAAAATTGAATATTAATACACTGCCGAGCATAAACTTAGGATCAACACGTATATTGAATTTATTTTAGAAGTTATTATTCTTTTTGAACTATTTTTGGTTGTAACATAGTTTACTTACTGATTACTTAAAGAAAATAATGTTTTTGTCCCTCAGAGTTTATTGAAAGTAATGAAAATAAACAATTTTGCTTTTATATACTAAGTATTAAAAAGGGAATTTTAATTTGATGTGTTTTTTGGTTTAAAAAGGTAATTTTAAGAACCAGTAGCAAGTATTCCCTCCTCAGACGAGGCATGCTTTGGATCAGATATTGGATCACATTCTGCGAAAGATTGTTTCATTCCCACACCAATAAGTCGCGAAGCTCTCTTGAATTTCTGGGGGCCGGCACGTGACTCCGCAAACGTCTCTTCATGTCATTTCAAACATGTTCTATGGATTTGATATTTGGATTGCGAAGTGTCCAAAAAAAATCGTGTGAATTTATCCTCGTCAAGATACTCAGTAACTATCCGAGCAGTGTGGGGCCGTGCATTATCAGGCATACATGTTGCATCATCTTCAAGAAGGTTGTTAATGGTAAAACATGGTCTTCTAGAATCTGTGTCAGGTACCTATGCACAGCCATTGTCCTATTTTTGGTAAAGACTAACACCGTGTGAGCGTCAAACAATATGCCTCCCCCACACTCTTACACGTTTGTCCTGAGCCCTTAAGACAGAATGTCGATTCATCGGAAAACAATACACGACTTAAATCTTGTATTATCCAAGCCAAGTATTCCAGTGCAAAATTTAATCTGGCAATTCGGAGTTCACGGAAAAGCGTCGAACCAGTTACACTAGTTCGAGAAGGTAGACCATCAACATACATTGCCTCGTAACTATCCATTTCTGACTTTTTGCACATGATTTTGAAAGGAAACCGTGACAGTTCGGTTTCTCAAAGCACTAGAAAAGACAAAGTGGTCATCTCTAGCTGTTGTAATTCTGACTCGACCTGAACAGATCTTCGAATAAGCAGACCGGTCTCTTTATACCGTCATCATACTCGTTTCTCACTCAAGAGACTTACACCAACGTTTCTCGCAGTTTTGCGCTGAGCGTGACCATCTTCTAACGCCTCTACAATTCTTGCCGCCACAACACAACTTATGTTCATTGCGATACAATGACAGTAACAACACTACAAAAACAATTTGCAATTGCCGTTACAATCACAGAAACAAAAATGGCGATAATGGTTTTTAGGAATTAGGATAAGGGGTCCTTTTTGTCTTAAACGCTAATCGAAACAGCAACGACAACAATTTTTTAAGCAAACTAGTAGAAAACATACAACTGAAAATAGTTATATGTAATAATAATCTCTGAAATAAATTCAAATCCGTTGTTATTTATTTAAAATAAGAAAGTTTGTATCGACCAGTATTACATTATACACACTGTATAAAAAGTTTTTGTTGAAAAATTGAGTAACGAAAAATACGACTAAACATCCCTCTATTGATTTTTTATCGATTTTAATCTATTTGGCTGATGCACACTATACAAGTTGCATTGTTCACACTCGTATAACCGGCGCTCTCGCCAAAATTTGAAAACGTCGCTTATCTCTAACGCACTTTTTACTATTTCCTGCGTCATTCCAACCACATCTCTCCGCCTCGAATATAAAATAAATAGAAGGAATATCAGTCTTCAAAAATGTTCAGGAACGCCTGTCAGAATCCCCATAGTGGTCTCATGAGTGTTTGAATTGTTATTGTAAGATGATTTTAGGATTTATATGGTTTATTAAGAAGTAGCACAGTTTTTACTTTCCGAGTATAATAATGTTGTAGAACGGAAATCAGTGAAGTTTTTAGTATCCTGATTTTTTACTTTACGATATAATCGTATAATGTTACGTATGAAATCCTGTAGTGGAAAGCTTGGGCAGTCTGTTTGTTATGGAACTGCAAGTAACCCATAATCGTTTTTCTATTTGTCGTCATGACTGACTTAGGTGTCTCTTATGAGTTGTACTCCTTATGATAGAACCTGCGCTGCTCTTTCTATTGACTTTGCTATTTGTTCTGACTTCACTACATCAATAAAGTGTCCGTGGTTGTAATGTAAATTCAGTATTCCCTCGTACATTTGGATGTATTCTTGTATGCATTTTAGTATGCCTCTCTTTTCAGATTTTCAGTTTTATTTCGATTGACAATGATTCACTTACTATTTCTGCTCTTCCTTTCTCTTCTTCCAGTTTGTCTAATATGTCGTTACAATTTATTATCCCTGTCACTAGATTTTTTCATGCAACCATTGTATCATCTCATGTCACTGCAAGAAACATAAAGGTTTTAGTTATTCAGCTGCACAAAACTCAGAAAAACTTTAAGCTCAAATAACTGTCCGGGTCAAAAGTCATCGTGGTCATCGGTATTCAAAAATTTCGATCGTACTTATATATAAGGATGCTGGGAGTTAACTGTTTAAGATTCACTTATACATGGTGCACCTCTAAGGAGGCCCAATGACGAGTCGTTTTGGAACCTTTAAACAAATGAAATATTTGGTTTATAATGTTTTTACTAAAAAATTTTTTATACTCGATACTTAGAAAATGTTTCAATATCCTCTTAAAACATTTCCTGTTAAAACTAGAAAAATACTTATATCCCTATTAAACGCCTTTATTCACGCTCTTAAAATAGTTTACCATAGTTAAGAGGTAACATCAAATACTCATGTCATCGACCCATTTCCTTTGTCTTTTTTTTTCTTTTTTCATATAACTAACCGCGATGTTTTTGTGTAATAAAACGGAGAAAGGATAGCGATCGACTTGAAGCTGCTTTATCCTCTAATGGGCTTTGGATTTTTCTTCGCGAAGCAGCAGAGAAGGCTCCGGTTACTGTGAATTCCAATTCGAGTAATATATGCGTGTGTGTATGCAGGTGAAATACGGGGTGTTGGATATAATAAGATTTTTAGATTACCTAATTACAGTTAAAGAGTATCGAAGGGTCCAATAGAATTTTTTAACGTAATATAAGAATAGAGGAGGCGGTCTAGTGACCTTAGGTTCCAATTTTAAGACTATGACATTCCTTCCAAGAAAAAGAAAAGACGTAACAATATAAGAACAAGAACTATTGATCCAAATTCAATACATTTCTTTCTTATATAACTTTTTTACAAGAAAAATAAAAGACGTAAGAATATGATAAGGAGAAGGACCTATTGATCTTAAATTCAATACGGTTTTTCCTTACACTACTAGGAACCTATGTACAAAGTTTTTAGTCTCTGGAACTTTTCCTGTAACAAGGAAAATGTGAAGAAGAAGAAGAGCTATTCTGCTCAAATTTAATACAATTTTTCTTTACAATAAGAATATAGTATATTACTTTATGAGGCGGAGAAGCTTGACTTTTCTTGACGCGCCCGATATTACACGCCGAACGAAGTGAGGCGCGTAATAGAGGGCAAGTCAAGAATAGTCGCTTCTTTGCCGAATAAAGTATACTATTTTTTCTTCAAACGTAGCAATTTTCAACCATAAATAGTACAATTCATACGCTATTTTTACTCGAAATTAACTGTGACAACTATCAAAGTCGTCTAGATGTTAGAAATTAAAATAATTAAGTCGTCGGTGGGATTTGCGTCTCCCTGGTTACAGTTGTTTGACAGTTATTTGCAATTATTAAAGACAGCTTATTGTTGTTGCAACCGCAAGCGCAAATTTAAAATATCCGTTTGCGTACAAGCACTTCCAAGAGTGGTGCGATACAAGAGGAGTACGGCAAGTTACCGAAGACGTTTTACTGGTATATTTTAATATAATGGAAAATGAAAATAAATGGAAATCTTCTACAATGTGGTCACGATACTCTATGATAAAATCCGAGTTAGTTATTAGAAAAAATGTGGATATAAGCAAATTTTTAAAGTTAAGTGCGTTTCTGAAAAAACCAAGCGAAGGATATACTACAAAGAAGTCTAAAGTTTTCACTAAAGACGAGTTTGATAAATTTTTGTTTGAATCGCCAGATCAATTGCCCAATCAATATTGCAAAGCATGTAGTATACTCTACTAAATTATAAAACTATTTCAGATTGTTTTGTTAATTGGGGTTACCGACGCCTGTCGATGCGACGAAATGGTAAAAATGAAGACTGTCGACATTGATGATAAAGAAAATGTAATAATTATCAAAATCCCAGACAGTATAACACGACAAATTAGATCTTTTACGATAATTGGTCAAAACTACATTAAACTGTATAAAAAGTATGCATCACTACGGCCTGAAAATTTCACAGAAAACCGATTTGTTATCAAGTACCAAAATGGAAAGTGTTACCGAAGCGTCATGGGAATACATTCGATCAGCGCAGTAGCCCAAAAAGTAGCTAGTTATTTAAATTTAAACGATGCAAGCGCATACACGGGTCACTCTTTACGACGAACTTTAGCAACACTTTTAATTGATGGAGGCGGAAATCTAGAATGCCTCAAACGACATGGGGGCTAGACGGTTGCCGAAGGATATATAGAGGATTCAATAAGAAATAAGAACGATAATGCTCAAAAAATTTTAAACCCTCATGATTCGCCAATATCGGGAATGATTGCTAAAAGTTGTTCTCGACCATCAGTACCATCAACAATTACCAATGTGTATCAAGAGTCGGGAACATTTTTTCACGGTTTCAATTTTGAAAATGCCTCATTAACTAATTGTACTTTTAATATTACTATAAATAAAAATGATGTTTAATTGTTGTTAATGACATTTGTATTGTTGCTTTGTGACATGTTTCATATTGTTGCCATGACAACATTTTTCCCTCCGCCGTAAAGAAATGGAAAAAAACTGCTGCCTGCGGAGACATCAAACTTTGACAGGATCAAGTTAGATAAGTAATGTCATCATTATTTGACGTTTGAAGAAAAAATTATGTACCGTGTATCTAGATTCTAGGATTTTTCTTTGAAGAGTTTTCGCCGAAATGGACATAAAAAACATACAACGACATGGTATTATGTGTCGGAGCCAATAATGCTATTGACAAATATTAGAAAGTTGCCAATAAAGTTCGTGAAATATTAAATGTTCACTATTAGTGAAGCTAAAATACGAACATGTATTAATTTCACAGTAAATCACAGTACTTTAGTTGAGTTAGCTTGTGTTTCTGCAACTTTGCATTCATTTTTTTATATAGTTTATTACTACTCTCAGAAATTCTATACACTTTTTATACAATAATACTTACATTTTACATTAACATTCAACAAAAGTGTTCAGTTCATTTGGATAATATTGAAATTACTAAAATTCCGATACAAAACAAGTTTTAGTTTTAAATAACCGCGAAGAGAATAGAAGATATAACCCTGGACGAGTTTCTGATTGAAAAATATTTGTTGCGAACACCGAGTAAAAATACGTGTCTGAAACCAATAACCAAAGCGGTACCAAAGAGGTTATCTAGTAAAGGATGGGAGTATTTTTTATAGGATATATTTGAAAATTAGATAAAATTCCTCCTTCAACAAGTTCCAGTAGAATTAGAACAAACAAAGATATTATTGAATTTGATAATTAAGATATCTGAATAATATTAATTGTAGATTTTTATTATATAGGTATCTCAGGGTTCTTATTTGAGTTCAGAAATATCTTTGTCTTTATTCAGTGTTCAATAATAAACAGGAGTAGAAGAAAATAAATAAAATTTAAATTTGTTCAATAAAATTAAGTATAATGAGAAAATATATTGGAAAATTATTATACGTTAAAACAAATCACAATTCACAGCCCAAGTTAAATTAGCTTTTAAAAATAGATACTACTTTACATATTTACAGGTTAAAAACAAATATATAATTCAAAATAATTTTATTTGATTGTTTCTTTTCAAAACTCTATAATTTTGCAATATTGGTCTAGAAAACCAGTTAAATTTAAATTATTTTAACTCTATACTCTCCCTGTTTTTTTTTTTCATTAAAATTTTTAAATATAGAAATGTTCTTTTATCACAACTCTCTAGCAAAAATTCCTTTTTTTGTTGTGCGTAGACGGAATCTAGATTCTCTGAGACAATGAACTCTCTTAACATTCCTTCCTATATCTTTTGGCTGCAAAATTATCATTGTTTATCGTTCTCCCGATGAATCATAACTTATTTGTACTTACAAATACTGCAAACTTCTCCCAATCAACATTACTAGTCCAGAATTGCTACCACTTTTTACCTTTTACTTAAAAAAAATTACTCTTACACCATTCAAAACTGCCGGAACTAGTTCACTTTTCAGGATTCGATGTTCTTCTCTCTAGGGTCAGCAAAGATATCCAAACTCTCGTCTTCCAAATCTAAATTAAATAAAAAATTTGCTTCCACCAATCGTTTTTTAACCTATTATATTTTAGTCGTTCAAAATTACACACAATCCCTAGTTTTCAAGAAGTAAATTTTCCATTTTTGTTTTCTATAAACAAATGTAACACTGGACTTTGTCTGATTAACTTTCTACAAAAATTTTCAGAGTTTTGAAACCGATGCGGGACACAAAAGGGACTGTTAATCGCTTACATTTTGTTTATTGAGACAGCTGAGAACAGGTAAATGATTTTATGTGTTGCCAAAACTCTACATAGAAATGTCATATCGTAGTTATAGATAAAAAGATATAGACGACATTAAAGACGATTTTATGAAGAACGAAGAAGGTAAGAATAAGACATGGATGACGAGAGAGATTCTGCAGCTGATGGAAGAAAGAAGGAAAAACAAAAAGAATCACTCTATGTATCTGTCATCAGCAAAAATAACATTAGAGAGGTGCAACTGCTTATCAAGAATACACCAGTGGACCGAGTAAAACAGTTTACCTATCTTGGAACAATAGTAAACGAACAAAAAGATCACTCACAAGAAGTAAAATGTCGAATAGAGAAGGAATATAATAGGAATGCATTCAACAAAATGGCCAAACTCTTTAAAAGCCACAACCTCAATCTGGAGATAAAAGTAAGGCTCCTACGATGTTATATCTTCTCGATATTATACTACGGAGTTGAATCCTGGATACTCAGTGAAGCAATTGAGAAAAAATATGAAACCTTCAAGATGTGGCTGATACAGAAGAATCCTGAGGATATCATGGACGGACAACATAACCAACGAGGCTGTACTACGAAGAACGTAGAAAGAAACAGAAGTGATGTATACGATTAAAAGGAGAAAGAATATCTTGGACAATGAGAAACGGCACTAAATACAGATTACTGAAAATAATCCTTCAAGGGAAAGTATTCGGAAAGCGAGGAATTAGGAGAAGAAGAATATCATGGTTAAAAAACCTGAGGAAATGGTTCTCCACAACAACAACTAATCTATTTAAAGCATCAGTTTATAAAATAATTATAGCCAGCATGATCGTCAATATTCGAAACGAATAGGCACCAAAAGAAGAAGAAGTTATAGATATTCTATGTCATATTGCAGATATTCTACAGCGACTGGTCAGTGGAAGGATGGTCAAATACAATGGATAAATTTAATTGAACTGATTTCATTTGCGGCAAAATATAAAAATTGCATACGAAAGCTGCACTCTTCACCTTAAAATGTATTTTGATTTTTGTCTATATAACTTTTACCGTCGAGTTAATACAAATTTTGTTTAAAAATTTAATTTCGCGTGCTGCCACATTACTGACATTGAAAATCGCCGGTCGCTTCAGGCATTGTTTCTGAGAGAACGGTTCATTCTACACAAGAGGTATTAACAATCATTTTTGTTCAAAATTATCTTTGTTGTCAGCTTGTTCGTCTCGTTTTTAGAGATCAAATCTCTGACGATGATTTTTAATAAATAAAAATGTTTTTTTCCTTCCAGTTCCGTCACTTGTAGATGTTAAGGTCAACAGTCATTTTTACAACAAAAAACCCCTATGAAATTATCTTCTAGTACGTTTATGTTTAACAGAACATTTTACCATGGCTAACAACAATTTTTGTTAATGCCGTGAAATTAAGTCCGATACGAGTAAATGGAATATTTGAAGAAAAATACAAACTATGCACAAGAGTATGAACACCGACGGGTATTCACTTATACTTGCTCGACTGCTATCGTGGGAACTTTTTGAATATCTTCTATCTTCTGTTTTCTGATGCTATTTGAAGATGCGGTGCTTCAGCCTTTGGGAACAAGAAGCGAACAAATGAGTGAAAAAAAGGTAAATCCGGCTTGGTGAGATGGTACCACTTGAAAAGAATATTGTACGGGATTTTGGCTTCGAATTAGGTCAGTTAAATTTGGTGATTATGTCAGGTAAATTCGATTTCATATTAAAACATTTTCTTTTGAATATTTACAACAGTTCCATAACATATTATATATTTTACTTATAATTCTAAAGCTTGTACCAAAGTAAAAGCGTATACAAATCTATGTGCTGACTTTATACGAGGTAGGGTGAAAAGAATTAGTATCCGAGACTAAAAGAATATCAAAAATCGATAAAAAAATATTTTTGACAGTTTATTAAACAAAGAGTGTGACAGTTGAACTAACGGAGTCGGTAACATCAATGGACAGCAAAATACATACGAGAAAGTTGCTTAAGCAATTATAAAAAAAGAGAGAAAATACTTGGACCAGCAGATAAAGGATAAATAAGACCTGGTGGGAGATATAATCGAAGAGACATACATAATATATATTATATTAAAATGCAAAAGAGAAAAGTCCTAGCATTAGATTACTTGCGATTGTACACGTCGACCTGTTAAGATTATTTGTACTGTCACCTTGTGTATCGGAATCATTTTCTATCCGACTAGCACCTCAGTATCTGCTTTTCTGCGATGTTTTTTTGTCCATTTGAAGGAATAGTTTGACAACCTCTTTATTTGGCTATTTATCTATTATAGTTTTGTTCTGGCGTGTTAAATCAGTGCGTTTTCCATTTACTGTTATCCCAAATATCCAACTTTCGTCTAAAATGATTTTGTCTTATCCCTAGATCGAGTCTAAACAAGACAGATACACCTGTTCACATTTGGGATACTCTGTTATTCCCTTTCTTGATCACCAAGCCAGTGCAACCCCAAACCAGTCTTGATTAATGTTCCGTACCCAATTTTGGGCTTAGGCAGATTACTACTTCGTGTATTGTCAGAGCCTTTGTCTTTGAATAATTTTTGATTTTGTACTGGCATCGGACCCACATTAATTTGGACCAAAGAGGATCTTAGCTACTTAGGCTGCCACATATAAAACGTTTCTCTCCGATGGCACTAGAAATCGGTCCTTGGTCCCCTTAAACTATGCCTTCAACCTTGACGGTCCTTTCTTCCAACCTATTTTTCAATTTCTTGTCTATGGTGGCTTTTTGTCTTTTCAATATTTGTTTTTAGTACGGTCTCTTCTGCCCTCGTTTTAATACGTAATCAGTAGACATACTGATGATGTCATCGGCATAGACGTCAATCTGTATTACTTTATTTGTTAGGAAATTAGCTCTTCCTTTAATCAACTGTCTTATCAGATATTCCAGATACAGTTTGAATAGTGTCGGCACCAGCTCTTCTTGCTTTATTCCTTTGACTATTGAAAAGTTGTCAGTGAGCTCATTTTGTATTCTGACAGTTGCTGTTGAAAGTTTTTGGGTTTCATCAAAACTAATATCAGCTACAAAAGCATATTTAATACTGGCCGGATGTGCCACACATACGTTATTGTTGTTAACTATCTGCCTCTATTTTTTCCCCTCTCACTTTCTATCTCTTTCCTTCTCTCAATTTTTCTCTTTTCCTCTCTCCCTCTCTTATGATACTTGAAAGTTTTAAGTGTAGTGTCTTTGTTTTTTATGTAATAAAGAGTCACCCAATTTACACAGTTTAATTTTACAGACTTACCAACGTACTTCGCTGATAGGTCGTTGAGGGTACATATCTTCGGTATGACAGAAGATGCTTCATATTTTGTTGATTTCCACATTCGCACAAATCGTCATTTGTAGTTTGCAGCTTACATTTTATTTTGTTGATCTTTTCAGGAGCTACGCCATGCCATACGGCTTAATATCTTCCAGATCGGGGATACTATTGAAGGGCTTCTCTTTTTGGGATGGTGGGTAATTTTCTAGTGGGTCGACTGTCACAAGCAACTGACACTTGTACAGTGGGTGACGTTTATCGAAGATTTGTTTAAATTTCTCTTCATATTCAGCAGCAGCTCCGTTCTTTGGATGATAAGAAATCTGCTGCCTTATACAGGATATTGATGAGTCAGGCTTCTTACATCCGATTACTATCCTACATATCTCCTTCAAGGCTACCTTAATTTGTCTTGCGTGTACTAATCGATTCCAGAGTGAGCAGGTATACTTACCTGTTGAAAAACACATTTCCCGTGCTGTTATTTTCATTATGTCAGAGCTTGCGCTCCAATTACTTCCAGCCAGTTTTCTTAGTGTAGGCTGTTATGACTAATTTTCTTCTTCTTAACGTGCCCTATCAAGTTCACTTGACGTTGGCGATTAACATGGCGAAACTGTCTCTAATTTTACAGACAAGAATAATAAATAAAGATCCGAACCAGCCCTATGGTTACAAATCTTAGACTTAATGTTTTGGTATTCTTCTCAACAAACCTTAGAGGCCCAAGGGTTCAATGGTTTTCTTCTATTTCTTTCTGTACCATTTCAATATTGTACCCTCACTAATTTCAGTTCTTTTTTATGGACTCCATTAATTTTTTTCGGAAGTGTCCTCATTTTCAATTTGTACCACCTTTAAGAAACTACTTTAGTTTTAATGGACTGTATCTTTTTGCTGATTAGGAACTTTTTTTGAGATAAAATGTAAAATAAAAATACTTTTATTTGATTGTCGAACATTTATTATTCAACTGCTTTACAAGAAGCAAAAACAGGCTATTATGAAGTGAAAATCGGTTGTACTCTAAAATCTACTAGTAATTTGACTTAACTTTAATTTAAAATTTTCGAGAATTTGAGAACTGTTTATGATTTCTACCTCTAGTTTCCTACACCTCTCTTCTTCTTGTCCACGTTTCTCCTTCACCTCTTCTTTCCCTTACCCACGCTTCTGCTCTTTCCCTTCATCGTTTTGTGTACGTTTCTTCTTTACCTTTCTCTTCTTGCGTACACTTATCATTTTCTCTTCTTTTTTACCTTCTTGCGTACACTTATATTTCCTCTTTCATTTTTTACCTACTCTTTTCATTGTTCTCTTCCATTTCTTGGCTTCTTCTTCTTCTTCAGCCTGTATTTTCGGCCACTGCTGGGCATAGGCCTCTTCCATTTGCTTCCATTGATTTCTGCTCTTGGTTGATTTTTCGGTATTATCTCGGTCAACATGTCTGATCCATTGCCACTTGAGCCTTGCTATACGTTCTGAGACATCAGTACAGTAATCTTTGTTCTTTCACGAATGTCGATCTTTCGAATTCGGTCTCTTAAACTAATCTCTAGCATGGCCCTCTCCATCGCTCTTTGGGTTGTACTGAGCTGCTCTAAGGTTTTCTTTGTAAAGGCCATGGTCTCAAGTCCATATGTAGTTACAGGCAAGATACATTTGTCAAAACTCTACGTTTTAGACACATTGGTATGTCTTTATTCTTCAAGATAAAGCCTAACTTGCCGAAAGCTAAGACAATAGATCACATGCTATAAGTCAGTTGAAAAAATATCCGTAAGGGGCGCTTACGTCGAGGTTTGGTATTAAATCATAACCTCATACTATTCCTCAATACATTTTAATACATTTTTGCAAATTTTCAGCTATAGTTTCACAGTGTTTAAAATTTGTGGAATAAGTGAGTTATTTAATGTTTAGCTTGAACATTTTTGCATAATGGATATTTTAATTTAAAAGTTTGTTTTTTATTTTCTGTCTCATAGTTAACTATTGAAATAAGAAAATTAAATCTTGTTTAAGTATTATATTTTTCAAGTTTAAAACAAATTATAGTTGACAAAAAAGTAGTAACAAGTCACAAATATTATAATACGTAAAACTAATAACAAAAATAAGTGCTATCCTACCAGAAATTTTAATTGATCAATATAGGTAGATCTATAGATAGGAAAATAATTTGCAAGTGTTACTTATGCTATTTTTAAAATTATAAATCATAAAACAGTTATAAATTATTTCATTTATATATAGGAATAATTAGAAGAAATTATATCTTTCAGTATTTTATATTTTTTTGAAAATCCTATAATATTTTTAACAGTACATTAAAACGGAAAAATCTTGAACAACATAAGAGTCGCAGACGACACCGCTGTATTTGCAGAAAGTCTAGAAGCACTGCAACGCTTAGTAAATAGATTACATCAAGTCAGTATCGAATATGGACTTTTACAAATGAACATTAAAAAAATCAAGTACATATGATTATTTCTAAGCAACATACAGTAGGAAAGCTAGATATCGAGGGCAAGCAAGTAGAAAGAGTGAATAATTACAAATATCTGGGAACGTGGATAAATGAAAACAATGACCAAGGTAGAGAAATAAGGGCAAGCATTGAAATTATTGTAAGACAAGCATTAAAAAAAATAGAATAGAATAGAATAGAAATATGCTTTATTGTCACTGAAAATTATTGAACAATTTTATGGACAAAGCTAAAAAATAAATCAGTCAAATAATACAAATAATACAAAAAGTATAAAACAAAAACAATATAGTAAAAAACAGAATAACACAATTATAAATTAGTAAAATTATTGTATAACCTACATAATTTGTACAGACAACAACAAATGAGACAAATTGTAGCCACTGCTTGAGACACCCAAATGTAATTATAAACAATACTAATTTTGTTTCTTTGTTATACATTGAAAACAATGAAAAATGAAAACAATGTTTGTTAATCGAGACCTTCCTATGGAGCTGAGAGTAAGAGTCTTAAGATGCTACGTTTTCCCGACTTTGTTGTATGAAATGGACAACTGGACACTAAAAGTGGATAATATAAAGAAGTTGGAATCATTTAAGATGTGGTGCTTTATAAGGATTTTGAAAATACCATGGACCTAAAGAGTTTCAAATGCAGAAGTGTTAAGAAGACTTTAAAGGGATTTCGAGGTGATAAAGCACATCAAAACAAGAAAGCTGGAATATTTAGGCCACATTACCAGAGGCGCAAAATATGAGATATTAAGGTTCGTAATGCAAAGTAAAATCAAGGGTAAAAGATCCATAGGAAAACGAAGAATTTCCTAGCTAAGAACCTAAAAGAGTGGTATAGTTGCAGATCAGTAGATCTTTTCAGAGCAGCCACCAATAAAGTACGAATAGCTGTGATCATAGGCAACCACCGTTAGGAGAAGGAACTACAAAAAGAAGAATAATATTTTTAACGATGATTCTACGATTGGCAACGGTCCTTGTTTTTATTATTTCTTCTGTTAACTGAGCTCCTTTTTTAAATAGAGGTATATTTTTTCCCTTTTTCCTCTAAAAGATGTTATATATTAAAACCCCTGACCGCTAAAATAAATTCTCCTTCTTCGATAAGTTCTAAGTTCCGCACTGTAATTTTACTATCTGAAATACTGCCTCCAAAAATATCATATACATAATATATAATTTCACCTTTTTCAGATAATGCTAGTAGTATTTTAAAGGTATTGGTTCCATAATATATAGAATATATTGTACGGTCCAGATAATTTGTACTGGTTTTCACAAGTTGTTGCAATGTTCCAAAAGTTAATTTTTTTTGAAGCAAGTGTAAAAATGCTTGGTCCACTTAACAAATATTTTTCAGACAGTTTGAATGTCTACTGCAAAAAAAATGCTTTAATGTAGAATAAAACAAATTAGGTCTATATTTCATAAGTGTTATTAACAGTTCATTTTTTGTGTTATAAACAGTTTCTTCTGACAAGAAGTCATTTAAAATGAAATGACGTTTATTCCGTGTTATCACAGTTTGAGTTGTAATACATGTTTTTAAATTCTCTGATTTTTTTTGTTAGCAGGTGTCTCTGTTGAACCACACTTTTTGTATCATTCTTAACTGTTTGTAATAATTCTGTTTCTGTTTGGTCTTTTTGTTTGTTTGGTGGCAATACTGCTGCACAAAGTATCTTTCTATATATATTACTCCTCGTAGAGTCATTCATTTGAAACTTCATGTTTTTTAAGGATCTTCCATTGTCCTAAAAAACAAGACGGTATAACTTTCATTTGAAAAGTGCCTGGAACAGATTTTTGTGTGCTTGCTAATATTTTTTTCAGACCTGATAACGATTAACCATCGTTTTTGTAGTCTAATTTAATGGAAATTTATGAAACTTAACATTATCAGTTTTATTGGAAACTGAATTGCATTGTGACACACAACAATTGTAAAGCATACTATAAAGTTTTAATAAAAGTACCCAAATGATTTAATTGTCCTAATTAACTTATTAAAACTGAAATCGCTGTGTAAATAAATGGCAGATTAAAATAAGGTTATGTTTTAATACCAAACCCTGACGCTAGCGCCACCTACATGCATGTGATGTATTGTTTGCGTTTTTTTATTTCGGCTATTTGGTTTTTTATTTCTTGGCTACGCTTCTCATTTTGCTCTTCTTCCATTTCTTGCTTAAGCTTCTCCTTTTTCCTTTTCTCTTCTTGTCTACGTTTCTCCTTCAACTCTTTCTCTTGTTGCCTACGCTTCTCCTTTACCTCTTCTCCTTCGTGTCTACGCTTCCCCTTTTCCTTTTTCATTTTTTGCCTACGCTTCCCCTTTTCCTCCCCCATTAAAAAACATGCGGGAATCCGGACGTATCCATTCTTCTACTTTTTCGTCAAAGGAATGGAATCTTTTTTCTATATGGAATAAATCCTACGCAATTATCGTAACAATATATTAAGATGATACAAATCTATTAAAAAATAAATCATTGAATGTGCTCATTAGGAAGAGAAATTGGTGGAAAACTTAAATAATACGTTTTCTATTATGTAATTCTTTAAAGTGTTTGTAGACATCAGAAGGTTCCGAGTCTTAATAAGGACAAAATATCATCACACTGGAAAGAGCATATATGTCCAAGTGAAATCACTAGGTTCTTCAGCAATCAGACAGCGGATTCTCTACTCTAAGGTCGTCATGTGCCACAAAATTTTGATTCAAAGAGCCAAGAGAAAAAGAAAAAAAATTAATGTACAACATGATCATTTAAAAAATCTGACATTATGAATTCAAAGAGCAATATATGCAGAGTGTTGTGGGAAAGAAGGAACAATAAAAATTAAAAATTCTCTAAATTAAAATTATATCGGTATATTTGCTGTAATGAACAGGCAGAGTATTGATGATTAACTAAAGATTATTGTTTTTTTCAATTTTTTTTGCATCTATCGTAAAATAATTATTTAGTTATATTACTACTTACAAAGTGGTTCTATGAAATGTGTTATTTCATTTTCACCTGTAGTGTTATTAAACTATCTCTCTAGCGTGCCTTATTCTATTAGTAAATCGATTATTAGATAAATATTTTAGAATTATATACAAAATATCACTTGTTAGTAAATCATATAAAAGGTTATTTAAATTGTATCAAACTTTATATTTAAAAAACAACTTATTACGCACAATACATCAGTTTATTGGCCCAAACTCGCCATACACTCCAATGACATCGAACTCGAATCAAGGAGCGTAGTACCCAGGAGGTGGTACTATAGTGCAGCGGCTAGGCGACCTTGGGAAGTGGCACCGGCACCAAGAAGATATCCACTACAACCGGAGATGCCGATGATCAACACGGAGGAGCGGATCTGAAGCGGTACCGACGCGGTACCTAGTTCACGAGATTTCATTTGTCCGGTGTACAATGTTGTTGTCCTATCCCATCTTGTTCAAGTTTTGTTTTTATTTTTGTTGTTGTTGTTGTCTTTCTCCGGTACTCTGACTCTTGGTTGTTCACCTCGCTGTTTTATGGTAACTGAAGCTTATCTAGTAAAACACTTTAAGAATTCTGTTTCAATTCATATGTTATCTTAGATTGAATAATGAAATTGACGTCGTTTAAATTTGTTAAATCGATAAATGAACTTATAAGGATAAGGCAGACAACTTTTGTATTTTTATAATAACATACACATATTTGAGTGATCTTTGTGGTAGTTTCTATAACACAGAAATAATGAAATTATTATATACTAATTGCCAAATATGTTTTTATTATACTTATTTTAAGTTATTGTACACAAAATTAAAAAACTTTCAAAACACGTAAATGAACATCAGAATCTAATGAATAACAGATATCCAGTAAAAGAACACAACTTGTAGACACATTGTGGGTATTATAAGTATGTATTTATTACAAATATTTGTATTTAACATGGTTATTAAATCTTTCCCTTACATTGTACGGGAGTTATATTGTAAAACCCTCTAGCATTTCCTCTTTTAGGTTCTGCAATTTTGAACAAAATGTTTTCTGAGGAATACCAAATTTGATCTGTAGTTTGGGACCATTTCCACAATTTTCTATTGGAAGTTTGGACCATTGTTGTTACTTCAGAGTCACTACTATCTTTATTGGTAATTTTTCCTGGAAAATGTTGACCATCATATTTTACCATAACAAAATCATCTATTTCAAACATCACTTATTTGTTATCAGGCACATTGTGGTTCTCTACATCAGGCAGAATTATTTCTTCTTTACTTACTAATTCCGTATGGATATTTTGTTTGTTTAATACCCTTTTCTTCATAATGCGATCAAGCTTGTTGTTTTTCTTTCCTTCCAATTCTTATTTCCGTTCTTATTTTCTCGCCTGTATTTTTTATAATGTACCCATTTTCTCCCTCTCTTTGTTATCATTTGTTAAGTTTCCGTAAATTCTTGAGACTGAATATATTTATATTCAGTAATTTCTTCACCTAGAGCTATTTTGCTAAACTTAGATTCATTGATTTGAACTTCTTTATCTTCTATATCACTCTCCCGTGCTTGAGTTATGCTAGTGTCTTAAGAATTGTTAGCAATAAATTCTGTTTCTTCTTTTATTCCTATATCATTGTTTGTACCAAAATGGGTAATGTCATCAAATTGGATAGGCAACTGGTCCATAACTGATTCTGTTAAATGAACCGAGTAAGGGTTCAGTATCATTTAAGACACTGTTTCCTATTTTATTTGTACAAAATTTGTATACAGTGCAAATGTCACTTGTTTCATCGATCATTAAAAAAGAATTTAAAACTTAATGAGTGCTAATGAAATCCTGATTGGATGGTTCTAATTCATTAGTGTTTATGTTTATCTCTTTTCTAAAGATTTCGTTTCTTCTGAATGATATAAGTTTGGTGTAGTCAGCGTCTGAAGCCATTTCTTATTATTTCTGCATTTATTCATTGTTTAAATGCTCTTTGAAATAATGGGACAAATGTTACTTTTGGTACGGGCTTGTTTATGTTCTCGTATAATTCTTTTCCAAGCAGTTTTAAGCCGCTTGAACATGGGACGTCTCAAGGTTGCAATACGTGAGTTGCATTTTCAGGGCCACTACTTATGTTGTAGAAATCTTTGAAACCCTTTGGTCCTAAGAGCTTGCCTGTCTTAGGACAAACTGTACACCGGTTTCGTCAGCATTATAAATTTTTGTTGGTACTGAAATAATGTCTTCACAGCCCTCATTATGAAGGTAATATTTTAGATCGTCAAACCAATTTCTTATAGGTTCTCCAGTAACTGAAACCCGCGCTTTAAAAATAATTTCAGTATTTCTGCACACATATATTTTATCAAGGCATGAGCTTGAACTAAGTGAAAACATGTTTTAAGCCGTACATGGTTAAGAAATTTCGTAGATACAAATACAGATAGGCAATAAAAAGTGTATTAAACCCCTCGCATGTATATGAATAGTTAATTCTATTTCCTGCGCTCACATTATTTGATATTTTTTAATCCGTTACTAATTGCAATTTCTTTTGCAAGTAACATTAACTGTACAGTAGGCAAAAAATTATTTAATTGTAACGTTATTATCGCAATTACTGTCGTATTTTCCTTAACATGTTGATTTCTAGATATGTAATTACAGAGTTGCTTCAAAGTGATCTACATAAAATTATAGTCTCACATCAACCCCTTTCATCGGACCATATAAAAGTTTTCTTATACCAGATTCTTAGAGGTAAGTAAAGAATTAATTTGTTTATGTAAGATACAATTTGATAAAAAACTTCACTACAATGAAGTAAAAACTTCTCTAGAGTAACTGCGATATGATAATTCTGTCTCCGGCTTCTATACAACATGTAGCTTCTCCTTTTCAAAAATTTTAAAATGTTTGTTTTTCTTTGTGTATTGTATTTTGTATTGTTATGTCCAAATTTATATTTATGACATTCTACTCATGTCGGATAGGCCACAACTGACGAAATGCCCCTGAAGATGATCTATTTATCGAAAGTACTTGGGCAAGATTAAATTAATCACCGTGTTCGATAGTTGCCTTGTATACCGTCAAAGTTTAAAAATAAAAGTTTTGTTGCAGTTGCTACATTTAATTTTGTATACACAGTGTATACAAACTTAAATGTGGCGACTGCCCAAACACTTCCATCGGTCAAACTGAAAGAAATTTTAACAAACGTATAGCGGAACACAAAAGGGCTTTCGAGAATAGAAAAACAGATTCTACATACGCATTTCACCTTCAAGACCATATTCATTCTTTTAATGACCAATTTGCATTGCAATAAGGGCCTGCAGACACTTTAAGGAGAAGGAGCTACACAGAGCATGTATTCAAGTAAAACAATAGGAAATAAGCAACTGTGCAACCTAACATTAGGTTAGTTAGAGTTACAACATTGATACTGTAAAATATTTTACGTATTTAAAATCCCTAGGTACACACGATAACAACGTTGGTAAGGAAGTGAAGAAACGAATATTTAACTCGAAAAAATCTACCAAAATTTAATTAAGCAACTAAAGTCATTCAACATCTCAGTAAAAACGAAATGCCAAATATACAAAACCATACTAAGACCTAGACACTTACCTGTAACAGTGACGAACTCAATTTGCTACCTCTAAAAGAAAAAATTTAACCCAAATGTACTTCCTCCTCCTAAGTGCCTTCTCTGTTGAGGTTGGCGATCAATATGGCAAATTTCTCTCTGTTCTGGGCTTGATGAATTAATTCATTTCCTCTTCTATGGGTCCAATCTTTGACGTTTCGTAACCAAGATTTTTTCTTTCATCCTATGCCTCTTTTACCTTCAATCTTGCCTTCTTATATTACCTGAAGCTGCTCACATTTCCCTATGGCGCATTATGTGTCTTAAATATGACGTCTTTCTAATGTACAACGGTTTAAAAAAAAATGGCATCCAGCGAAGATATAATTTTGAATTATACGAAGATTTTATATCGCTAGTTCATGCAACTAAAAGAAGCAGTAATTTCTAAGTATAATCGATCGAGTAATACATATTTATCAGAATTAATGTAAAAGGTCTGTTCGTATTTCCAGGTAGTCGCTTACGTGAGTGTGAGTACATTCGTGCTTGCCCGATTACTAATACCCATTCAATCCTTTTTTATCCGGTTAGTTTATTGGATCATACAGTTACAATGAAAACCACGATGTTTTGTACAGGTTTTTAAATATAATAATTAAAACCTTTGCCAATTACATATATTAATAACGAGTATATCTGAGAAAATAGTTCATCGCTTCGTGACGTGGAGAAAAGAGGAGATAGTGAATATGTTGAGACAGAAACAAAATACATGGCAGCATTGACAAGAGGGAATTGCATCATATCTCCGTTATTATTTGTCCGATTGGAGTGTGTGTTGGGCTAAATGAAACGGGAGGGGATAACGATTATATTAAGATAAAAATAGGGTTTATTAACTTTTTTTTCTACGCCGAACGCCTACTTGCTAAACCAGACCCTTTTTTGTCATCCAGAGATCCGGAAGCGGAATGCCCGCTGTATGGCCGGCATTACATATCAGCAAGGAGACTTCCTGTCTCGTTCCAGGTAGCGCTTAGAAGACCTTCATAGCTCCTAGTAGGACATCACTCCAAGACGTGCATTTCCTCCTTCCCCACAGTTGGACTCACGCATTCTAACTCATCCAGTCTGACCCACTTTTCTAGCTTCAACTTACAATATCTTTCCCTCTAACCTTTGCCGTTAGTCCAGCTGTCTTTCTTCCTCTTCTTTATTTATTAACCTAAAGAAGGCGTCTGGCTAAGTATGAAAAAAACAACTAGCCGAATCCTAACATTTTTTTTAACCTATTCTCTATCCTTCCATTGTTGGATATAGGTCTCGCCGAGTTCTGTCCATCTTTCCCTATCATGAGCTGTTCTCTGCCATGTGGGACCTCCTTGTTTCCTGATGTCATCTTTTCACCTCAGCTGTGGTGTGTCTCTTGATCTCTTTGCATTGTACGGACGCCACTTTCCGATGGCATTGTTCCATCGTCCGTCTTGGAGACGTTCATTGTGTCCAGCCCATTTCCATTTCAGTTTTGTTTGCTTGTTCTATCGTGTCTACTGTCTTTGTTCTGGTTCTGATCCACTGGTTACGTTTTCTATCTTTAAGTGATATACCCAACATTTGTCTCTCCATCGCTCTTTGTGCCTTCCTTATCCTATCCAAATTGGCCTGTGAAAATGTCCATGTCTGTGCTCCGTAGGTGAGCACCGATATTATACAGGAGTTATATATCTTGCTTCGTAAGTATAGAGGGATTGTTTGATTTTTTAGAACGTAAGAAAGTTTTGCCGAACGCTGCCCATCCCATTCTTACTCGTCTCGATATTTCGGCTGTTTGATTTTCTCTGTTAGTTCTGATTGCTTGTCCTAGATAGATATACTCATTTACCTGTTCTATTTTTTCTGTTTGTATTTTGATTGCCTCTTGGTCTTCCGTGTTTGTCATTACTTTTGTTTTGTTGAAGTTAATTTTTAGGCCTTTTTGCAGTGATTTTTCATGAAGTTCATTCAGCATTAATTCCAGTTCTTGTCGTTCCGAGGAGATCAGGAGTATATCATCCGCATATCTAAGGTGATTTAGGTATTTTCCTTAATACATATTCCTCTGTTTTCCGCATCTGTTGATTTTATTATGTCTTCGAGGGTCAAGGTAAACAGTTTAGGTGAAATTATAACTTATCCTTCGCCTTGTCGGACTCCTTGTTTAACTTTTATATTATCCGTTATTAATTTGTCGTCCAGAATTACGGTCATGGTTGCGTTTTGGTAAATATCATGTATCAATTGTCGGTATCTTGAATCTATTCTACTATTGACCAGAGCTTCAACCGCCCAGTGTTCAATGCTGTCGAAAGCCTTTTCATAATCTACGAATGCTAAGTACAGCGGAAGGTTGTATTCATTGGTTTTCTCAATTAAGATTTTAAGCGCATGTAGATGGTCGATTGTGCTGTGTCCTTTCCTGAATCCGGCCTGTTCCACTGGTTGGTAGTTATCAAGTTTATAGGTTAGTCGGTTGTTTATTATTCTTGTTTATTATGTCCCCTGGAGGAGGAGGCCACCATAGGAGGCCTATGTCCCCTGCTGGACATAGGCCTCCCTTATTTTTGTCCATTGTGTTCTATCTTGAGCATGTTCTATCTCGAGATGGTCAGTCCAAAGAGTAGGGGGTCTTCCTCTACCTCTTTTATCTAACCTTGGTATCCACTCAAACAATCTCTTCGTCCACCTCTCTGTCATGGGTCATCACAGGCAACACAGACTGGTCAAATGTTTTACGTTTTAAAGAAATTGGTATATCGCTTTTAAATATGTCTTTGAGTTTTCCATATGCTGTCCATGCTATGTTTATTCTTCTTCGTAGTTCGCATGTTTGGTTGTCTCTTGTGATCTTTATTTCGTGTCCAAGGTATATGTATTTTTCCACCAACTGTACTTCATTGTCTCCAATATTGGCTTTATATTGGAAAAATTAGCTTTATTGGTTTATCGCTGAGTACTGTTCTAGAACCGTCCAATAAATATTTTTGTTTCTTGGCAATAAACGCATCGATTTATTTTTAATGTTTTTAAGTATTGTTGATAACTAATATTTCTTTATTTCTAATTGCAGGTTTAAAATATTTACATTCAGCTAGGATATTACATAGGGATATTAAACCCGGGAATCTTCTGGTTAATAGTAATTGTGTTCTAAAGGTAAGTACTTATTTATATCATGTTCCAGAAGACAAAGCTATTTAGCTAGTCTGTTAACTATTATGGTTCTTACTATTTAAAGTTTAATTATACGATGGCTACTCGTGCGGATTTCGCTTTGTATGAACGAGGATTCATTCAGGAACAAGTGGTGTATAAAATTAAGTGTAATTGCGTTGGTAAACGAAATGCAAATTAGGATTTCTGTTTATTCGATTAATTTGAAATTTTATGCCTCGAATATACATACATACATACATTTGAATTCTGTATTTTGACATTTGAAAATCAGTCGATATAGAAGTTTGTTGTTTATTTAAGAGCCATTGCAAGAATACCGTTTTGAGGCCATGGCGTCATCGTGTATGGATGCTAATCAATTTATTTACAACTAAATGATGCGATTGCCAAATTGTCTGATGTAAACATTCTTTTAGCTGTCTTTGAAAGCTCTCGCCCATTTGCGTGCTATTCCATCACTCACAATGTTTTGTCGGTACACTTCACAAATCTAATGGTGAATGTCGTTTCCGCTTACATCTGCCTTTGGCATTAAACAGCGAAAAACAGTCGGCGGAATTTTAAGCAAATGTTTAAACAAGATTGTTTGGTGCATTGGTGTCTTAGGATCCTTAGGATTACGAGTGTTAATGTCGTGATAGCAGCGCTGCGTTAGCTTCGGCCCAACCGGACAATGGCACTACCAGTACCATGGAGTAAATTATAAGAATGGCATTGCCGTTGACTTGTCCGAGTTGACGAGATTGTACATAGCTTTGCATACGTATGCAAATGAAGCATTGGACATAGCGTAGGACAAAGTGCGTAACACTTTGACAACGCGGACAAAGTGATCTTAAGGCAACGTAACTATAATTACGTACAACTTGCAAATTATGCCCTATTTTCCGCGTTCTCAGCGCGACGGCATTAGTGCAGTACACAGTACCCATGCGCGGACCATCTAACGTAGCGCTGCATTGGTGAAATTTCCAAACGGTACTTAAAAACACATCCCGTACATAAATACGTCGTAAATTTGCGACGATTTTGATACTATTTATATTTTTCAAGGCTAAAATAAAGTAGGGCATAATTGCAAAGCATCTTCAGGTCATCGACTTGTTTTTAAACCTCTTCTTCTTATTGTGTCGTCTCCTTTAGAAGGTTGGCGATTTAAATGGCAATTGTAGCTTTGTAAACTGCTACACGAAAGATTTCTGTGGATGAGCGGTCAAACCATCTCTTCAGGTCTTTCAGCCACGAGTTCTGGCGTCTTCCAACTGATCTTTTCCCCTGCACTTTACCTTCCAATATGATTTGAAACACCAACTGAATGTTAATTTATTTTTATGAAATATCCTTACTCTTTAGTAATAATTTATAAATAAATAATTTGGTAGAGATATTGTGTCATTAGAGCATTGAATAATTCGATTTTTATTTTTGTAGATCTGTGATTTTGGTTTAGCAAGAGTAGAAGAACCCGACACGAGCAAAAACATGACCCAAGAAGTGGTTACGCAGTACTACCGCGCTCCCGAGATTCTCATGGGCACCACACATTATTCCGCTGCGGTAGATGTGTGGTCTGTGGGTTGTATTTTCGGCGAACTTTTAGGTCGTCGGATACTGTTCCAGGCACAGAACACAGTCCAACAGTTAGAACTGATCACTGAGCTGCTGGGCACGCCCTCCTTGGAAGATATGAAGCACGCTTGCGAAGCTGCCAAGTCGCATATGTTGAGGAGAGTACCCAAACCACCGTCGCTGTCCGCGTTGTATACTCTCTCGTCACAAGCGACGCATGAAGTGGTTCATTTGTTATGCCAAATGTTGGTTTTCAATCCGGTAAGTCTTCAGATTTTTAGTACTTTTAAAGAATATTGTAATAATCCCGAATATTGATTTTTTTACACTGTTTTCAACAATACAGTCAAGCTGAGCTATAATGTTAACATAAATTTTTCAACGTATATTATTTCTTTCAGTATTGTTGAGATATATTTGTGCTAATGTACCATACCTAGTGATCTATAATATGTTTCAAACGTTAAAATCAGTGTAGTTGTAAATTGCAAGCGAGTTTTCCATGTTTCGCCCATTCAGTGAATTATCATAAACAAATCCTTCTTTCGTATTCAATACCAGTTAACAGTGATAATCCTCTACAAGTACCTGCTTAATACTTTCATTTGCTTCTTTTTTTCAGCGGTCATCAAACAATTAATAATTTTCTGACAACTATAAAATAAGTAAATAATGCGATATTGCTATAAGTCCGCAATAAACTATATAAATTAAAAAAAATAGTAGAAATGGTATAAACACGAACCATACTTTCTGGATTTTAGGTCAGCCTGTGGCACTGTCAACAGAAACCCTTGGTTTTCTTTAATTGGAATTTAACATACCACTACATACGTCAAAGAGAGAGAGAGAGAGAGAGAGAGAGAGAGAGAGAGAGAGAGAGAGTTCAATAGAGTTTACTAAACATATACCAAAATGTATCCTTCTTCTTCCGGAGAAAAGAACAAGCATCTAAATTATAAGGGAGGGAATTGTGCTCCTTCTGATTTGGACTACAGCTCTTGTTTATAAATTGTTTTGTACAGTTCTTACGTTTTTACCTTTTGTGAATAGACTCAAATCATCAGCTATAGCGTTCCTTTACCAGTATAGAGCAATAATCCAGTATATCGTTCATAGCCAAGAGAAAAAGAGCTGGACTTATGACTAATCCCTGAAGTGTACTTTTTCCTTGTATTTTCGTTGTTGAGATGAACACAGAAAGTTCTTGATTGTAAAAAATTTTCAATGAATCGTATCATATTGCCTTAGATTCCTCATTTATGTAATTTTAATAATATATTTAAATCTACACACCGTATCACATGTCTGTCTTGTAGAAGAATACTGCAATGGTCTGCTGACCATATGCAAATCCTTCACGTATCTCTGATTCTAAATCTACTAATGTGTCTATGCAGAATATATTTTGACGAAAACTGCTTTGCTGAGGAATAAATAATTTATTATTTGATAAATATTTTATTAAATACATTTTTCTGTTTTAGGATAAACGAATTACAGTAGTGGAGGCGCTTGCACATCCATATTTAGACGAAGGTAGGTTAAGGTATCACTCTTGTATGTGCAAATGTTGCTACACAACAGCGAGCGGTATGAGGCAGTACACGTCAGAATTCGAAACTACAGCACCACAACCTTTCGACGACCATTGGGAGAAGAAGCTTACAACTGTACAGCAAGTTAAAGGTAAGTAATTGGGCTGTTTTTTAGCCTGCTTAGCACTTTATATTAGGAGGTTTTAATACTTTAGCTGCTGGATAACAATCGGATTGATGGGAGATGAAAATGTAAACTCAAATAGAACATTTTAGATCAGCCTTTTAGCGAATTAAAACACTCGCTACAAATTCTACCTTATAAACTGAAAGTTGGGTATCGAATGTTGAAAAGTTATATCTCTTGCATATTACTTAATGTATGAAGACGCAACATCTTGCACTTCTAAAAGTAAATTGTAGAAGAATAAATAGTATGCGGGCAGTGGACTAGTCTTTGGAAAATTTAAATAATAAGCTATTTTTCTTCACTTTTTTTGGTGGTTCACGAGCTAGATGGAAAATCGAAGGACCACCAAGAATGTTAAATATCTCGTTTATAATATCAAAAACAATGGTAATGTAACATAAATGATTGGAACCGATAGAGAATTTCTGAGCATCATTAAAACATCTAAACTGTAACTAAAGGGCATATTTACCGAAAGGGGAGATACATTGCAAAGAAGAAAATGTTTAGAGATTTAAAAAGGGATTAGCCGGTCCAATAATTTATCATACTGATGACAACTTTCATTAATGGAGAATGCGTCTATAGAACAATAGATGCAATCTATGCAATATAGAACAATTGAACAATAGATTCAATCAAGACTGAAATGTCATAAATCTTTGAAGTGCAATGTAATCTGTTAAAAATTTCCATCTTTATCTCAAACAAGACATTGAATTTTAGGGTATATTAAATCTATTTTGTATTGGTACATTGTGTGTACATATTAAAATGTTAATTTAAATCAAATGCTTAATTGTTCAAATTATAGACATAATTGCTTAAACATATCGTAAAAGTACACCTAACCTAACCTAAACCAACACAGTTCTGTAAGTATGAGGATTTGTGGGTAGCGTAGACCGGTTACGTTATTCTAACAACAAAGAATATCTTTTGTGCCAGTGTAAACTTTTACATCAAAAAGGCAAACCAGAGTTGTACAATAAGATTTACAAAAATGATATGTGTCACAATTGTGAAAATCGTTTCGAAGCATCCACATGGTACCTGTATTTGAAGGGTAAAGAGGTAAGCAGGTTTATGAAGATGTGGTTAATATCATTGGCCATCATTGTTCCTAGTACGCGGTCGTGAAAAATTTAACTGTAAGCTTCAAAAGAGGTGAATTTTGTACTGAAGATCGGGAAGGCCAATTTATGTGCCCTTTGAAATTGGGCTAAAAGGAATATTTGAGTTACTGATTATTTCATATGAACGCGTCCATCATATAGTTTACGTCGATTTGGACTTGAAAAAAATTCTGCATGATAAATCTCCAAATGTTCGAATGTTGATCAGTGCTTGATTTGAAAAAGATGCAAACATCTTATGCAGTGTTTTTGTTATAATTACAACTTAGGTATATTTATACTTCCCGGAAACAAAGAAGCATTAAATTAAATTGATTCTACAAGGCCTAAGCACTTTCGTGTTCAACAATCAGCTGGAAAATTTTTTGCTACAATATTTTTGTATTACCAAAGAGTAATCGTGATTCATTTACTGTATAAGGGTAGAACAATAACTTGTGATTATTATTGGACGTTACAGAACATTTTACGAAAAAAATCCTACGAAGGAAATTGTCCAATTACTGAAAGGCGTTTTATTTTTGTAAGGCGATGCCCCTGTCTATAAACAATTGGTGATTTAGGGTTCGAAGTAATCCAATCTCCACAATATTCACCAGACTGGGCTCCGTCTGACTATAATGTCTTTCCTGAACTGAAAAAAGCCTGAAAGGTAGTAAAATTCCTTCCAACTAATAGATCATCGAAGCTGTGGAAGCCCGGTTTGCAGAGCGATATAAATTTTTGAAAATCTGCAGGCTAGTCTATTTAGTTTTTCTATATCCATTATATAGGGATGATATCTCAAAGTCCAGTGAGAATACCTGTGATTACTAACGTTTTTGCTTGCAGATAAAGAGGTAGACCATAAAGATCGTGGAGACAGTAAGTATATCTCCTCTATCTTCTTTCCCCATAGGGGAGAGGTACTGGAAGAACGTTAGATCAAGTTACAAAGACATCCATTAGATTATTTTAGGCGTATGATACGTAGATTACGTGATGTAAGTAGAAAACACTTGTGTTATACTTAGTGTGGTGATTCGCTGGGCTGACAGACTTACCTACTTCGATGTGTGTAGTGTTTTAGGTTTATGGTTTGAGCCATGATTTAGTGGCAAATTTTACAAATTCTCGAATTCTTGACGACTGAATCAGTTCGACCGATGGATGAGTAGTACGGTAAAAGATAGTGTACGGTAAAAGATAGTGTCTTACGTCTTGGAAATACGCGAGACCATTGATCTGCGTTAAGCATTAATACGTACGAGACAATCAGAAAAACATCATAAGGTCATATATGAAGATTAAAGGTGAATTGAGGCAAGAATATTTGGATGGATGGATTGCAAAGAAACTAGTAGTGTACAAAAACGAAGAAAATAACATTAAACCAGCTAGGTTTCATTCTAAAGAAGTAAAAACAACCTTAAAGATTAGGACAAGAGAGGAAAAGGTGAAATATGCTAAAAAGTAATTGCTATTAAGTATACCAATTGTGAAATTTGCCAAGAAGAACTTTTATAAAGACTGTTTACTTAAAAATACTTTATATTTAATATTTCAATTTTCACGTCGGTTTTATTTCTAATGATTTGTTTTCTTTTTTTTTCAGAGGAGATGCATAAATTTATAGCAGAGCAACTAAACACAAGTAGAGTCCCTTTATGTATAAACCCCCAATCTGCGGCATTCAAGAGTTTCGCCAGGTAAGATGGCCGCCAACGCCGCAGACCAGCGCAGCGCCATTGCATAGGTGACCGCACATTTCACTTACCTCTTGGTGTACGTTATTTTTTATTAATTTCTGTCATTATCTGTTGCCATCCGGAACTATATGCTGATAGTGGCATTATCGACGTTTATGAAGAAGGAAATCAACTGTATTAACAACAACATATGTGTGTTTTAGAATGAGGCGTTGATTTTGGTTATGCGATTACAAAATATCTTCGGTAGCTAATGGATATTTTGTTTTTGGGTGTATACGGAAGAGTCTTAATATTAATTATGTCTTTTAACCGAATATTGCAGTTTTGAATCACGAAAGCTGTTTTTTCTTTGGGTCTCAGACTTCACTGTTAGAATTTGGTACTCACTGGAAAGCAATAATAAATTTTCAATGTAAATCCAATAGACATTCTTCGACTTGGTCATTATACAAGCATATCTGTCCTATGAGAATATTACATATACAATGGTTTATAAAAACTTTGTTTTCATTCAATCTATCAACTTTCTGAGTTTCGCAGTCATAAATAAGAACAGGCATGGAATTAATTTGTTGTATAAAAGTTGATAAAAGTTATACTAAAACATCTAAAACTTGCGCAATCCTACTCTTGATATCTCGGTGTAGGAATGCATTGTGTGTTAGCAGCTACCAAGGTAACAAAGCTTGTCCAACTGCTGAGTGTCTTAGCCATCCAACTAGGTATCGAATAATTTCGAATTCTGATTTCTACAGTTCTAGCTATATTGATTGACTTGTATTTCAATGTTAGCAGTTTCGGCTTTTAAAAAAGCTGATTGTATGTAAAATCAAGTCGCTCCAGACTTGGAAGATAAGTTTCTACTTAATTCTCTATTCATATTTGTTAAATTCCTTGTCGTTCTTTATTATTAACTATAACCTTATGGAACTTTACTGGTATGTAACTTAAGAGCATTCTCAGTTTGGCATTTTAGTGTTCAACTTGCCATTTCTGAGACACTCCACACTTTCCCATCGCTCTCCATAGCTTATGTCTCCCATTTTTATTAGCTATCATTTTAAAATCGGTGAGTAGCACTTACCAAGATGATTAAAAATTAATTCCCTGCTCAAAAATGCACAGTCTTAACTTTGGATTTCGTAAAATCCTTAGAAGAAATAAAAATCCATTCTACTTATGATCAAAGCAGACTCTTCTTCTTAGCTTCTATCTATAGAGCCCTTGCTGTCCAATTTTGGACATAGGCCTCCTATTCCTTCTTCCACGTCTCTCTATGGTAGCCACTTTGTATCCATTTAGGGCCTGCGTGTTTCTTCAAGTCATCTGACCATTTCATTTGTGGCCTTCCTCTTTTTCGTTTGTAACTATATGGCCTCCAGTGTATTATCTGTCGTCTTTCTGTCTTATGGTATGTCCAGCGAACTTCCACTTAAGTTTTGCTGTCTGCGTTGATAAATCGGTCACTTTTGTTTTGTTGCGGATCCAAGTATTTCTTTTCTTATCTGATAGCCTGATGTTCAGATGTTCAGCATTTGCCTTTCCATGGCTCTTTGGGTCTTTGCTATTTTTTCCATGTTTTCCTTTGTAAACGTCCAAGTTTGAGAACCGTAGGTGAGAACAGGAAGTATACATTGGTTAAAGACTCCTGATTTTTAAATATTGGGGGTATTTTCTATTTTTAAGTATATAGGAAAGTTTTCCGAAGGATGTCCAAGCTTCTTAGCTTACCATCTTCAATTTTTGGACATACGCCTCTCCCAACTCCTTCCATTGATCTCTATCTTGAGCAACATACTTCCAAGCAAAGTAGTCTAAAAAAAGTAATATCCAACGGTAATGTTGAAACTTATATTAGTGTCTTTGTTGTAGTTAATACAGTTTTTGACATTTAGGATTTGAATCATCATATTTTGACTGATATTTTTATATCGTCGACATACTTCCTGAAATAATAGTCCGCTTATGAATTGTTGATGTTCAAATCCTAAATCGGCTTCTCAATTTATAACAGTTATAGATCAATTCGCTCTCTTGTTTTTAAATTTTTATTTCTCATTTGTACATACCATTTTTAAATCTTCATGTCTCTGCTTGAGCAAAATAGGCATCGTCGTAGGTGTAGAAGAACTATGTGAATGATACTTTTAGAGTATGCTGTTGTGTCGTCCGTATTTGTAATATACATGTAAATGACTGTAATGTCAGTACAAACATATTTAAATCAAAATAATATACAGAATTAATAAATAGTAGATAATGTAGTGATTTAGCGATTTATTGTCTGATGTGTGGTATTATATTTCTTTTATAGCAATAAAAAGCAAAGAAAAGCAATACATTCCAAACATAATTAACAGAAAACATACTTTTCTAGAATATATGGAAATAGAAAAAGTAAAAAGTTGGCGCCCAACGTGGGGCAATGTTTAACAATAAATCAACCAATGTGTAACAATAAAACAACCATCTAGATGTTTCGCGCCAATTGTTTAACAATAAAACGACATCTCAGTCGTATAATTATGAACAGATACTGGATATGCCAATTTTTTTAAGCCTAAAACAGGTATATCTGGATGTCATATCTGGAGAAGAGGCTGAATGCTTTATTCACATGCTGCATTGATGTAGGCTGTAATGATAGCAGCATTGATGTTAACTGTAGTGGTAGTAGCGTTGGTGTTGGCTTGCTACATCCTTTTAATAACCAGTTTATTGTGGTAAAAATAAAAATAAATATAAATCCATTTAAAAAATTTTGAACATCTTTTCATGAATATACTTTAAGTGAAAAATAAATATAGCTTATTTAGCTTTGTTAAATTTCAACTAATTTTTTACGAAAAATAAAAATACATCCCTTTAGTAAGCAGTTTATCGTGCTGAAAAAGAAATAAAACTAAATTCATTTAAAAAATTTTAAACATCTTTTCATGAAGAAACTTCAAGTGAAAAATAAATCTCGCTTATTTGTCTTTGTTAAATTTCAAGTAACTTTTTTAGGAAAAATAAAAATGGTTCCTATTCAATATCTAAGGATACCAGGTACATGTAAGTATGCACAGAAAACAGGACTTATGTTCATGATAATTACATACTTCATTCATTTAAAAAAATATCGTCTTAAAACACCTGTTACAGTAAGCAAGTGACTCATCTCAGCATTTTCGAGTTTTTGCGCTGTAAAAATTTTTTATGATTCGGTAACCATTTGTCTCCAACAACAAAGTTCTCCATGTTTGTCCTATATAATTTTTTCAAATTTCTTTCTAAGTATCTGTTTATGTTTATATGTTTATAACATTTCGTATGTTGTTCTCTTAAGGAATTTTAATATTATTTATTATTTTTAAGGGGAACTACTACTTTATTTGAACATACATTTATTTTGACGTTTCGATTTTCTGACCGGTATTATTAAGTTGAAGTTAGTTTCGTGTAATCGAATGAACTATCCTTCAATAAAGTCGTTCCAGAAATGCACCTCAAAAATATTGACAATATCAGTTTAGATTAAATTCCAATTGTCAACCTGAATGAGGCAGATAAAATTGAATTATTAAATGTATTTTCGGTTGAAATTGTGGCAAATTTCCATTAAAAATGGTAAAAAAGGTAGATTAGAGAAAAGGTATTGTTCTCAATTTTATTATGATTTGCAAATCTTTGATGTAATTTTTTGTATATAGTTTAATTCTTCTTTTAATATTCTGTGTATCTGCAACTTGTTTCTATTCAATTTTTTTGTTTAATTGTTGTTTGGACATTGCCTACTGTTAATTATAATTATTAATTAATTAATTAATTTTATTTAACTTTTTCAGTTTTGTTATATTTGCTACAATTTGATGGGAAAACAGTCCGTTCACTGATTTACTTCTTAATAAATTTTATCGAATGTAATTAATCATATCTGTGCAACATGACTCATATCAAATCGTAAAATAAGGAAGTTTCAGAGCTTACGGAGTTTTGTGACAACGCCGCAATGACGTGAGTCCATATGTGACATAATATATTTACATAGAATGTGACATAATACATGACATTTAACATAAGTGACATTTGACTTACAGTGTAACACAATGTGACATAAAGCATGACACAATATGTTACATAATATGTGACATAAAACGTGACAAAATGTGACGAAATACGTGACATTTGACATAAAACATGACGTCAAACGTGACGTTTGATATAAAACGTTACGTCAAACGTGCCATTTGATTTAAAACGTAACATTCGACATAAAACGTGACAATATACACGCCTCCACCAAAAATGGAGCCAAAAGTCACAGTGTGATGAAGTGGCTTCCTATCTACTCCAAGTTTTGCATGTTTGGTGATTTTTAGAGACTTGGTAACATGAATTTAAACAAAAGCATCGTCTGTGTGTCAAGTTTTCAATATTCAATACTCTTAAGACATTTCTGATATTCTGAGACGTTTTTGGTTGATGGTTTGGAAAAATTTCATTTGATTTATGCCCTAAAGGAATTTTAGCCCTAAATTCTAGCGCAAAAAATCGAGTGTGATTGCAAAATTTGTTTCGATAGAGTTAGGAAGAACGATACTGAGATTAGATTGGTCATTAACTTCTGGAAAATGCCTAATGGGGATAAAACTTCCTGAAACGACGTCCACTACGTGTAATCAAGAGCTGAATGGTCAATAGAAGTCTTTGCCGCCCAAAAAATCATAGCAGGTGGAATCCGATAGGTGTTCACTTTTTTCCACGAGTTGAAACAACTAATTTTTACTTTGAAACGCTAGGAAGTTTGTGTGAGGCTGTGCAAATAAAATGACCAGAGATTTAGCTAAGTTAGGACTAGGTACTATGCCGCGACAACATACCAGATCAATGCTTGTTATTTATCAGCGGTTTCTGCACAACAAATGAGGCAAAAGTCGTCACTTAAATCTACTACTCACCAGATCTAGACTCATGAGGTCGTCTTGTTTCCCAACTTTAAGAGATCTGTGATAGGACCGATATTGGACTTTTTTTTCGCCCATTAAAAAAATGGAACTAGAAGTTCTAAATAGTATTATACAAGAGCCCTATAGCAGATGACACAACATTATAAGAAATGTATATCAAGAGGAATACATTCAGGAGCGTAATATCGGCATTATGTATCAATATTTTTAAATAGAATATTTAAGAATTAGTCCTCAAGCTTTTTGATCGCCCCTCTGGTTTCTTTTTATGCTTTTTTTGTACTGAATTATTGATTTATTTTAATTTTGTTAAGTTTGGCATTTTAAAATATTTCTTATTTTCTGATGTATCAACGGCGAATATGGCAGTTTATACTTTTTAAAATAGTCAACTAGATTATTGGCTTTAAATTTTATAATATCACCTCTGTGAGTTACTTGCTAAGAAAACTTTATTAATTCTGGCTATTACTGCCTTTATCAAAATAGATCGAGAAAGGATGTCATCCTTTCTCGAAATGTAACAACAAGTAAAGCATGATGTATAAAGACTTTTATTTTGCATCTAATACTTGGGTACTTAGCAAGTAGGTCTGTTGTTTTCAATTTATGTAGCAAGTATCAACGTTGGATTAGACAATTAGTATATTAAGCTGAATTTGAAGGTGTTAAAACCGCCAATTAAGGGCAACAGTATCTCACGACTGTTTTTCAAAAAATTACGTCTTTCAATATTAAATTGTGCTGTAATATATTTTCGGGTAACCCATGGATATATATACGTCCATGGGGTAACCGCTCACATTGTATATATTAAACGTAGTGTTTCTGGTTAGGAAAAATTTATTCTAATTTGCAAAGGTTTTTAGTTAATTCATATTTTCATTTACGTGTCGAAATACGTGATGATAATCGTAAAGTACATTTCTAAAATATCTTTTCTAACAATTTATGTTTTTAACCTTGTGTTCTAACATTACTCAACAACAATATTAAATACTACTAAAATAACGTACACCAAAAGGTGCTAAGTGTTATTTTTTAAAGTAATACTCAAAATCACACACATCATAACATTTTTAACCAAATACAGTGTGAATCAATTCAAAACATCGCCCTAAAAAATTAAAATTTATTTGTAAAATGAATCGTGTTGGAATATCACCATAACGATATTTTGACAAAGTGTATTGATTCACTCTGTATATAAAATGATTTCCATGCTGGCGCGTGCGTGTTGTTTTTTACAATTTTTTTATCTTCGTAGTTAGTTCTTCCTACCTTTCCTTGTGTAGACTTAGAGACACCCTTCCGTAGAGTAAATAAACATTTTCTCATCAGTTTTTAGGTATAATTAGAATCGAAGTACTAAAAATGTTGCCTGTGTTTTTATTTTGTCTAAATTATTTTTTTAATTCAAAAATTTTACAAAATTTGAATTCTTAATTCTTCTAATATTTGAATCACGAATAGTAGCATTTTTTATTGTGAGTCGTTTAGAAAATACTTAGTTTGAGTTACGTTCCTACCAGAATGTGTTCTAACGAGTAGTACGCTGAGAGATGGAGATGCAGCTGTCCAATTTCTCGATCGACGATGTCAAATAATTTCTGAAAGCGTGAAGTAAATGATTTATTGATAGCTAATAAAATATGTACACTCGACGGAACTTAAAACAACGACTTGTGTATGGTTTGAATATTCTAATTAGACTATTAGAAATACCAACTTCATACCTAATCGAAGATACAAAATTTTCTCGTAACACGCTAAAAACCCGATAATCATTATGTTTTTTTTTTTGTACTAGTTTGTACTTAAAAAAATTTATTTCAAATCCTTTATAAAAGGTATATAATAAAATGCCCAAACGGGCTACCACAATTACAGGAGTGGAGTTTGTACTTATTCCATTATCAAATCAGTTACTAGCAATTCTCCTCTTCTTATTATTACGCTGTCTCCTTCCGAAGGTCGGCGATCCAAATGGTAATTGTAGCTTTGTAACATTCACATTCACGTCTCACATCCACGTATTGCATTTTTATTTTACATTTAAAATCCTTTACACCCATAAAATTCCTAGTATCCATCTGTATACATACCTTTGCGTCTTCTCTTCGTGAACGATGACGAAATACTACTAAATACAACCTTCTGGTTAAGGACCGATGACAATGACGAAATTCGTGTACCCTCCGATAATAAAATATCAGCAGGATCCTGGTCTACCTCGCCTTTCGGCATACGACCTTTAGCTAGCCACTAGTCCCTACGAGTCCGACACCATTTGAGGGTGGCGCGTTGCATGAAGCATCGCGGGGTTCCACCCTCCCCGTAGTACCTGCATTGCGGTACGCACATCCGCCGGTATCTCACAGCGTGAGCGGAAAGGTGAACCCAGGTCGAGGCTCGACCTCGCACGTTTGACAGGTCGCCGCCGAGTAGTGTCCCATGGTGGGTACTTGCCGTAACCCCAAGCCCTTAAAATGGGGAAAGGGTGTTCATTAAAAAGGGTTAACAGGGACGCAGCATGTTCAACCTCACCTTGGTTCCACCTCACCTATACTAGGAAGGAATATAGACCGGTCATCGACGCGCCCCGCGTGCGTTTCTACAAACCCGACACCTCGAACGACGGCTCTCCACCTCTTCATTTCTTCCCATTACATTCCCATTAGTCGCCTTTTACGACAGGCAGGGATACTTTGCCTCGCCTGTATCTCCGCGAATCGGACGGAGAAGGACCAATGACAGGTCAGTTGGTCGGCCGAGAAAAAGATGGAAATATTCAGTCACTTGTGATCTACGTAAGATGAGGTGGAACAATGAAAGGTTGCTGCACAAGACCGTCAAGAATGGAGGCAAATAGTAACGCAGCCAAGACTAAGTCTTGTAGAGCCAAGAAGGAAGAAATAGAGTAAGACAAAAAATATAGCAATTTGACGATACCAGTTCTGTCTTGTTCAATTGTGGTTGTCTGTTGTTCAATTTTTGAAAGTATTTCATTTTTTAGGTCATACTACTAGTTATATTAGATATTTTATTGTATTATTTGATCCTTGGCAATTGGATGTAAATTTATTGGCGCATGTAAAAAGACTAGTATTTTGGTTCTGATAGGTTCACGTGTCATGTAAGTTGAACTACGGAATATATTTTATTTTGTAGCTTTTGAACTTTGTTTACTATTAGGACGGTATCGTCTGAGTTAATTGTAGTTATTGTGGAGTTGATCAAGATTTCACCTTGGACCTTGTCCAATATTTCCCTAAATATAGATCCCGAGTACAGATTAAACAGGATCGGGGACAGAACATAACCCCCTCTGATTTTCATCTGATCTTCCAATATTGTTTGTTCTACTTCGACGTTGTCCTTTGAAACCAGTAGAGTTTTGAGATAACACCTAGAATTTGATCGGCAATCCCGGTTATTGTTAGAATTTCGATCATCTTTGGATGGCCAACGCAATCAAATGCCTTTCGGTAGATTATAATACATGCGTATAAACTTGCATTCATATCTCACAACGTTGTATCAGTAATTTGGTCTCTACTCGAGAGTAATTTGATCTAATTATTTGGTGTATCTAAGCACTTTCTTCCATTCACTTACTGCTGTTTTTCTTATTTATAATCCAATTTTCAGCCCTATATGTCATAATACTGTGTTTTTGTCTTCATGTTTAGGTGTCTATCCCACCATACTGAGTTAAGTTGTCGGATTGCTGTTCTTGTTTATTTAGTTGTTTTCTATAAAAATTCTATAATTAAATCACTTTTTAAATTAATAATAGATGGATGCTTCTTGAATTTATATAATATTTATCGTGTTTATTTTTGAATTAGAAAATATTGCTGCCGTCTCGTACGTAATTAAAAAACACAGGCACATTTTTAACCTTTCAATTTTCATTGAAAACCTTTACTTTCTTTATTTATAGAACATTTTACCGATTTTTATTTATTCATATATATTTGTCGAATATTTTATGTACTTTGATAATGTTTTTTATAATAAATGCATGGAAGTCAAATCTGTATATATATGATATAAATACCATTGACTGTGTTAACTTTTCATAGCACATATAATAACATTCACCCACTCATAAACACATAAATTATATTCTATGTAGCACATCTATTTTATTTTAAGTTGTAATATAATAGAGAGGTCACTTTGTTGTGAAAAAATACAAAAATACACAAAAGTTTTAAACTAGGAATTTATTAGTTGGTTAAGTTACGAACGAAAAGGAAAAAATCATCTAATAATCATCGTTTATCTTAGGGATTTATGTATAATGATTTTTGAAAACTGTACAGATTAATAGCTTTCAGATAGATTATGTCGTTTCAAGCTTTGATTTAAAATTGTATTTTGTAGTTTTTCTCTACCTTGTCATTAGAGTTATATTGTTTATGCTTTTTATGCTCATTTAGTCACTTATTCCTCCTTCTTGTTATACAGATTCCACGGAGCTGAAGAGATTGAATGAACGATTATGATCTTGGTCCAACATCTCATATATACGAGTGAACACTCTTGTATTAAGCAAGCACCAAGAAGAGTATTATTAGTCAAACATACAGATTTATGTTGGTTAATAGTAGAGAAGCTATGATGGTTCTGCCTATTTTCTCCCATAGTTGGTTAATAGTACAAGAGCAATGAGTGTTCTGCCTATTTTCCCATGGTTGGTTAATAGTAGAAGAGCTATGCGTTTTCTAATTTCCCATGGTTGATTAATAGTAGAAGAGCTATGAGGGTTCTGCCTATTTTCCCATGTTAAATCCCGTAAAAACACACCAAGGTTCATTCTGATCATTTTTTACTGTTTTGTTGATACGCCAGTAGTTAAACGTCACAGAATAGATTGTGACGTATGAGTTACCGATGGAAAAGGTTCGAAGGAATGAGCTGCAATGCATCAAACAGCATTGAATATGCCTTAAAACTGTCTAAAAGCGTCAAATGTGCATTAAAAGCGTACATGTAGACGCTAATAAAAATGGAAAACGATTTTTGCAACATGATTGTGTTAGTGTTTGTTCACAACGACAGCATTGATATTGAAATAAGAAGAATGATTGGATTATTGAAGCTCTAACGACCTCATGTTTCTTTATGTCAAATGAAATAGTATTTATTTCTCCATATAGTTTTACAATGCTTTCCTTAAATCGTTGTTTAAATCTATTTATTTAGCTATTTGTGTTTAATTAATTATGGTTTAATTGGCATTTTAATTATTTATAAATTGTTAATTTAACATTCATTCAAAAAAAAAAGTGGTCAAAAGCCAAAATTTCACTTTGACAGTCTCTTCAAAATTTTTAATTCATATCCTTATTTCACCTTTCACTATTATATTATTTAATCACTTTTTTGTGCTTTAATTACAGCACGGTGATTTCTATAAATCATCGAATCTCTTGTTTTGAAATTCACTGTATAAAAATTATAATGTATTATTGGTGGTTGATTACTGTGCAAAATATAGTGAAACTTCATCATCTTGAACATGCTTGTGAATATAATATCATCATAACAGTGTTGCTTTTATGAGCTATTAGCTGTTTGAGGTTTGAAAAGTTAACATCATCAATAACATTTGCAATTTTTGAGTATTTAAATTTTGTTTGCCGTTTCTTTTCAAAATACATACCGACACTTGTAAGTAGATAATAGTCGTTTAAATGGGTTTTTGTAAAAGACGTTGTTTACAAAATTTCTCATGCTATGCTATTGGTGCGAGAAAGTCAGTGGAAGAGGATGTCATAAAAGTAGGTTTGGCAAAAGTAGAAGACAAGGCTTTGTAGTTATTTATAAGAAGTTTCCATGTCTAAAGGTAATCGGGTGCCGTCATCTTTTTTGCTGGGAGATGAGGAGTATTTTTCGATATCAATGGCCTCTCGGGTTTGTCCAAAGTTTGGGAAGGGAGTTATAACTGATTCTAATTCGCACATAAGCATCTTTTATTTCTATATTACATTTTTACAATTTTTGATTGATTCTATTTTAGGAAGGGCAATCTTGTTTTGCTTTTAATATTGTGAAGTACTTCCTTGTCGTTTCCTTCCTTTTAAGTTCTTCTTCCTCTTTTTATGTAGTCATGACTGTCTGCTTTTCAATCATCATCATCATCATTAGCCATTTTGCGTCCACTGCTGAACATAGGCCTCCCGTAAATAATTCCATTGCATCCGATCTTGAGCAACTTGAATCCAGTTAGACTGGATGCGTTTTAAATCGTCCGACCACCTTGTTGGAGGACGTCCTCGACTACGATAAGCATCGTGTCTGCTTTTCAATATGCCTAGAATAAGTTGTTCCATCATTTTTGTGATCTTCCTACTGATCGTCTTTCTATTGCCGTCTTTACTACTCCATTTGTTGTCATTCTTCCATTTCTTACCCTGTTATAATGTTCTCCACCTTGCATCTACATCGTATATCTGTACTTCTAGCTCTGTCCCATAGTGTTTCATCATCAATGTTCGTTTAGTAACTGTTCCTAATTTGAAAACACTCTGGTTAATAAAACCATTGTCTTTATTTAAGATTTATCTCAAAAGAATTCAAAACTGTATTGTGGTGATGGTGCCTTTCTATTCATATACCAATAAGCTAACCCCTTCAACCCATAAGTAACCTTGTCGTTATACTAACTGCTCTGTATAGAGCCCAGAAAACTGTTTTATTTTTATACAAACTAAAATTCTACGCTTTTAGTTTGTATGAATGTGAATGTGTAGTTTTAAGTGCTGATTTCTTTACAAAACCAGCACATAACAACGAATATTGGTGCAATATTAATGTTTCTTAATTTAAAAATCAGAACTAGTATTTATGAAAAGTAACGACAACAAAAATTTAAACACACTGTAGTTATTCAAGTAATTAAAAATAACGGCTCAAGTAAGATGATGGTTGTTGTACAGGAAGGATGATAACAGCTGTGCACCCTTCAAGAAGACCCTAGAAATTCTGTTATCACCCGTCATCTTTCTCTGTGCTGCGTGACTGCATTTCTTTTTTAGGTTAGTGCTTTTATTTTTTTATTATTTTTTATTGCGTCTTCGCACAAATTCGCATTTGTCCATTCATTTTTGTCTAATAGTTAAAATTGTGAGCGCTTAAAAATGAAGTGACAGAAAGAGGAAAAGTTTTAATTAATTACTTCATGCTCTAGCTAGAACTAGCAATGTATAGATAATAACCAGAAATTGGCAACCAACATACTAAGATTGCAATTGACAGACGAAGAAATCGTGACATCTGGATACTTGGTTGAACGTTTAAAAATTTAATTCTTTAAAAATTATACGTAATCGAACATGTGAATAAAAAAAGGTATACTATCTTTCCAGCTTAAGGTGCTATGATAGAGTCAGGTCAATTACATTGCATACTATTTTCATAGCCAAGAAATATCACGTAAAATGCATGAAAACACATGATGGTCTTTCCGATCGAGCTCTTTATTGGCCGAAGGATCTTAAAATGCCAAAGGAGACTGGTTGGTGTTTACTTTCGTTTATCAGGAACTGTTTACATGTAATTGTATAGCTGGTTCTTTTTTAGCTGTAAATAGATTACAGCACTATTTCTAACCAAGCAAAAGATATTAAATTGACCTCATTAATTACGGAACTATTAGATTTAATAAAAACATGGATAAAGTCAATATCTAGAACTAACGGTGAAACGTGAAAAAAGTTTTTGAAATATAACAAAATTTGTAATATGCCATGTAAATCAGATATAACGAGAGAACACTGTGTTCCCTTCATTAGGGGCTTCGACCAGTACACTCAGCTATAGGTACGTTCTTGTTTTAATTTTCTTGAACAATGAGGAATGGATTCCGTAGAGGCGTAGGTACCCGTGATCCTTGGATGTGAACCAAGATATGTACGTCATAGATTACAACAAGGCTTTCGATAAAGTCCGCCATAAAGAGCTAATGGACGTCCTCAAAGCAAAACAATTACAATATAATGACCTTCAAATTATAATAAATCAGCAGGGACACATACGCATTAATGAACACACATCAGAAGAGTTTGAAATTAAAAGAGGAGTGCGACAGGGGTGTATCTTGTCACCGCTACTATTCAATGCATACTATGAAGAAATTATGAGCTCTTAAGGGAGAAACAGCAGGAAAAAAGGTCAATAGAACACCAGTTAACAACATTAGATATGAGGACGATACTATCATAATAGCAGACAACCTCAATACCTCCAAAAGCTAATGAACATGTAAGGCACGTAAAGAAAAGACAATGAAGAAATTGGATAGGACAAATATACTGTAAAAATATGTAGACAACAAGTTTAAAATAACAAAATAAAGAGATTAATTCTGCATTTATTACATAAACAAATACTGCTTCTTTGCTGTGTTTGTTTATCTTTTTTGAGATGTTGATGAAGAAAGCTGCTTGCTGGACTGTAAAATGAATTTGCTGCAACTGCTCTTGTTACATGTTAATTGTGATCGATGTTAAATGGTATTGCCTTCTATGTTATTTGCAATAGTGATGGATTCATTGATTAGTTCAATGGAACTGCTTTCTTCCATATGATACTGATCTATTAAAATTCCAGCAAAGAATGTAAGTTTCTGGGGAAAAAATACGAAACGAAACAGCCAATATCAGTTTTAGCAATATTTAAGTTCTTATTCTTGTGCAAGTAAAATGCAAAATGTACGAATTCAAAATTTATAATTATAAAATTTAGAATTGCAGAGCAACAGCAAGCGCATCTACATAATATAATGAACATAGTAAATCACTAAAGCATATACTTGAAAAATATTTTAAACCACGTGGATAGAGGTTATGTTTAAATAAAAACTTATCAAAAAACCGTATAAGTATTTATCAAAAAGAAAAATGAATATATGTAGAATAATAGTGAAGGAACTAACAATGGAATATAAAAGATTTTAATGGAAACTGACAATTTAAATAGTAGAAAACTGAATAATAAAACGTGTACAACCGAAATCAATATCATACAAACCATCGAAAACATCTACTTTCATAATCGAATACAGGCAAAGATAAATGGAAAACTAACACAGTGGATACCAGTACAAAGCGGAGTTAGACAAGGTGACTCGTTAATCCCATTTATCTTTAATATAATAATGAATGGACGAAATAATACAAGCAGTACATAAAGGTCATGGTTACATAATGGGAAACAAAGAAATCCAAATATTATGTTATGCAGACGATGCCTCATTAATCGCCGAAACTGAAGACGAGCTCCAAAGATTAACATACAACTTCAATACAACAGCCAAGAAATACAATATGGTAATACCAATAGAAAAAAACCAAATGTATGACAACATCTAAATACCCATTACGATGTAAAATCGAAATTTATGAAAAAATAATAAAGCAGTAAGCAAGGTTTAGATATCTGGGAATGGATATAACTAGTTACGGAGATGTCGAACGAACACATTAGTAGAATGGCAGAGGATAGGATAGTACGAATAGCACTAGATAAGTCACCAAATGGACGCAGAAGTATTGACAGGCCAAGAAAAATATAGTGCTGTAATTTAAACAATTTAGGAGGCTAATATTGAAGAAGAGAGGCTTTAAAACCTACATACAAGAAGGAAGAAGAAGACACAACGTGTACTGGGAACGCATACAAGGACGAAGAAATAGTAAAAATAGTTAACAAATGAATAAAATATACCGAAATTGGAAATAAAATAAACGTTTGGACAGAAAATGGCAAAACTCAATACCTCTCGGTGCACGTGACGTCTTCCCCTAAAAATCTAAAGAAATAATTGTTTTGAAGACTATAGTTTTAGGGGTGCAGCCACTAAGAAATTAGAATTGTATTTGTAGTATAATATAGCAAACGATTAAACATTCTCTTATTCAAACTAGAAACAAACTCTAAAAAATATTCCAAGATCGTCCTTCTACAGAATTGTAAATCACCGAAAGTAGAACTGTTTCTCCAGTTTTAGTCTTTCGGAATCAACGTTAAACTATAGGTCCGGTATATCCTGTGTCCACATCAACATTTAAAAAGCAGTCTACGCCCAAAAAAAGAAGTAGAACTTTAACTCTTTAACGTAATCAAAACTTGAAGATCTTCCTAATGCATTTTACTCATAATTTAAACATTATATTTATTAAATCTTTATGGGAATACAAGAAAAAATCAAAATAAAAATATAATGATAGTTTAGGATTCCGTTATTCCATATTTGCATTGAATTTTCATATTCATATTCATATCAACGTTGAAGAATATAAATATATAAGGAAAGGAATCTTTTAAAAATATTATTTTTTATTTAAAATTATGCGAAGTTGTACGAATATGCATTTTTTATAGTTTTTTTTTTATACATAGTTGCATTTTTTCTTTCACTTCATACAGACTTGACACATATTTACACGAGCTTTGTCACTGTAGATACAACTTTACATCATCATTTTGAATTGGGTTATTTAAAAACAAAAGGTGAAAGTTACAGCTTACTAATTGATCGAAACCACAAATCATTTTTATCATCTGAGCACCTTATCATCTGGTGATTGGAATATGTTTTATAAATTAAAAACTGTTTTAAATATATGTATATATGTTCAAATTTGACAAAGTTTATAATAATCTTATAGTTAAAATTTTTTTTAGGTGATATTAACTGATATCCTAAATACGGTTCTAAATACCAATCGTTAAGTCAGTAATAAAATATATGCAATAATATATTTTAGTACTTTCATACACAATATAATGAGTTATTAGTAAACATCTACCAACTGCTGTAACGAAATATTGGTGGTTCTTGAAAATATTGAAAATAGTTTTGTATGTACATTCTTTGTCGCACAGTGCCTATTGGTTTTGAATATTGGTGATCATCATCATCATCATTGGCTTTTACAACTCTTCGTGAGTTTTTGCCGCGTTTGCTATTGCCTTCCATTGATTCCGATCCTGTGCTATTATTTCCCATGGCCTTACTTCCATCTTCTCCAGGTCTTCCCTGACTGCGTCTTTCCACCTTTTTCTAGGCCTTCCTGTCGATCTTTTACCATCTGGTCTTTCCCAAAACACATTGCTAATCAGTCTGTCGTCATCACTCCGTACCACGTGGCCTGCCCATCTTAATCTATTGGCTTTTATGTATCTTACGATGTTTCCTTTCCCGAAGAGAGTCTCTATTTCATTGTTGTATCTGCTCCTCCATTCATTTGTCACGCTGCCCTGCAAGGACCATATATAATTCGCAGGATTTTGCGTTCCCATACGAATAGCTTATTGATTTCTTTCTTTCTCAATGTCCATGTTTCACTTCCATATGTCACTGCTGGTCGTATTATGGTTTTGTACATTTGGATTTTGGCACGCCTTGAGAGAAGCTTTGACCTCATTAGATGTTGAATGGCAAAGAATGATTTATTCCCCGCCAGTATTCGTATTTCAACCTCCCGTTCTCCTGTGTTTTCACTGGTAATTGTTGCTCCTAGGTATTTGAATTCTTTGACCACCTCAAAATTATGATCGTTTATGGTAATGTTTTGTCTTATTTGCTGTCGTTCTTTTTTGATACGACCATGTATTTAGTTTTTTCTTCGTTTATTTTCAGGCCTACGCTTAGTGTTGCTTCTTCAAAGTTCGATACTATATCCTTAACTTCCAGTGTTGTCTGTGCTACTGCATCTACATCATCTGCAAATGCGAGAATAATCTTTGCTCCTCTGGCAGTTATGTCTGGTTTGACTCTGGTATAGATTTTTCGCATTGCGTATTCCAACGCTAGGTTAAATAGTAATGGGGACAGCGGGTCTCCCTGTCTGAGCCCGGTGCTTATGCCGAAAGCCTTTGAAGTTTTGCCTCCTATTCTAATTTGTGCAAAGGAATTGTGGACACACATTCGCGCAATCATGGTCAGCTTCTTTGGTACGCCTAACTCCATCATTGCACTCCACAGTTTTAAGCGATCTATGGAATCATCTTGTTTGAAATCTGTGAAGATCTGGTGTACTTCTTTATTATATTCCCAATACTTTTCTAGCATTTGTCTGATAGTAAATATTTGGTCGATTGTTGATCTTCCAGGCCTAAAGCCGCATTGGTAATCGCCAATAATTTCCTCTGTATATGGCAGTAATCGTTTTAGTACAACTGAAGCTAATATCTTATATGTAGTACCGATTAGTGAGATTCCCCTGTAGTTGCCACATGTATCCTTTCTGCCTTTTTTATGTATTGGCACGATAATACAGCCACTCCATTATTTTGGCATTATTTCTTGTTCCCAGGCTTCTTTCATTAATTGGTGTATTTTAGTTCTAAGTTCATGCCCTGCTTTTTTAATCAGTTCTGCATCAATATTGTCTAGTCCCGGGGATTTGTCATTTTTTAGGGTTTCTATCGCCGTGATAATTTCTTCCAGGCTTGGCGGGGGTACTTCTATCTCGGCCGTTTGGTACTCACAATTTGCTTTATTTCCATCCGCGTCTACCTGGACATATATTGGTGATCACCATAAGCAATTTCTATCTTTTTGACAGACGCACCAAATAGGTCCTAATTCGCGTTGTTAAACCATACACATAGATTTTTATTCTTGTTCCTCTCTATGAGCAATTCTGATACTAATTTACGTGGTCTTCGAATACTTACTCTATCTTTGGTGATTTATCTCTTGCTACTTTGCTAGTAGAAATTTTACAGACTAAATTAATTACCAAGGATTCTGCTAATGTAGGTAGTGTCAATGATCTAGCGTATTCTGATGTAATTCTACCATTTCAAGTATCCACAGTCATAAATCTGTTCAGTATCCACTCGTTTATATGCTTTAAGTGACATTTCCTATTTATGTCTTTACTCCGCTCTCGGTCTCTGTAAGTATTTTCTGTGATTCTTGTTAGCATTCAAATATCTACTTTTGACAATCATATTGTGTTGTAGATGAGTCGGGTCTTGTTTCTGATGCATACGTCATTATTGGTCTTACCTATACCGACTTTCTAGATTATTGATTTTATTTATTAAAGAATATCTGCTTTTTATACTCGATCTCACTTTTCTCTCCAAGTCTCCTAGTAGCTGGACAGTGAAATCTCAAGCTATTTTATTTCCATTACTTGTCCAATGCCATCGATTTCTAATGTACATATGGTTGGTTCTTTACTGATTATCTACTATTTTTTTAGTTTTCTGGATTGAGATCATTATAATAAACACTGTTGCTCTTGCGTTGATACCTGTCTGTTGATACAGATATCGCAAGTGTGTTACTTAAGAAAGTAAAATAATTCTGAAAGGAATCATTTTTTATATGATATGTGCCATGTCAGTGTTTAATCGAATCATCCTGCCGACCTGTCAAGAATAACCTGTCAAATAATTGACATCAGGTCATCGTGGACTTGTGTTGTGTCTGTAGACTATCTTTATCTTGGTCTAATAATGTTGCATCGTCTGCATAACACAGTACACATTTTGGACAATTTTAGTTTGTTGACACGTTTGATTACCTCATCCATGCTTAATAATTTTAATTCTGTTACCTATGTTCATTTACGTAAGTTGTCCCTATCTTATTGTTTTGATAGATATGTTCACTAGTTTTTATGACATCCAAAGAAATTTCCCTACTACACAAAAGATGAATTAAACTTTTGTGTTTTACTCTGTCTAATGCCTTCTTTAAGGCATTGATACATAGAAACGCTTTCTATTATACTCAAATGATTTCGTGGTAATTTGCTTTATGAAGAATACTGCATCCTTACACGATCTCTTTATCTTCCAGTACGAAAAAATTGCTGTTCCTCTGCTAACCCTTTTCTCATATTCATCATTAGGCATCCCATCTCTATCTTCAGCAGTTCTATTAAGATTTTTAAGCGTTTTTTGAGCTTTTTACTTATTTATATTCACTTCTTCGGTTGTGGTTTTGTCTGGTGTTTCTGGTTTCAATATTATTTGTTTTTACTTTTATGCAGCTTCGTTAGATAGTTAATTCCTTTATCCTTTTCTATTTGATAAATTGTTTGCAAATTTTTAAAAAGTAAAAGAGAAAAATACACCCCATCATCAGTTCCACAATAAAAGGATGGTCTTAGTAACTGTGCCTTTAATGTGTGTAGGCCTGTCTGCAAAAATTAATGTGTCGTCATATATTTTGTTGTTTATTTTTTGTCTATGTACTTTAATTCAGCTGCCTACGTTACATAATGCTTTCTGAAACAGCTTTTCTGAATACACCTTAAAGAATAGAGGTGTCAGGATGGAATCTTTGTCTCACCACTCTTTTGATATTGCCGTTATTGATTCTTCCCATATACGTTTGGATTCTATTTTATTCCAATAAATATTACTTATAATCATCAGACCATAAGGATTTGATCCAATGTGTTGTAGTATTATCATTAGTCTGTGCCAAACGCTATCTGATAGTTCATAAAACACTGAGTTACAAAATCCGAATTGTGTGAAATTTATATATTCCGTACATAGTCCATACAGTCTTTGATGAATTGTTTTTAGAAATAACTTTGTTAAATGATTCATTAGACTAATTTGCGAAAATTATTACATTTACTACCATACCTGTTGAGGCCATGCATCCAAGAAATACACGACAGGCAATGTCGTAAAAAGGTACCGACTAAATGACTAGAAAATTATTGAGTCACACAAAGAAACAAAAATATCTGAAAATTAGAGTCTATGTAAGGCAGAGGAACATCACATTTCATTTTCATTATCTCAGGGGGATTTACATTGCTAGTATGTAGTAAAAATTCCAGGTATTCGAAGGTATTCATTGATCTTGAGAAAGCATACGAAAAAATACTTCAAGAGATTCTATAATATAGCTTGAATTATAATCTATGTAGAAGATAGTTATAAATTACCTCGATTGTTCTCCTTTGCTCTCTCTGGTTAAGGACAGCATGGCCCCACAATTTGAGTTTTCATTCTCCTTCTTGGTTCAATTTTTTGACCGGGATGAGTGGATGGAACGAAAGCTTGCACTGATTCGTCGAAGCGGGGTCACCTGGTTCACGGATGGGTCCAAAATGGACGAGCAGGCAGATGTTGTAGTATATTGGAGCGGAATCGGATTTGCATATGGTCAGACTCACGCCTCCCATGCATCTTTCTTTCGTTCCAAGAACTTTGCGATCCTGGTATGCGTTCAGTAATAAATAGGGTTTGCTCAGGCAGAACCACCTCTGGCAAGTCAAGGCTCATCTACTCTGCCGGTGGGACCCGAACCTGTGATTGAAGTACCTTCAGTACTGGTCGGGGTAGTAGCAAAGAGCTTCTTCTGCGGAGGTTCCAGGACTCCTGTGCCAATTGTGGTGGTATGAGACTAGGTTCCACGTAATGAGGCTATCCAAAAGTCTTACAGCTTAACTTCTCCTTCTAGACCGTAGCAGATGCTCTTTAATGGTCAGTACGCTTACCGGCCACTGTAGACAGGCGGCACCTTCATCTGCTTGGATTAGCGGATGACCCATGGTGCCGTCTTTGTAATGAGGAGGTGGAAACCTCCTTACATGTCTTCTGAAAGTGTCCGGACCATGTGGCAGATCCTGGATTCGGTCTTTATGCAACTGAGCCAAATGAGAGAGTTATACTTAAAGATACTTGTGGTTTTTTGTGAATCCACAAGGATACTAAAGGATTAGATGTTTCGAGCAGCAGAAAGGGCTTGCTGATTATAGTAGATATGGGAGCCCAGAGCAGCCTGGACCCAGAAACGCCGAAGACTATATTGTAACGGGTCTAATCCTAAACTAATCTAGATAGGGGTGATATTTTTGACTCATCTTAGAGGGTCTAAGTGTCTGAAGGGCCTATAAATCGACCCTGCCTTGATCTACCATATCCATAGTTATAAATTTCATACAAGCGTAGCATTACATCATCGCTTAGCTTATTTAGTTCTTATTTATTCTCATTACTGCTGAAATGGATACAGAAAATGCCGAGGAGATGTTTACCACACGTCAATGCTGTGATGTTTCTAGTAAATAGTGAAATATAATTGGAGAAAAAAGTAGAACAATGGATACAGAGTCTTACAGTATAAAGTTGAAACGGATGGTAGGTTATTCCAGTGAATCTAAAAGTTGAATTCCAACTGTGATGTACCGCATTTAATTTTGTGTAGTCATAAAGAAATAAGAAATAAGAACAAGTAATACATGTTGCAAGATTGAGAATATATAGATGGGTGAATAAAGTTCTTAGGGAGACCAATGATCAACGCCACAATGATATAACGTATGCAGCCAAAATGAAAAATCTCTGTACGGTAAAGTTCCGAGAGTACTAGAAGAAGAAGGCTAAAGGAGAAAGTGCGAGACAGTTACCCAAGATAAGTACTTATGGAGAAATGTAATAACTAGTCAAGCAACTCATTACAACATAATTATGAGATTTTAATTATTAAAAAATAAGCAGATGTTACAGTACCAATATGATAGGCAGCTTACAGTACATGAGGTACGTAACAATGAAAGTAGTGTTTACTTTGATAAACACTGAGTTTAGAGAAACCTAGACGTGCAGGGTGTCGTCAGAAAAGGGAGTAATAAGGATTAATGATAAGTAAAAAAAGGAATATGAAATCTTTGTTAAAGACCGTACGATAATTGAGGGGATCAGAACTATCGCATAACTTGTACATCTTGTACATACCACGGTGGACAGGGATATATTACTGCATATGGTAGTTGGTCTTGCGAATATTAATGATGATTATTTTAGTTCCCTTGATATTGTCTGAATAATTTCGTACTTAAACCATACGTAGCCAGAAAATTTGTGTTCTCGCTATCATGCTCCATAAACTTTTCTTTGTAAAACCAACTCAAGCATTCAATTACCAGCTATTCTTCTAAGGACTTCTATGTTATTGATATGATCAATACAAGAAATTACTTCTTCGCTATAACTATATGTAGTCCACATGATTTCATTTATTTTTTCATTGTTCGGTATCCTAGATCCCAGATCTATCTGCATTACTTTTACTCTACGTATAACATTTTTTCGGATATCAATAGTTTATATTTTGTCTCTGTTGCTGTAGTAAGCTACGCATGAGTTAATTTGAATCTCAAAATATATATTAAGAATAAGTAAGCGAAGTTGTTAACATTTTTTGTGTAAAAAATAACCCAATTCAGTTTATCATTGACTATTTGTTTGAAATTGAAAGTACATAAAGTTAGCTAACGTTATCTTTTTTATTTTACAGTTCAACAGTAGCCCATCCTTCAGAACTACCCCCTTCACCGCATCAGTGGGAATCACCGAGGGTGGTCGTGCGAAGATAACGGTCGTTAATGTACATTGTACCATTCTTTGTCTCTCTATTTACCTTTTAAAAATGGACCTATGTAGTAAATAGATACGTCTTTACACCAAAAAATATAAATCAGGGATTCTATGCAATGCAAAAACAAGCAAACGATACGGGACAATTTCGCGCTGAACAAACATTCGTCATAGTGTGTGTTTTCGTGTATATTTAGTCGGCCAGAGTGTGATTTTATCTTATAGTAATTTTAAGTAGATCTGCCTAAATAGACTGTCGCGTAGTTTTTGGCAAGTTTGATTTTATTTATTAATTTTTTGTGCAAAAGTATAATTGATTTTTCATCATATATAGCATAGGAAACTTACAATTTACTTTGCGAGAGACGTATAGAGATGAATATCCAATCTTACATCACGAATAAAATATATATAAGGCTGTATATTGTTGAATTTTACAGTAGACCTAAGAAAGACCAAGTTACAAGGTTGCTTTACAATGATTTGATTTGATTTATAATTATGTTCACAGACAAAAGAAAGCGCGCATTAAAATAGCGATAGAGGGAGTAAGGGTCTGTACAGGCGACTAGATTTAGGATTTGCTGTTTTTATTGTTCGGGCACGATTTTTGTAAGCAGTAGCTAGTTTATAGCTTTCTTTTTCTTTAATTATTTTTCATATTAGTAATTTTATCTTGTTCTTGCTTACCTAAGTTGAAATTTCTCTTCAGTTTGACCATTGTACGACCAAGTGTGTCCAAAATATTTGGACGAAGAGGTTAATGTGTAACTGATGATGTGATAGGTAAGACAATGATTGAAAACCCTCCACTCAACATATTTGAAGGTAAAGCTGGCGATGGTTTTATGATAACCTACTAACAGGTAAAGCTGGTCTAGAATGATAACTTAAGTAAAGGATCATCATCATTCAGCCCATACTCGTCCACTGCTGAACATAGGCCTCCCGTAGTTCACCCCACAAATTTCTGTCCTGAGCCGCCTGCATCCAATTTTGATGTGTCCGTTTCAGGTCATCCGTCCATCTTGTTGGTGGTCGTCCTCTATTCCTAAAGGCATCTTGTCTGGGTCTCCACTCAAGAATGCGTTTTGTCCATCTGCCGTCCTTCGTTCTCGCGACGTGCCCTGCCCAGTTCCATTTTGAGGTTGATATTCTTTTGATTGCGTCGGTTACTCCCGATCTACGGCGCAATTCTGTGTTGGGTATTCGGTCTCTCAGGGTTAGAGAAAGTAAAGGATAGATTGCTTAAACAAATACAACAGAGATATTTGTAGTATTTTGGACACATTGCTGGAAGAACAGGTACGATGGAAAAACTGATAGTCAAGGGTAGAGTTGGAGGAAAGAGACCTATTGGAAGATCTCCAAGCCGTAGATCAAACAAAAATATTGATTAACCAAGGGTTACATGGAGCCGAACAACTAGCCTAGGACAGAGAAGGATGGAGGGAAATCGTGAAAAAACTGTAAAGACCTGATGGTGTCACCACATCCCAAAAGGGATTAAGACTGAGGATTAGGAGAATGGTAAAAAATCCCACATTAATTTTTTTTGTATCTTATCGTATTTGGTAATTAAACTTCTTTTATATCATTATAAAACATTTGAAGATTACAAAAAAAAATTTTCTTTCTTTTTTAATTGTTTGTGTATCTTAAAGATGGCGGCAAAAATTTTTCGTCCAAAAATTACTGCTCCATGGCGTACAATTAATCTGTGAAACGGCAAATCTGAAACATAAATAGGTAAAGAAATAATAAATAAATCAATATAAGGTTGAATGTTCGAATAAATGAACTTTGATGGTACACAAGGCAAATATCGAACACAGTATTTAATTAAATCTTGCCCAAGTACTTTCGATCACAAGATCATCCTCAGGGCATTTCGTCAATTGTGGCCTATCCAGCAATAACCGAATGTCATACATGTAAACTGGGACATAACAAATACACTAAAGACAAACAAACACTTTAAAATTTAAATTTGGAGAAGCTACATTTTTATATTATAGAAGCCGGAGACAGAATCTGTCTCCGGCTTCTATAATATAAAAATGTAGCTTCTCCAAATTTAAATTTTAAAGTGTTTGTTTGTCTTTAGTGTATTTGTTATGTCCCAGTTTACATGTATGACATTCGGTTATTGCTGGATAGGCCACAATTGACGAAATGCCCCTGAGGATGATCTTGTGATCGAAAGTACTTGGGCAAGATTTAATTAAATACTGTGTTCGATATTTGCCTTGTGTACCATCAAAAAAAAAATAATAAATAAGACTTACTCACAATCAATTTAATTTAACTATCAGACGACCGGTTTCGCTTTCTACAATATGCAAAGCATCTTCAGGTCTCGATACAAAGTTAAATAAATGCTGAAATGATAAAAATCCATATTAGGGTGTTGTCTAATGAAGATAAACAAAGTAGATGTAAATTACAATAATTATGCCAATATTACATGTCTGTGGTTTTATTTCAAAATGAGTAAGTTGAATAAAAAGGTATAAAAAGTTTTAAAAAGTTTAAACAGACAAGGTAAGACCCACAAATTGTTATAAAATAGTCTATTAGATTGTAATAAATTAATAAATGAGCAAATAAATAAACATTACTTACATGCCGGTACTCTATTAATTGATGGATGGTAGAACATGGTTGAAACTACTATGTATTGTTGAATGGAGAACTCAATTCTGCTATTGTAGTTGTTTGACAGTAAACGGGAAGTTCTTGAGGAGATAGATTTGATCCAATGAAGCAGAGATATGTGTGTGATTGTTTGTGAAATGAAAGTGATGAAATGAAGAGATAGTTAAATTAAATTGATTGTGAGTAAATCTTATTTATTATTTTTTTACCCATTTGAAATGGACTCACACAAGCAACACATTCATGATCTGAAACATAAACGACAAGTATTTTAAAAAAGTACTCCTACATGATGGTTAAGCAAAAAATTGAAAATTCTCAAAACAAAACAAAATGGCGGACATTTGAAAAAATCGTTCCAAAATTGACCTTTTTTCAGTCACAAAAATTGTATTATTACTTTTTTTTTTTTGGTAAATTTATCATAAAGAAAACGAAAACAAACAAAATTCATCAAGGTTTTTTAAAATCAACCGGAGATTAAAGATTTTGAAAAAAACTACCTTTTTAAAATTGACAGAAGTTAATCTTCAGATCTAGTCCTCGGTTTTCTCTGATAGTTTACCACTATTAGACAAAAAAAATTTTGAACAATTTTTTCAAATCTTGACTTGAAGAAAATACAAAAAATGATATTGTTTTTACCGTATGATGAAAAATCAACAACAGAATATTATGTACTGTGCTGAATTTTTAAATTTTCTATATATTATATTTAACTAATTTTACTACAAGCACAATTTTCTGCAAAATCTGGTCGTTTTATGTAATTTTTTACCGATGATTTCAATTGTTACAATATTTTTATTACTGGGTCATTGGTGTACCCAATATTGTACAGGTACAATGAAATTTTTACTATTTTCTATTTATATATATTAAGTATATATTTTTAATGTTCTTTGAGCCTTTTTATTCATTAATTGTATATTTTGGACCACAATGTTATCGGTTCTTTGATAGTTGGTCTCGCTAATGACCTAGATTTTAATTCTGAAAGCTATAAATAATTGTTTTATAGAGAATAATTAATATCCTGAAAGATCCTTTTCGTCGTTTGTAGTTATTGTTTTCTATAAGTATTATTTTAAGAGGTTAAATTGCTTTTAATTCACTTTTATATTTGCTATTCCTGTTTGACTTTTATATTGTATGTGTCAATTTTTATAAAAATTGAATAACTCAACAAATCTAGTATATATGTCATAAAACAAAATTCATGATAACGGTATTTTATTTTAAATAGGTAAGAAAGAATTTAAGGAAGCCTTAATGGAGACAACCGAAGGTATTATTGTGAATGGAGTAACCGTCAACAATATTAGATATGCCGACGATAACTTAGTCCTTGCCAATTGCGGAGAAGACCTTCCAAATCTAATGAACAAAATAAAACAGACTTGTGATCAGTATGGATTAAAAATCAACGTTAAGAAAACTAAATATATGATAGTTAGCAAACAAAATTATATACAGGATGACGGTATAAAAGTTGGAGATGCCACACAGGACAGAGTAGAGAAACTCGTGTATCTCGGCAGTAATATCAATGAGAGCTGGGATCCAACCGCAGAAATTAAAAGCCGAATACAACAAGCCCGAGCTGCCTTTGTAAAAATAAGAAACGTACTTTGCAGTCACGATCTTATCATTGACCTTAGAGTTCGTATGACATCTTGCTACATCTTTCCTGTCCTGCTGTATGGAGTGGAAGCGTGGACTCTAACTGAGGCTATGCTTAAACGCTTGACAGCCTTTGAGATGTGGGTATACAGACGACTACTGAAAATAAGCTGGGTCGACAGAGTTAGAAATGAGGAGGTCCTTAGACGGCTGAGCCAAACAACACAACTGGTCAATATAATAAAGAAACGCAAGCTGGAATACTTCGTCACATACTATGTCACATTATGAGACACCCTGAAAAATATGATCTTTTACATCTGATCATTCAGGGAAAGATCCAAGGTAATCGTGGTCCTGGTAGAGGAAGAACATCATGGCTGAAAAATCTAAGGCAATGGTATGGAAAAATCAACTACATCGTTATTTAGAGCTGCTGTCAATAAAGTCACGATAGCGAATATGGTAGCCAACATGATATCCAACGATCGATAACGGTCATGGAACTAGAAGAAGAAGAAAGAAAAAAACGCTTACCTACCCATTTTATTGTAATTTGGACGGATATTCATCGTGAGGTTTCCAATTAAGGTTACTTAAGCGTTATTAGTTAAATAACCTTAATGGATGATCTGACGATGGCTGAAATTTTAAAACCTAAAATCGCTCTTACTAATTACAATAAAACCAATTTTGAATGAGTAATTTCTATTTTACCTATTTAAAATGGTCTCACATATACATATATGTCAACAATTTATTTTATTTTTGTTAGAAAGATATCTAAACAGGTCAAACTAAACAGGTAATGCAGACATAAATCCATAATTGCAAGTAAATACCGGAATAGATTTGTTGATAGAAGAGAGCAAAAAAGATGTATAAAAAAGCCATTCAGGAAATCCATAACTTGATATAATCCTATAGTTTTGAAGATTTTTTTTTGCACATAAATATATTTATATTCTTATCACCCATGTATTTTTAAAATACACTGAAAGGCTGATATCGATCTTGCCTGCATAAAATTGACAAAATACTATGCAATTGATGGTTACAATTGGACCTGTATGTATCTTCGTTGTAACATAAAAAAAAAACATCAGAATTATCTACTATAATCTTTTCAGTTCACTTTCTAAATCTTCCCATTGTAACTCAAATAGGAATTGTAGCTATAAAAGATTGTGTATTTTATTGGTAAGAGTTTAAAAAATAATTTAACTTAAATAATATATAAGGAAAATAATAACAATAAAGACTTTTTAAAATATGTCGAAAAACAAATGGATAGGAATAATTATTCAATTACGAGTAATCGCAAGGCCCAAAACTGATTTATATCAACGAAATCATAAAAACGTCAACGAAAAGATCAATTTAAAAAACCAAATTTAGGTTGTTCATACGCAGGACCATATGTCGCATCAAGAAAATTCTTATTGTTTAGTAATAACAATAAAATAAATTTGGACTAAAAATGGCGGTAGAAAATTGACAGTTTACATGACAGCTGACGTCAAACCCGTCAAACCCAAAGTGGAAGTAGAAGATCCATGATGAAGATCTGTGACATGTGAAGTGTAAGCTAAAATGTGTTTCACCCTATCGACAAACTATTCATTCAAAGACGTCTCAAATGAAGTTAATTGAAGTAAGGACAATTTTTCAACGACTTTACGATCGTTTCTTTTTTGTTATAACCAAAATCAATAAATTGAAAACTATTTTTAATCTATCTGTTCTTTATTGTATACTGACGGGAGGATTTCTTTCGCTGTCGAATTATGTGTATGAAATATTGCTTCTCTGATAATTGTTCGAAGGGAAGATAGCCACTGGTAACATAACCACGGTAGCAATAGCTGGACGTGATTTCATTAGATAATTTTGCTGTCTCAGTAGCTTGGCCGTTAATAACTTTTGCGGAGTCTTACGAACTCTCACGTACACACAAGTTCAAAGGATGATGTTCGATCAGAATTCGTCATAAAACGCTTCAAACTGCTTTCTGTTACCATCCAGAGCATATCTAATTAATGCCTCCCACTACTCCCCTTACGGCAAACAATATGTGTGGAGGATGGTGGAGAATTGAGATTGGGCTTACTAACAATGTGTAGATTCGTAGCGTAGGTTTTAATAGAGTCTATTTTAGCGGCAATGCTTAATTAAACCCTAGCGATGATACCATGGCCAGTCTGCTTAAATCCAGAACGCTAATTAATTATTAGCGGTTCGATAAATAGATGCGAAAATACGTCTTTTACCTTAGCATAAGGGTACAACATACCACTGGTTCTTGCATTTGTCGATTACGAGAAGGCTTTTGATTCTGTAGAGTTTGAAACAATACTGGAAGCCCTGAATCAAAGCCGAATAGATTACAGGTACATGACACTAATCAAAAACATCTACGAGAACGCTACATCAAGTATACGACTACACGAAGACAAAGAAAAATTCAGCTTAGGTCGAGGAATTAAACAAGGAGACAATATTTCACCAAAATTGTTCACGGCAGCTCTAGAGTCAATATTTAAGATAAGTCAATGGCAAGATATGGGCATCAATATAGATGGAGAAAAATTAAATCACCTAAGATTTGCAGATGATGTTGTATTAATCGCAGAAAATTTACAAGATACAGTTTCTATGATGCATTCGCTTAAAAGTATGTCTGAAAGAACAGGATTAAAGATAAACTTTGAGAAAACTAAACTTATAACAAATCTCGTAATGAGTGGAAATATAACTATTGACAATAATACCATACAACAAACAGACACAAATATCTGGAACACGAAATCAAAATAAGCGGAGACAATCAAACACATGAAATACAGATGCGAATAGGCCTAACTTGGGCAGCATTTGGCAAATTAAGCCATATTCTAAAAAGTTCAATTCCCATGTGTCTCAAGCGAAAGGTTTATAACCAATGTGTTTTACTTGTACAAACTTATGGAGCAGAGACTTTAACACTCACGCAAAAATCTGCGAATAAACTCAGAGTTACACAACGAGCCATGGAACGTGTAATGCTGAACGTGAGCCGTCGAGACCACATAACAAATGAACAAATTAGGTTAGGTTAGGTGGTTCAAAGATCAGGAGTTCAAGACGTCATCGAAAGAACCACGTCGCTTAAGTGGAACTGGGCAGGGCACTTAGCCAGAGCACAAGATGGACGGTGGACAAGACGTACTGTGGAATGGAGGCCCAGAAACTATAAAAGAAGCCGAGAACGACCACCGACTAGATGGACCGATGATATAAAACGTGTAGCGGGAAACTAGCTACAAGCGGCCCAGTGTAGAGAACACTGGAAAGAACTGAGGGAGGCCTATGTCCAGCAGTGGACGCGATTGGCTGATTGATGATGATGATGACCTTAGCGTAAACGCTAAAAGTATTTGTATTTAACCAATTGATTAAAAATCGTGGTATATTTTTGGAATATCCGCGTTTGAAATTCTGATTAAGTGTGCGCTGGCACTAAAAATCATAGTGGTGCCAACTCCGAGAGGGGATGGGTATGTTTCACTTTACATATTGACACATAAACTATTAACAATTTAACGCACTTACACCATCTGGAAGTTGTAATTGACATTAAATTGTCTCTATCTGTAGCCTCAGTTGAGGTACTAACAGTGTGATTTGTTCACGTAGCCTCTGGGTTTAATTATAGTTAACTAACGAAAAACTTGAGTTTCTAAACCTTGAGAGAAAACTGGCTATATTGAGTTTCTGTTGTGAAAATCTGTGACCAAAACAAACCAGAAGAAGACTACCCAAGAAAAACGATACACAGAGTCGTACTAAATATATTTTGCTCTGACAGTCATACAAATAAAGTAACATATTTTTTTGTAGGTGATCAGTCAGTTATTTTATCATTTCTGCTGCAGAGTTTAGGCGTTTATGAACCGAGTTTATTTTGCATACCGTAGGAAAGCGGCCCCCTTTGATATTTTGTCAGCATCGTTTGATAATTGCCGCCAGGTGTGTAGTTGAGTTGTAAGTCACACCACATTCCAAGATCTTTGGATCCAACTATTTGACGTCACGTGACTACTCCAACATGATCATTGTCAGCTATTAACATATCGGTTATCGACTGTCATCTGCCAAAACGGCGTTTGTCAGCTGTCAACACGTTGCTAGGTTTGTTATTGTTACCGCTTAATACAGGGAAAAAAATAGTATACAAATATCTTTTTATTAACAGAGATTAGTCTGTTTCTTATGTTGTTTTTTTGTTTAAGGATCAAATGATTTCTATAGGATTGTAACATACTGCTCAAATGCTTATTGTGATCCGGAAATTTTTTAAAATATTTTTGTGCACCGTTGTCGATTTATGAACCAAGGCTCATATGATTAATTAGTTATTGAACAATTATTCCAACAACTCAAACTATTTTATGTACATCTTACATTTTATGTTGTTTAAGTAGAAACTCTAGTTGCTTAATAGTAACCCTATACTCTGTATAAAAAATATGTCTATGAATCCATGTTGAAAATCTAAATGTATGTAAAAATCGTAGCGGAAGTTAAACACGACAAAAACTACGAGTCACCCTGTAGATACAGTGTACAGAAATCACTGCCTTGATTAGTTTAGACGAAAATTAGGAATATTTAGTTATATAAGACTGGCATTTTTTTTTCACTTTGAAAACGGTAGGCGGTAGCCAGAGATGGTGATTGCTTCTATACATTTCTGCCTTTTATTGCAGTATTTTGTCTTTAAGATATTACTTTATGTAAGTTTTAATTTCGTCATGTTAAACAACGAATCTAATACCTAAAATAGTTACAATACGAGATCAATATTGAGTTAAAACTACAGATTCCAATATCGCAATGAGGGGTAGGACCAATAATAATTAAGTAAAAATAAAAATCTTTCCTATTTTAACTTCAAATTGAAAGTTCAATAAACTTATTTTAACCTTAAATTGTGACTTATTTCCATTAAAATATTAGTTACTTCAAAATGCCATAAGAAAAAATCTCCATTCCATTTGCTTTTCCATTCCTATTGATTTGTAGTGGAGTACCATTCCTTCCTCGTTTTATCTACAATATGGTTCTCTTTTAGCTATCTGATTATCGTTTTTTCTGTAAAATATTTTTAATTCAGCTTCTCCTCTTGTTTAGTAGTGACCGAATTCAGATTTTTGAGTCTTAACAGTGATATATAGTTCACGACGAATTCGTATCAAAGATCTGGATCTTTACGCTGAATTGGAAAACTAGAAATTATTACAACCCAAGTAGAATGTGAACCCAAGACCACGTCTGTCTACTTAGAAGAATAATAATTTTGAAGTAACTCTTTTGTCTACAAACGCATATATTTAAAGATCTTTATTTTTCTGATTAACCTTTTTACTTTTACTGCTAATTAATGATATTCTTGTTATTGTTTACCAATGTTTATCAATGTTTACTTGTTCGTTGACAATTAAATCTGTATTTTAGTCCCAACAGTAAATATGGGTTAAGTTGAACATACTCAAGACCCTGATTACTGTCCCGTAGTCCATTAATGTAATATCAACAGCATGAAAATAGTTAATAGCTTGTCTAACAACGTAGGAATGACTAGTAAACAACTAGAAATTCATAAAGGACTATCTACGTATACCATCTATCTGCAAACGTTGATGAAACAAACATTACACAGCAATCAGCAAACATATTGGGGAGAAGTTGTATTTTTCACTCTCTGTAAAATCCTTCATAGGACACGTTCACGTCCATAATAATAATTCAAGCTGACTTTCGTTTCTTCAGTTGTTAAAATCTTCGTTGGAATCATTAAGTATGACTGGATATTCCAGATATTTGGTCTGTACTTTTGTATGGAGCAGATGTTTGGAAACTAAAAGTATCAAGCGTGAATAGAATGGTAGTATTGAAAATATGGATTCATAGATGGATTCTGAAGACACCTTAGACAGCAAAAAAACTAATTAGGAAATACTCTTGAGGAAATAATCTGAGGAAAATCTCTTATCTGGGATATATAGTGAGAGAAATCGATATAGATTACTACAACTGATCGTTAAAGGCAAAATAGAAGGCCGTAGGTGTATAGGAAAAAAACAGGTTTGTTGGCTAAAAAACATTCGTGAATGGAATCAGATATCAAATTCATGATAATTATTCCGTGTTATAGAAGATCGAAGATTATTCTGATATGGCACGTGAAGAAGAAGTATACTCAGTCAAAAGTAACATGCCTACTTGCTGAAGTAAGTACTTCGTAATTCAGCTTCTTCCAAACATTTTTTGATTGTTGTAACTACTTCATACCATTATAAATCATTATTCATCAATTTTCTGTTCTCATAAAAGTTCTAGTGATCTTCATGTTTCTAAAAATAATTATTATATTTCTATAAGTTACCTTACATCGACTTGTGCAGGTTTCTTTTTAACATACATTTATTATAGTGTATTAATAGTAATACTGTTTTCTTCAATGGACATGTTTTTTGTATTCTACTTTTTAAATATATTAAAGGATTGTATACATTAAACATGTCGTTTCAAAGAGTTTAACAGTATTATTATAAGGATACATACTTTATACATAGTTATAACATACTATAGACCTAATAAGAATGTGGTCTTTCTCACACAGTCTAACTCATACAGTCTGACCCACCTTTCTGCCTTCAACTTCGAGCATGGTTTCCTCTTAGCTTCTTATTTTCAATCATTCTCTCTATCATTTCTCTCACTATAACAAAATTCACACATGTCTCTCTTTCCACTATGTTCCTTTCTATTATCGATCTGTTGCACTCTAACATCGTATGTGTCACATTGTCCGACTGTCCGCAGTATAGGCATTCATATATGTCGCCTGTGTCTACGTCCACCCAATCTCTTATGTTCGGGATCAGCATTTTCGTCCACTGAGCCACATCCTCCGTGTTTTTCCGTTCTTCTTGCCATCTTTCAATTGACCTTTTCCTTTTCTGTCTTCTCTCAGCCATAGTAAGATTTGAGCCTCTTTTCACCGCTAAAACATGCAACGGGTAACTTATAAAATTGGATACTTGAAAATTTCATAATAATTACTGCCTTGCTAACTCAGCGAGATTCCTTGCAACCAAAATATTCAGTTTAAAAAATAGACGTATTACTTGGTTCAAAAACTTACCCAAAATATTGTCTGTATTAAATATAGACACTAGTTTTCTTAAGTCCGTACGTTCCAAGTTAAGTCCAATTACTTCCCCCCAAACTATTGAGAAGAGATGCGACGTACTCTTTAGTCCCCGTAGATCAACTCACCTTTCCAACGAAGTTCCCGAAAAACGTTCTTTCCACGTCGATTTCTTAACTTTTTTTGCGTTATGAAATATTTTATTCCTTTCCAATAATTTTTTTAGTAATCCACGGGTTTTGCAAATTAGTCTTACCCATAGCATTGCGATTACGATGTACTGCCTAGATTCGTGTTAAAAGAATGAATGAACTCATGTATAGAAGTCACACATTTGTATATAAACAATCATCACCTGTGATGTAAAATTGTGACCCTTTATTGCGTCACAGATTAGTGTTGCTCAGTTGCGATTATCTTAACAAACTTTTTAATTTTCCTGCAATTTTCAAACGAAACTAAAATGTGCTGTGATAAATATAGGAAGAACTCTTATTGACTTTTTAATGGTGTTTAGTTTTAATTCGTAGTAAGAGAATCTCGACTGATCAGCACCACTTTCATCAGGTTTGTTCTTATTTTCATTGTTTAATTTCATTCTTTGAGGTATTAATTAGCTGCCGACAATTGGAGACAATTTTGAAGACTTTGATTAATACTGAAATGTTTTAAAACTGATTTTAATTTTGCAATAAATATATGACTTGGAGAGGGTAGTTATGGGGGATTGAATGATGCATCTTTTTAACTGTTTAACATTTAAAAAATTGGGTAAATGGGATCTTACAACGAACCTGTAAAAGTAACACCAGGATTGTTCTATTTCATGGGGAAATAATAAGCGACCCTTATTTTTGTGGTATGTTCTGTTTTGTTACTAAATGCATCAATTTTTTTAACAGAACCTGGCCTTCTCGATCAATATTCATCTATAATGAAAAATACGAACATTTGGATCCAGTTTTTCACATCTCATACGAAGGACAGCGATCTTTAGCAATATTTTCGCAAATCTACTTACCATGTAACTTACCACTCTTAACCACTTCAAATACTGCTAATTTCGGTCAACTTTCGAAATTTTTTCGATTTTTATTTCATAATTGTATGGACAAACACAATATTTTTCTATTAAGAAAATTTCTCTTGTCCCTTTCATCGGTATTGGCTCGAGTTAGCACGTAGCGCGGTCAGTATGATACATATATAATTCTATTAATTAAGTTCTCTAAATGGTTATCATTATAACTCATCAATCCATACTCATAATATTGTATAAAAAGAAAACTTACAGAAATATTTTATGTGTTAGTCCAAATTTTAAAAGTTGTCTTCAAGTACCTAAGTTTGCCAAAACTTTCTTAGTTAATAATTTGATTTTAAGACTAATGTAAAGACTGTGAATAGTTAGCGAACTTAATATTGGAGCAGCTCTATAAAAACCCTTATTAACGAAGTTTTGTTTACCACGGTTGCCAACCTAAAAACGTAGATGTATTAGTGTCATTCGGTGTGGATATTAAGTGTGCAATTGAGAATATAGAGACTGTTGATAAAAACCGGAAACTTTTTTGATAGTCCGATCCCGGAAATGTTGAGGAAGGGAGAATTGGTTGATGGATGCTCTAGCGTTTTGGTAATTTTATAACTAATTTTATTATGTTTAATATGAACATTTTTAGATGTTCGTTGCATATTATTAATTTTAAACAAACTGTGTACAAAGAAGTATTTAATTCTTTATATGGACATGTGAAATATTGGCATACGTGCTTGGCGGAGGAAGGGGATGCATATGGTCGACTGGAGAAAAATTCTTGAAGATGCTAGGACCCACACAAGGTTTTAAGCCAGTATGATGATTATTATTGTGTCTGCAGATGAATAAACATATAGTAACAACTCTAAGCAATCAGTACTGTTAAAGCTGTGGTGTAACTGCGACAGAAATACGGTATGATATAACTCAGAAAGAAACTTTGTTACTTTGTTTCTGCTTCTTATTGCCTTTCCAAGTTTGGCGATCCAAATGGGAATTGTAGCTGTGCTTTGAGTGAATTTTGGAGTTCTAGAGGCTTTTTACTGATGTACTGATGTTCTGCCATGTACTTTACCTTCTAATATAATTCGGTGTAATTCATATTTTTCACCTCTCTCCACAAAATTCAAGAATCTTATTTTCATCTCTTTGATGTTGCGTAGCTGTTTATTTTGTTTACTCATTCACCGAAGTTTGCATCAATGGAATTCTCGTCGGTATATATACATCTCAAATGAATTTATTCTTTTTTCTGTTTAGTCAATTGTCAAACTTTCACAGCCTTACAGCAAGAAAGAAAAGACGCAACATGTGATCATTCGGATTCTGAACTTCAAACCAAGACCTGATCTTATAAGAAATTAGTTTTTTCGCACCTGTTAGATTCTTGAATAGTAAATAATAGGGGTGATAAGACGCAACCCTGTCGCACTGCTCGTCTGATTCGTATATCTTTGGATGTTGAGTGCTCTATTTCAATTGTTACCGTTTGGTGCCAATGTAGTTCTTGTATAATTCGCAAGTCTTCTTCGTCAACTGCAGCTGTTCTCAGAATTTCTATCAGGTTTTTATGGTTGATGCATATATATTTGGATTCATGTCTCTGCATCGTTGTGTTAACACATTTAAGGTAAAAAGAAATTCTCGTGTTACTGCCTTGTTTAGAATTTTATGAAGCTCTATTTACAACGTTCTTTTTGACTAAATATTCTTCAGTTTATCTGTTGATTTATTGTAAGGAGAGTCAAGCTTTTGTTTTATATCAATGCAGCTTTTTCCAGAGTTTTGTTGGTACTTTCCTCAGTGTTCTTTCCATTGGAGCGAAGTTCCAAGAGATCATTATTTTCTTTTTCCATTGTTAGCTTGTAGTTTGTTTAAATTTGTTTCCAAAGACTCCAAAAGACCTACAATATCTGTATGTCGTCATGTAAGATTGTAATCAATCAAGCACCGTCTTCCAGTCACTATTCTCTAAAGGTTTGGCTATAACGTTATTGCTTCTTCGATTATTTCTGCACAGACTACATTTTTACTGTTTTTTTTTATTATGACACAATCTTTAGCAATTCTTAAAACACAAATAAAGTTCTATAAGCTAATTTGCTGGCTGCGGAGCAAGGGGCTCCTATTGGCGTGGTGAGGTCTTCTTCACTGACAAGATCACTTTTAACAGTTTTTCAGGTCAACTGGACAGTTGTTTTTGAGTCTCCTATTGGCTTTGTGTTCTAGTAGAGGTTGGAGTAAGGGGTTACTATGTGATTCTAGTGCTTCATGGTGCTTCGTGCTGTATTTAGTGATTACATCCTGTACGAACGGGATTCTTAGGTCTTCATGAAGTGTTAGGTTTGACACATACCAAGGTGCATCTTTAAATTATGGATGTGTTTGACTTCCCATTCGCACGACGCATCCGACGACCCATGACGCACATTCCCAGAGTTGGATTTCATACGTCCAGATATATTTTATGACGGTTTTGTATACAAGGATTTTGTTTTCAAGTTTAGATCTTTCATTCTTAGGTGAATTTGTTTCGGCTTCTTAAGAATATGTTCTTTGCAGGTGATTTTTGAGTCAGAATGTATTCCTAGGTATTTAGTGCTAGAGGATTGGGGACGTTGGATATTATTAAGTGAAAATGTGAAAGTCAAATTCGACTGATGAAACTCTAAACATAACGCACTACAGTCTGTTGAGCATACTTAAGGCCTTTCCTACACTTGACAAAGTGTACTTATTCATTTTATACAATTTATTGTTGAAAATATGCAAAAATGTTGGCCAAATGTCTTATTTCAATGCTGTAAAAGTAAATTAGAAAAAAATATAACAAAAATATGTTAGTGTAAATAAATAATTCTTTGTTTACTTTATTTAAATTATAGTTTTATCACAATAGTAGAGCATTTATGACCTCAAGTCATGTAGAGGGTACGTTTACTCGTTCGGATCTGGCTCATGTGTTTATATTCGAGTATATTAAACGTTCGTCTGTAAGTAGTGAATTTTTTTCTGTATCTGTAAATAATTTTAAACTGTGTAGTTTTTAGTTAGTGAATTTTTATTATAAGACATTTTTGTAGGAAATTTTTCAATTCAATTTTTTTGTGTAAAGTGCGTCGCCAAATAGGCATTAATTATTTTTGTATTTTAATGATGATCTTTATATTTTTCATTGCGTTGGTAGATGGTGAAGTTGAATTGAAAAAAGTATAATTATTCACCATATTTAAAGACTGTATGTCAGTTTTGTCGATGGTGTATGACAATCTTGACATATTATGACATATATATTGGTGTCGTATTTGGTTTTCTAACAATTGTATATATTCTTGAGTATGCTTTACTCATTTCTTAGATGTAAATTACCTATTATGTTCCATTTTTCTCTAAATCTGTAATATTTCTATGTTTAATACAAAAAAATACAAAAAAATGTAGTTAGGATGATGTGACATGCTTTAAACATATTAATATTATTACACAACCGGTTTGATTAAACTGTTCCGATTTTTTTAAGATTTTGTAATTATATTCCAATGATTTTTCCAGCGATCTCAGTGATGAATGTAAATATTGAATTGTAATTCATACTTTTTTCAAGTAATGGTCAGTCTATATTACTTTAGTATACTCTGATATAAAAAATAAATGAAATCTCAAACTAACGTGTTATTTTTTATCCCATTCCCTTAAAACATCCCAACACCTCTCTTCAAAATTGAGACAAATCAGACGGAAAATTACATAGGAATTAATTTATTAAACACAGCTCCAAAACTAGCAACCAAAGTGATAACAAATAAACTGAATGAAATTATAACACTAGCAGAAGAACAAGGTGTTTAACTCGGGAAGATCATGCACCGACACTATAATTATAATGTCAAGTGCAAGAAAATTCATTAGAATACAATTAACCGGCATATTTATATTTCGTGGACCTTAAGAAGGCATTTGACCGGGTGAAATTAAAAGAAGTTATCCACTTAATGTACGCAAAAGAGGTACCTCTAGGAATAATCAAAACGATCGAAAATACTACAAAACAACACAATAAAAGTAAAAGTAGAAGAAGAACTAACCGACCCTATTGAAGTTGGCAATGTGATAGGACAGGGAGATTTCCTGAATCCTCTATTGTTCAACCTGATTGTGGATGAAATAATAATAAAAATAAGAATTAAAAAAGGATACCAAATGGGAGAAAAACAACTTAAAATAATCTGCTATGCAGACTACGCAGTACTACTATCTTAAAGTGAAGATGATTTACAACGTATGCTGCACCAATTTAATATAACCGCCAGAAAATTAATATGCTAATTTCACCAAAAAAGGCATGCATGGTTACAACAGCAAATTTACTAAGATGTAAATTGGAGCTGGAAGGTCAGTTAATAGAACAAGTGATGGAGTTTTTTAAATATCTAGGCATCACATCTAGTTACGGAAAGCTCTAAATTGAAGCGGAAGATCAAGTGAGTAGAGCAAACAGAGCCGCAAGCTGCATGAATGAAACAATATGGAGAAATAAAAATATCGGTAAAACAAGGCAAAATTTCCAAATCATCAGACCAATAATGACATACGTGGCAGAAACAAGACCTGACACAGAGAGGGCAAAAAGATGTTAGAAACAGCAGAGATGAAAACACTTAGAAAAATTGATGATAAGACACTATGGGAAAAGCTGGAAGTACCGATATACGACGTAGATGTAAGGTGGAGAACATCAAGAACTGGGTAAAAAATAGAAGAGTAGAATGGAACGATCATATAAGCCGAATGATAACAAATAGATTAATAAAGACGGCAGGAGACTGTTCCCCGATCGAAGTCGATCAGTAGAAGAAGAAGAACATGTTTAATGCCTCAAATCGTAATTCAAAGAATTTTAAATCCACAAGAGCGCTATAGTGTCATTTTATAAAAGTATAAATATTTTTGAAGCGACAACAAAATTTGGATAAAACATGGGCTAAAATAGTAGAACAAAAATGTGCTGGAACATGAAAGGAAGTCTTACTAAAACTTGCCTCAGGTAGTCAGCGGTTCTCTTTATTTATCCTCAAGTACTACAGCCGACCAGTAGGAGGTTCGGTACCACAAAGCAGGTAGAAAAGGAAAAGCATAACAGAGTGACTGTAACTGGAGTCATAAATTATTTTTCGGGCGTTAATCCGAAATACGACAGGGTAAAATGACTTCAATATACAAGACGTTGAAAAAGTACTTGGATAGTAGTTTATTAAATCAGTTGAGATAACAGATACATTGAAAGCGATGGTTACCAAAATAACAAACGAGGAAGGTTTGGAACACTTTAAAAAATAAAAGTAAAGCAGTTGGACTAAAAGTTGCTGGGGAAGTGTGAACAGCTTTAAAAGAGACAGGAACAAGTTCGCTAACAGGTTTGTTTAGTAGACTTATTAAAGTGGAACAAATTCCAGACGAACGGAGAATCCATTTATTAGTACCTATTTACTAAAACAAGGAAAATATACAAAAATGCATTAACTACAGAGCCATCGAGCCATCTATGATTTTCATCGATCTTAAGAAAGTTCCTCGAGAGCTTCTGTGGTGTGCGCTTAATAAGAAAGGAGGGTTGAGTTCGCCGAAAGTACAAGCTGAGTTCCCGGTGGGTGTGTGAAGATTGTGTGAGACATTTCTGAGGGAATTACCAGACATGTGTGTGAGAGGCTAATAAATTTCATGTGGAAGTGGGATTGCATCAGGGATCGGTTTTTAGTTTGTCTAGTGGAGACAATTTCTTGAGGAAAAAGGTTTAAAACTTGATAAAAGAAATGATTGTGAAAAGTAATATATTTAAAGCACACCATGTGCTCTGCGCTGTAAAATGCTTATTAAAAGCTTAAAACTTTATTTTAAAGAAGATCTTTTCGGAATTAAATCATTCCATCATCAGTTTAATAAAAAGTTTTTAAAAAATATTGTTTGGCCACAGAAAAACACTAGATGGACATCAGTAACAAAAACAATCCTCGTGGAATTTACAAAGATAAATGCAGTAGACCGTTAATTTCGGTAATTAGTAAAAACTGCAACCGGGGACATCTAACATGACTCCTGCACAAATCAGAGGTAATGTAAGTTGACAAAATTTCACCAGCTCCTGGAGGTTATTGTTAGATGGCCCCAGTCTATTGCATTTACCTTTGTAAATTCCACGAGGATTGTTTTTGTTACTGAGCGTCCTTCTAGTGTGTTTCTGTGGCCAAACAATGTTTTTTGACAACTTTTTATTAAATCAATATAAGGTTGAATGTTCGAATAATTGAACTTTGATGGTATACAAGGCAAATATCGAACACAGTAATTAATTAAATCTTGCCCTGTAACTTGTAACTGTAGAAGCAGTTCTTGTACAATGTTAATTAGACGGGATTGTCTAATTAACGTTGTAATCTAAGTAATTTTTAAAAGTAAAAGTAAAATTGCGAGTTTTTTGTTTTAATGTCATAAAACATAAAGAAATTAAAATTTTAATAAACTATGTTACAATCAAAAATAGTTCAAAAAGAATAATAACTTCTAAAACAAATTCAAATTACAGGTTGACACTAATTTTATGCTCGGCAGTATACTTTAAACTCGGAATCTTCACTATTATCAATAATGATAATAATAATAAAAATACCAGGAACAATTTCTTCTTTAAGTTCCACTCCTATCGGAGATTGGAAATCATTCTGGCAAATTTTAATTTTGTTGGTTACGCGCCTGAATAGTTCAATTGAACTGCATCCAAACCATTCACAGAGATTGCGTAGCCACGAGATTTTACGTCTTCCTACGCTTTTTCTGCCTTTGATTTTACCTTATTAAAATGAAATTATTACAGTTCATGTGCTGTCAAAGTCAAAGGTGACTTGATAATGTTAATTTCGGTAAAGGCGTGGACTAATTGCACCAATCAACCGTATTACCTTATGCGAGGCGTGACTTATAGTTAACATTATGGCACTTTTTTAACCCTGTTTTACTTTTTTTCACTCTAACTATAAACAACCGTTTCAAGTTCAATAAATCGGTGTAATATAAGGAACCAAAGACATGGCGTAAAAAAATATTTATTTATTGATTTATTTAGAGAAGAAGGACAAATAAAGAAATAAAGAAGTGAAGAACAAATAGACAAGCATTAAAGGAAATATTATTAAAGTATCATCACCATTCTGGCTTTGCAACCCTGCATGGGTCCTAGCCTCCTCAAGAATTTCTCTCCAGTCGTCCCTATCCATCACCTTTCTCCGCCAAGCACGTATTCTCATATTTCTCATGTTCTTATCGATGTTATCAAGAAACGTTGTTCTGGGTCTTCTTCTTCTTCTCTGACCAATGGGTCTATCAAGTAGCGTTTCTCTAGCTAGGGTCATTTTGTTCCATCCGCATTACATGCCCTATCCACCTCAGACGTCCTATCTTAATATGTTTTACGATATCAGGTTCCTGGTATATTCTATAAAGTTCAAAGTTGTATCGTCTTCTACACACTTCATTGTCATTCACTGCTCCATGGATTTGCTTTGATACTTTTTTTTTCAAAACATCCTACCACGTTTTCATTATTTTTTGTTAGAGTCCAGGTCTATGAATCATATGTTAAGACTGGTCGTATTATTGTTTTGCAGAGTTTTATTTTTGTACTTCTCGAATAATTGTGAATTTAAGGAGGAGATTAAGCCCAAAATAGCATCTGTTGGACGTGCAATTTCTGTGGTTTATCTCTCCGGTAGTATTATTTTTCGGTGTTATGGAGCGCTCCCAGGTATACAAATTCGTTCACTGCTTCGATGACGTCGTTTTCTATAACAAGTGGTTGTAGGATTTGTGGTTGCGTGCTTATTTTCATATACTTCGTTTTGTTGGTGTTTATTATTAAACTCATTTTTGTAGCCGATTCTTTTAATGCTAAATACGCCTCTCGTACAGCGTTTTCTGTTCTCCCAACAATATTGATATCATCAGCATAATGCAGGATTTGCACTGATTTATTATATATTGAACCAGTGGTTCTGATTTGTGATATGCGTATTACTTTTTCCAGAGTCAGATTGAACAGTATACAGGAGAGAGGGTCTCCCTGGCGTAGCCCATTATTTGTTTCAAAAGATTCAGACAGTTTCCCGTGAATTCGTACTCTACATTCAACTTTTTCAAGAGTTAGATTTGTTAAATTTATCAACTGATTTGGTATTCCTAGCTCTTTTATTGTTTTAAACATTTCTCTCCTATTCACAGAGTCATAAGCTGCTTTGTAGTCAATAAATATGTGATTAGTATCAATGCCATAATTTTGTGTTATAAAAAACACATAACAGTGTTTTTTCCAAAATTTGTTCATGATTGCAATCTGATGAATTGTCGATTTATCCCCTGAGAAACCAGCCTGGTATTTTTCCACTATCCGTTCTGTATATGGTGCCATCCGGTGACATAGTACTGTGGAAAATATTTTATACGCTGCATTTAGAAGTCCAATTCCTCTGTGGTTGGAGCATTCAAAGATATCTCCTTTTTTGTATATGTTGCAACGTATTCCAATATTCCAATCATTGGGGAGGGATTTCTGTGTACATATTTCTTTTATAAGCTGCTGTAATGCCATTATTGTATCCTGGCCACCTTCTATATAGTTCAGCTGGGAGATTATCTATTCCGGGTGATTTGTTTCTGGCTAGTTTTTCAACTGCATCTTTAACTTCAAGAATCGTTGGTGATTCCTCTTCCCACCCGTCTTACCTCATCTCTTTCGTCTTTCAGGTTTCTTCTTCTTCCTCCATAGCAAGTGCCTGGTTAAAGTATTCCACCCATA